>JAZHYW010009757.1:0-354999 GCA_037355805.1 Ixodes ricinus
GAAAAGTTCCTTTCGCATGAGGCAACTGAAACACAAATGGTGAGGAACAAGCAAAATATAAGTCAGGTTTGGAAGGGTCTCGAAAAAGCTCCATTTGGCAATAAATTCTAGAAACTGCTTTGCATTCGAAGTTTTTGTCTCGTTAGGATGCTTCCCAGCTGCTTTCAGGTGCCTTCGCAGTCGGATGATCTCCATAACGATTTCGTCATCATGACCGGTGAACTCGTCATAAACTTCAGTGAGGCTTGGTGTCAATGTCCGAAGCGTTTCCTCGGTCTCAAGTACTATAGAAGCAGGCTCAATGACGCAGAAAACCGACGCAGACCTCTGGTTTAGAGAAAGTGAAGGCTCAGTTTAGAGGAATGCGGTCTGTACGCGGCGGCAAGCTAGGCTTTTAAACAGACCTTGTGGTCACCCTCGGTATCGCTCCGGGAAAATATGATATAATATCAAGCCCGAGCGGTCACCGCCAAAGGTTCACCGCTAACGATTCAACAAGCAGCAGCATGCCGGCGGACGCCATTTTCTCTAAACAGAGTTTCGAGGCAATTCGGTAAGATGTTGTCGCTAAAACGAGCCTCCAAACCGCACGCCTAAAATGGAAAGTAATGCAATCAAACAATCGTTGGCATACGGTACACTGCGGCGCTGAAGCCAGTCCATCCACACAGATTTCCGGAAGCTCGACGGTCTCCAGTCATGGCACGCTGTGGCAACAGGGAAACGCCGTCGCCGTCACAACATTACGAATTCACTTGCCAGAACACTAGATTGTGACCGCCTCCCGACGGCGAGCGACGCGCTTCTAGAACTTACGGCGGGGTCAGAGAGCGAGGGAGCTTGCTGAGCAGAAGCCTTTCGCCAGCACCTCCTCTCGGCACTTCCCCTCGGTGCGTGGTGCGGTGCCGTGCACCGGTGGACAGCCATTGGTGCGAGTCCGGGGTGAGGGAGACGACACGTTGAGAGTTTACCCAACACGTTTACCCTCTCCCCGCGACTCCTCCGTGTAAGACCTTCGTGTAAGACCTTCGTGTAAGACCTTCGTGTGATTTCTTTCTTCTTCGTCTGGCGCCTTCTCTTGCTGTCTCGACGCAGTCCGGCCGTGGTCGGCGCAAGCCAGCGTCGTGTTGCGCTGGGTTTGGCGTAGACTACCGTAAAATCCCGAGAGATAGCCCACCTAACTTCAAGAGCAAATCGGGTGAAAATATGGAGTGGGCTAACTTTCGGTGTACAATCAAGAAAAGTTTTAAAAACTAGCTTTTTTTAGGTTGTCTCATCGAAGCTTGTTGGAACGAGAATACAGCGCAAACGAACGACGGACCAGTAGAAGAGTACCGTAAAACCCGCGAATAATACAAAACATAATCAGGACTACGAAAATATTCCGCGTAAAGTACGACCCTGGAAATCTTAAGAAAAACGTTTATGTGCGTGATAATTGAACCTAAATCACTCTCATCACGTTTGTCAGACTCCTTGTCCGACGCCTCCTCCCAAAGGCAGTACCGTCGACCGCATTTGAAATCCCGCACTTTAAAGAACGAGCGACGAGCGAGCGCCGACGCAGTGAAATCCCGGCGCGGCGAGTAACCCAATGTCGGCTCGCCAAAGTTCTCATGCAGCAGCTCGGTGTTTACGGCGAGGTGCCGTTCACGCTGCTTTTTTACAAAGTTAGGGCGAAGTTCCGTTCACGTTGCTCTTTTACGAAGTCGCTGAGACTTGCCTCGACGTCGGCGAACGCGCCATTCTTCGGGCTCCTAAAGCTTCTTCTTGTTCCGTTGCGCGCAAACAGAGCTTGCTTTTGTCGTCTCCATCCGCGGATGCTGCCCTCATTTACGGCGAATTGTCGTCCGGCTGCCCTGTTGCCGATGCCTTCCGCAACCAAAATGACTTTTCTTTTGAATTTGAAGGCGGCCGACGCCATTGCCGAGCCTAACTGTGGACGGATGCTGGCGCCTCGGACATTGATTTTAATGATGATGATAGCTGTTTTGAGCGCCTTATTGCTTCGAAAACCGAAACTACGTCAAACAGTGTTAGATCGCACCTCATCGAGGCTGAAAATTGTTAGGACCCGCGTATAATACGAGCCGCAAATTTTACATAGCAAAATTTGAAAAAAAACAACAACCTCGTATTTGGGTTTTTACGGTATACACAACACTACTATTACTAGTAGTGGGCTATCTTTCGGTATTTAAAATAATATAGCAAATCAAGCCAAAAATAGGAGTGGGCTATCTTTCGGGGGTGGGGCATCTCTCGGGATTTTACGGTAGGTGGCGTTGGCTCGGCGTGCCCGGGCACAGCTCTTTCTCGAGTGCTCCCGCACTTTCCGCGCTTGTTTTTTCCGCCGGTGCGCGATGACTTTGCGCGAGCCAAGCCAGTTTTGCGACTCTGCACCAGACACGTTCGGGATGGAAGAGTGGTGACCTCATGCGTCTACACATTCTTTGCCACTTACGAACCAGTCAAGCCGGGGGGATTGCCGCCATAAGTGGCACCCCCCCCCTCGTGACTGAGACTCCTGGTACCCGGGGCCCACGGCCCCCGGCCCCCCCCCTCCCGTTACTATGCCACTGGCAATGGTAAACCGCTAAACTGAGCGGCGCTCGTCTGTAGCAATTGGTACGTATCCCGACGATCTTTTCGTCGGCATGCCCCGCTACAGAGCAGCCGTCAAGTGGAGAAAGTACGAGCAGTGGGAAAGGGATACGGCCTCGGATTACCGAGTTTGCGGGACGCATTTCATAGCGGCGAGCGTCGGCACCTTTCCACCGTTGTATACGTTCGCGCTCGCCTTTGCATCGGCTTTTGCCCGTTCGTGGTGTAGATGCCCTTTGCCTTTCGTTACATCAGGCCGTTTCCGTGCTTCGAGCGCACCTTCGTTGCTCCCGGCCGAGCACGCTGCGAGCCCGGCCAGACGGCGATCGGTGGCGCGCCCCTGTTGCAAGCTCGCCGAGACGCCGCCGCCGGGGCATCGCTGTGTGCCGTCCGCAAGACCCTTGCAAGGAGCGAAACTATTCAGGCGGGCCGGTTAGGAAGCATTATAAAATGAGCACTGAGCCGATGAGAGTTGTCTTTGCCGTTATTTTATTAATCCTTGCATTAGGGTTTAGATTATGACTGTAACCTTGCTTTGTTTACCGGTACTTCGCAAAACCGTAACAATTTTTCTACAAACGACTCCTAGAGCCGCACGTCAAAGTTTGCACCGTGCGTTTTTCTTTTTTTTTTTTTTTTCGACAAACAGTTTTTTGCGTTAAAACTTAGTTGGCAGCATATCGAAACTTTGTGCTCGTAGCGCAATCGCACCAATGCCGAAAAATTCCGCACCTACTGGCTAAACGTCATCATCGTAAGCTCGGCTCGTCTTTCCAAGTTCACATCTAAAGGCCCGCTCACACCTGTGACCTCTCAGAACTGGGTGCCTTGAAACTTCTTATGAGGACACACTGGCGCCATCTTTGGGTAGCAGTGTAAACTTGGCGGTCCGGCATATTTTCTATTTCTCTCGCGCATTATCCTCTCTTTCTTGGCTCGAAAAACTTTTGTCAACGTTATAAACGAGCTTCTCTTATAGGTATTATGCACATTTTAACATTTTACCCCGGCAATTTCGCAAAACCTTTGCTCTTGTGAAATGCAGTTCTAGGGTCTCCGCATAAATAGCGCCAGAATGCCTCCCCCGTCCGAAGAAATTTTAAGAGGTCTCAACAGGTCTCGTCGCACTCGGTTGCAAGAGTGTGAACGGGCCTTAATAAAACTAGGTACCTTTGATGAAAATATAATGCATATCAGCACATGTCGAGGCAGTTAGCGGCATCCTACGCCTTGGTAAGCGCATCTGCCCCGTGTGAAGTCTACTACCAGCACGGCCCCGTCCCTCCCTAGCATGTCAAGGCATGGATACGCGCAATGCAAAACTTGTACAAAACGAATGGTTACAACGAGTTTCCGAAGCGGTGGCGTAGCTTAGTGGTATGGTGTCTGCTTCATACGCAGCGGACCCTGGTTCGATCCCCAGTGTGGGATTACTTCTTTTATTTAATTTTTTTTTTCTCAATCATTTTGTTTAGTCGAGCATTTGGCAATATTTACGACATTTCCTTTTTACAATTAACACTGAAAAAAAATAAATGTTGTCGACGAGTTTTGGTTGATCTAAATGGAATGGGCCTCCCCTTCCGGAGGTGCAATCGGTGACAGCGGGGCTTGGGTTGCCAGCTGGACGTCGCAAAGCAAGTGCAAGTGGGTTAATAGTTTTGTAATTAGCAACCGCACACTGTCGCCACAAAGCGGTGTTAACGCAGGCGGGGGGTGGGTTAACCCGCTCCCCAGTGTTGCATGCACCGTACGAAAAGGGTGACCCAAAAGGCACGAGCTCTCCACGTCGTGCGTATAGCCATTTCCGGTCAAGGTTTACGACGTAGTGCGTATAGCTTTACTCATTTCAGAACACAAAAACGATCAAGATGATGACCAAACAGGGTACATAGCGGCCTTGGGATGGGTTTGTTCAGTTTTAATAAGTGTTCTGAATTTGCAGTGGTAAAAAGAAGAAATTGAGCAGAGTTCCAGGATGCACGAGCCAGCCCGAGCGTGCATTAGAACCACAACCTACTGTAATCCTGACCTGCCCATGCAAGATTGTGCCAGTGTGTGCCTTGTAGTACAGGCTGCAGCGTTTGGCCATGCTATGATTGCACAACGCTATGCCAGGGTCTCCTGTTTCCTAGAATATCCACATATCAATTGAAGGGACAAGGCGCTTCGGCGGTGTTTCCAGAAGCAGTAATCACCAGCCACGATCCGTGCACTGGACAGGCTGTGGACCGTGTTTGGGTCGCAAAAAAAAGCCTTTGCAGAGTGCCTTCAATGGCCAAGTGAGGCACTTCATCGGCGACCATGGGCAGGTCAGGGTTAGAGTAGGTCGTGATCGGAACGACCCGACAATTTCCTGTAATGCAATGTGGAATTGACGAGAGTCCTTGTGGGGTGTTCTGGACAGGTCTTTCGATGCAGATGGTGCCTGAGACCTAAATAAATGTGCTGACTTAAATAACCTCTTCTCAGTTGTTCAGTTTGTGCACCTGGTAACTCTCCATGCTATCCAAGTGTATGACTGTTTGCTTCATTTATTTACGTTTCTACATCTGGCTGTTACTGGATATGGAATAAGTCTGAGGGCACGTTCACACTGGTGATCTGGAGCACTCGCGAGATGCAACTAGATCGCATCGCAAAAAATGGTATGGTCACACTGGCGCGTGCGATGAGCGAGTTGCTTTTCGAAAACTCTCTCTGCAGAACGAGATGCCGGATGTAAACGAACCGGCGCGTCACTTGCGGGGCGCCGCTGATTGGCTCAGCCGCTCCGTGACTAGATCGCCGCATCGCAAAAGAGTCGGGTTAACAAGCGACTGCTCGAAATGCATCGCTCTTTTTCCGTGATTGTCGCTTTTGCGATGAAAGTTATCACGAAAGTGCTGCACATGGCCAGTGTGAATGCACCTTAACGCCCGAGCTGACTCGAGAGAGAGGCTCCACTTGGTCTTCCTGGTTCTGTGTCCCTACACTCTTTCGATTTTAAGATGTGGAAATCGGGCATGGAAGAGTTGTTTATTCCATTTGTAGCAACATAGATGGCCCAGAGGCAGAGTGCCTGCCTATACACCTTTCCAAGAAACGCTAGACTCCAGGGGCAGCAAACCGTTCTCGAGCCCAGTCACTGGGTTTGAGGCTAGACTCTCATTGGCGTCCCTGCTAACCCTAACCGAGGGAACTGTGATTTTAATAGGCGCAGCCTGCGTAGGCGCCGTTTCAAACACTTGGCGGCTAAATTCTAATTTTTTCCCCGCTGTATTTTATGTTTCATGGTTCACGTATTTTCCCAAGGACATTGAGAAAGCATTGTACCGTATTTAAAAGCAAAAAAAGAAACTGTAAATTATTTTTGTAGGTTGATGCGCGCGACAGAACGAATGCAACTGGAATGTTAGTTCTCGTTTTTTTGTTTTTACAGTAAGTTTTGACGGCGCCACCCGATTAGCCGCGTATCAGACGAAAAGGCGCTTAGCTGTCGAAAATAATTCCCAACAGAAGATAGCCAAAAGGAGTGCATTTTTCACGCTCACAAATAACATGTTTACCGATGGACAGGACACGGACATACAATGTAGCGAGTGTTAACGTTCTAACAATATATTGTAGCGTACCGCACGATGCAGCGTTATCTAAAAAGGATTTATTTGAGAAAGATCTCAAATAACACATTCAGTCGACGACAGTCACATCTTGACGATCGGACGGAATCCAAGATCACTTTGATTTGAAGCACGTTTTGGGCAGAGTTTCCTTTTTCACAACAGCACCAAGGCAAAGACACGTACGCGACTGACCCGTTTCCCACCCTAACCCGGACAACTATTTTTGGAGATGACTGAGGATTCTATGCGGATTATCTCTGGGAAGGGAGAGAACAATTGTCATTGTTCGCAAAATTGCGTCGAGGGCCATTCGACGTCCTTCCGCTCCTTCGTTTCCCGTGAATGTCGAGCAGCAACGCTTGAATGGCAGGCACTTACCGGCCGTATTTCTCACAGTTGGAGATAACACAAAAAGGGTACGCAGCACGCATAAAAAAAAATGAAGTGGAAGCTTTCAAGAGGGGCCAGAAAACGTTGAATGCAAAACCGCAAAAACGTAGGTAGAGAATCACGCTGACATTACTTTTCAACTTTTTCGGGCAGTAATTCGCGCACATTTTATATACAGTATATATGCCGGAACTTGGATTTTCCTGTTTGCTCCCCAACAGTCAGATGCACCTCAGAGTGAACCATAACAGTTGCTTCTTTGGCACATACGACGGACGTGTTAAACAGGATTAATTGCTTCCTCTGTAGTTTTGAGAGTCGACCCACCAATTTTGCTACTTATTCAACGGTGAAGGTTTCGGAGAAGTTGTAATCCTTGGCGGCTCGTTCTCAGAAGTTGGTCTAATCCATTTCTCCCAAGAGCACCCATTGCAAGACGTCGAACCAAGAGCACCCATTGCAAGACGACAACTTGGGCTCTGATTGAGCCCAAGTTGTTGTGCATGGTCTCGCAAGGTGGTGGACGGTTGCTGGGCAGAAATGCTGTCGGAAAGAGGTCGCAGAAGCTTCCCAAGATGTTCTTTTTCCCAAGGACCTCCACTAACGGCAGAGGCATACCGTGAGAGGCACCTGCTTTGCACGCTTCTCGTCATTTCAAACCACAGTAAGGATGTTTACTTGTCGAGGCTTTGCACGGAACACATCCTTGACGAGGCATTTCAGATGAACTGTTGCTGTTCAGCTCACAGTGGTCGAAGATTGACCTTCCTTTGCGAAAGAAGGCTGGGATTGTGTGCATCCTGTTGTCTCTAGAGTAGGCTGATCGCACTGGTCCCTCAGCATTGTAGCCTGGCACTGCCCCCATGATGTGGCAGCGTGAATCTCATGTTCCGTGAGCCTTCAAGCAATGTCTTAGCACAAAAGCTTTCAGTGATGCGATTGCTGCGCCATTGGTGCCAAAGGTTTTACCCTGCTACATCTTGTTACATTTTGCCAAAATGTGCCAAATTTGTGCCAACACCTTGCTGAAACATAATTTCGCTTCATAAATTCCGAAAATACAGTTTAGGCCTCGCTACTTGGCTGGATATTTGCTGCGGTATGCGTGTGATTTCTTTCGGAGCTTTCTATTATTTATCACAAATAGATTTGATATCTGCATGGAGCACCTGCACGTTTCGCACCATTTTTAGCATTGGTGGTCTGTTCTGGTGGTTAGCTAGCTTTGTTGAGTGCACTTCTCACCCTTCACTGGTGTACTGCACTAGAGAGGCAACAGTGGACATTCCAATTTTACACATCTTGCTTTACTGCAGCACACCTGCATGCACACAGGTGCGCTGTTCTATCAAAGAGATAGAACCTATATAAAGGTGATAACTAAGAAAGAGTTGACATAAAAAGTAGGCCTGAGCGGGACGTTGCGCACAATTACCGAATAAAGCTCTGCCTACGTATACCAATATTCTGACTGTCTTTTTCAAATTCGAGGTTTGGCAAGGAACATTTATGTGGGCTGCACCGTAGCTTTTTCTTTTTACGCCAACTCGCTAGTTATCCCGTTTATATAGGTTTTAGCTGTTCGATAGAACAGTCTATAGAGTAAATTAAAACTAAATTAGCTGGATCAGTGGATGGAAGCTTAAATATATGAAGTTCAGTGTTTTTGCAATTTTTTTTTTTTTTTCAGTTTTGGGTGCGTTTTTTGTGTTTATTGTTTCCCACAGATTCTGCTTTTTATGTAAATTAGTTATAACTAGGGTTCTGAGTTTTCGGTTTCTATTTTTTCAAAATTTGGCGTACTTTGTTCGGTGTTTATTTTAAAACTAACTTTTTGGTTTTTTTCGGCGTATAGTTATGCCCACAAAAGTTTATCGGCTTTTTTGGTGAATATAAAATAAACGCCAACAAACACCGGATCAGATGATCCTTGTAGCTCTGATATTTGTGTTAACTCAAAGAATAACGGCACAGATATATTGAAAAAGATATGGACACTTTATTTGGCAAATGTGTGCAACTGTAAAATAATTAAGAAGAAAACACAGAAGTACAAACAAGTCAGACATGAATCCTATGCCCAAAAAACGAAACTTCAACTTTTGTATATCAAGATTACGTTATATTATTGTAGTACACACACATATACATACTTTCCTAGGTTTTCCTCGTTAATCCGCACTCTTTCTTGTTTTTAATGACCCTGAGCCTCGAGAGTGCCCTTTTAACGCTAACACTGGCAGGCTGAGGAGATGAAGCTCTGAGCCAAAATCGGCCAATCAACTAATTGTGACCACCAAAAGAGACACGCTGCGACGTTCTGAAGCACAGTACAACTTGCAGAGCTTGCATCAAGTCAGTCTTCCTTACAACGAGTTTGAAAACACGCTCGTACATGGCAAAGTCATGGGGCATTTCGGAGTTCACGTTCCGATCGATGATGCGCACATTAAACCAAAACGTTGCGATGGCATCCGTGTGTCCCGTACATTCAGACACGTTTTGATAGACCCTGTCGTTCCACTTTTTCGCCACGGCTCTGCGGTACGACTAAACGGTTAATGTGCCCTTTCCGGTTAAAACTGAATTTTAGAAAATGGATTCGACATACTTTTATTGGTTGAAATCGAAAATGCCAAACCTAAAAGCTGACCTTTTCGGTTCAAATCGAATTTCTAAAATTGAGTAAGGCTACTTTTATCGGTTTTTATTGGTTTAAACCGAAAAACTCTGAACCCTAGTTATAACTTGACCAATCTAAACAAAAAGCACTATAAAAAAAAATTAAAAAATGCCCCCAACTTTAAAGAGAAACTAATATAATTTTAACGAGCCCAGTGTTCTTTGTTTTTTATAAGAAGGCATATTTATTAACTAAAGGTTAGGGTGCAAACAAGCTGGTGAAGGTTTACCATTTTGAGACAAAACCCCGAGACAGGGGGAGGGAAGGACAACACAAAGTCTCAATTGTTTACATTCCGATTTGCGTATTCTTTAAGTTCTACTTAATGAATACAAAAATTATAAAAGCTTAATTTCTTTGCGAGAATGTAGGAATTTGTTTTATTGCAACCTTTAGAACTTGAACAAAACATTAATTTGGGTGCTCGAAATTTTTTTATTCCCACATTATTTCGGTGGAATAAAATATTTGGTTTAGCTTTGATTCCGTACCTGAACTAAGCATTCACAGCAGTTCCTACAGAGCTTCATCAATTGGCATCTTATTGGCGTGCCAGGTGCTTCTTCTCCCGCATCTAAACATCTAGTATACTCATTTTCAGCTTAAGAAAAGAGGAAATTTGTTCATCCGCCTTGTGAAGTAGTTCCTACAAGGTTTGGTTGTTGGAGGAAGAAGCGGTGCTTTTGGCATTCGAGGTAGATCCCTACATAAAGGGGCAAATTAGTAACGCTCCACGGGGGCTCTTTTTTGCTGCAGAAGATCGCCTTGCGATTGCTTCTTGGTTAGTCTCTAATTGTGCCTGCTTTTTATCCGATGGCCTGCCGCCAAGCTTTGGCATGTCATCCGTTGTAGATGTTTCCCAAGTAGGCAGTACCCTGATCTATGAAGACAAAACCAGAGGAAACTGTCGGCTCCTTTCTGCTATTAGTTACCTTTGAACCGAGCCCTCGGGACTAGCACTTTGACGCTCTGTGAAATGGGTCGTTGATTCTAGAAGCCCGTCCCAATACCTCTGGCACCTGGGAGCTTTGGTTGGGGCAGGTGGCGTTCTGGGAGCGCGGCCGAGCAGGGAGTGGCTCAACAGCTCTGCTTGCAGATTGTGGTGCCACCGCTGCCCGGGAAGGCCTGGAAGCGGCAGATGCCGTTCCGTGGCGACGAAGGCATCTTCGACGACGAGTTCATTGAGGAGAGGAAAAAGGGCCTCGAGGTCTTCATCAACAAGTGAGTGGCTTCCTGCGCGAGGACTGCCTGTGCCCCGTGCCTTTTTATGCTCTCGGGCATGGGAGACTGCGTTGCCCAGTCCAACTAGTCGTACGCGGAGAGTTAGAAGCGAAGGTGGGGTCGTGGTTGTTCTGGTGCCGCATTCCAAGTTCGTCGCTCGTTTATGGCACAATTTGAATGCAACCCAGGCATTCCTTTATTTGCATTTGCTACCAGAACGAGGAAACTTTGTATTTGAAGACTGAAACCCGCACGAAAAAGATGTCTTGAACTCTTTTGACGAGCAGCCAAATGGGCGTCGCTTTTCATTAAGCTCGAATACGCGCGTGACCGTGAGTCGTTACCTTAGACTCCAGCACTAAGTCTGCAATGTTCACGCGGGAGCAGGCTGAGGCACTTTATTTTTCGTTCGTTTACTTGCCTCGATTTTATTTTAATAAGAGTAACAACCTGGGGCCAACACATTTTTGCTCGCTACCACTGTTTGGGGACCATCCCGAACGGTGCTTACGCAGACGCGGCTCATTTCCGTTAAACAAATTCTTTCGCTTGCTTTCCGGCGGTCCCAGTGAACGGGCAAACTCTCTCTCTCCGAGCACAACCGTGGCAGCCATCATCGTGCCTCGGCAAACCGGACGAGACCGTAGCTCCCGCTGTCTTGAGAAACTGCGTCTGGCATCTGCTTCGATTTCCGTTTAGCGGCGGAGCGACTCGCAGCGGAATGGGGTGGCGGCCGCCGTTTCCGCACCGTCATTTGCTTCGGAGGGCCGCTCGAGACAGGCTTCATTAGCCGGCGCATTTGACGCTACTTGCGAGACGGGAGGGGCTTTCGTGGCAGCTGAGTGTGCTTTTTGTTTCAGGGTGGCAGGCCACCCCTGGCGCAGAACGAGCGCTGCCTGCACATGTTCCTGCAGGACCAGGTGATCGACCGCAACTATGTGCCGGGCAAGATCCGCAACACGTGATGGACAGTCGGTGCTCCCAGCCACTCCTTACCTTGCCCGTTCGGCCACCGCGTCGAGAGGACCGCCGGATCGTAACCTCGAGTCATTCTGCTCCCGAGGTCCCGACGCGTCGGTGCGCGAGTCAGTGTCGGACGGAATTTTCCCCGTTTCTCCCGCTGTTGGTCGGGATTGCGGGTACGTGGTTTCTCCGTCGTTACATTTCAATACAGGTGCTGCGCTCAGTATCGAGAGCGAATAAACTTAACGAAAACTGTTTAGCCGCACGGTGCAACGCAGTTGCGGCGACCGTCGCTCCTGTTACGCGGACGGACCTCTTTATTGTCGGGATCTGAATGACTTCTACGGTAACTCTGTTGGGCACATGTAATAAAGTGTACATTTTTTGGCAGCGTGCGGCTCGAGTCGATGCACGGGTGGCCAAACGAGAGAGCCGGCTCCGCGGGGATATCCAATCGAGGAACAGAGTGACTGGTGTTGCACATTGGGGCCATTCGCTAATGCCCTAATTTTGCTCGACACAAAGTTTTTAATTGCGGGGAATTCGGCTCTTGTAGAAAATGTGCCAATAGCGTCGTACCACATTTGGCGCGCAAAGTGGGAAGTGCCAACCCCCATGCTCTGGAATGGCAACATGTGGAAGGATGAATACGCTATTCACGGAACCCCCTCAATATCGAAAGTTTGTCCATTTGTTTAGTTTCTTAAATGGAGAATTGACATTACGCGACGCCAATGCTTGACACCGTGACTTTGCATTGTGAAATCTGACGTGTGACCTTGCGCATCGTTTAAAGCACACGATAGACTCGAAATGCAGATTACCTAGGTGAAGCTGTTTCGAACAGAAGTTGGAAGAATTTCCGGGTCAAGCGGCTGGCACGTCTCATCTTGAGGCTTGGAAATGCTCAGACTTGCAGCCAGGCCGCATTGCAATGCCATTCGGTGGAAGCCGATTGTTCCGAACAATTGGCGGCGAGCCGTTGACGACCTCCACTGCAACTTCAGAACTGCTCGAGTCAGTGTCCCAGACTGGTTTAGTTGAGGCAGGAGGGGGACAACAAAGGCTATTCTGTTTCTTGAGGGGGTCATGGGTTAGAGGCGGGGTTTGAGCCGCCCATCCCGGTGCTTCCATGCCCTCGACGTCCATTCCTCGATGCAAAGAACCCAAGGGTTCCGGTGGAGGTGGGAGACTTGGTAAGGTAACAAACGGTCCAATTACATAGTTACCACAGTCGTCAAAATCGGAGAGAGAACATCGGAACAGCGTCTCGCTCCGCCTTGGAAGGATTCCCTTTTTGCCTCACTCCCCAGGCAGAGAACCCAGGTCGCAAAACTGCCGTCAATGAAGAAGCAGCGAAAGTTTGCGCGCAGTTAGGCCACGCCTTTCTGCCTTTCCTGGGCATACCAACACACACACGTCCCGTTGACATCACGGATGCGTCGACACTCTTTTCCACACACGCACATCCCCAGACAGTCGGGTGAGTTTGTCGCAACGGTCCCCTTTGTTCGAGGGAAGTGCTCTTATTTGCCCACAGAGGAGAAGCGTCAAACTGTCTTCATTTCCGCTGCGTCGAAGCTCAGAAACCACATCTCGTTGGCTGAGCCCGGAGGGATGTCGCGCCCGATCTTTGATGGGGTCGTCCCTGTCTCCAAAGAGGATCTTGGAGCTGGACAACGAAGCAGCTGGTCCAAGGACTCGCCCAAGGGTGTCGTGGAGGCAAAGAGGCTTTCTCCACCCCATTGGATGACCGAACGGGTCGTTTCCGCCGACAATATGCAGGTAGGCAAGCTCTGCTTGAGATTGCTAAGCCCGGCCAAAGGTCAGCGAGGTTCCATTCTCAACAGTGTGGAAACCTGCGAAACAAGTTCTGAATGAGTGGCACTTGGAGGTGCGAAAAAGATTCGCCCATGAGTGACTGGACCCTCGGCCAGAGCCCTGGTCCAATGTGTTGCCTCGTGTAAGACCCTCAACACGAGCAAAGCAGCCCAACCTATAGAGACTACCCTCCCGAGTATGATAGGAGGACACGCGGGTGGCAGCCAATTGCACCTGCCTGGGAAGTGCATGCACATTGCTGCCAGCCTCGGACGGGGAAGTTGACGAGGTCCTTGAATTCCAAAAAATCTACCCTAATATCCCTGGAGATGGCCCACCTAACATCGAAAGCAAATTGATTGAAATAAGAGTGGGTGAACTTTCGGTGTGCGGTGCTAGTTTTGCAAGAAATGCTAGTTTTAGATATTGTGACCAGCGAAACTTGGCATGGCAGGGTGGGGAAATGAACTGTCCTTTCCAGTCGGCAGTGTTCGCTCATCTCTTGCCTCAACTAAGCAACACCATTTCTGCCCAGGTCCCCATTGGCCAGGGCCCTGCAATTACAAGTGGGCTATTGTTCTGCGTTTTTAAAGAAATGGCAAACTGTGTCAAAAATAGGGGCGAGGCATCTTCCAGGGGTGGGGCATCTCAGGATTTTACCCTAGTTTTAATGCGGGCACCTTAAAAATTCTCTTAAAGGGGCACTAAACTACTTTGTCAGATCCTCAATTCATTGTCGTAACTCAATCTAGAAGCTCTATGCATCCATTTTGTTTTGAGTTACATAAATGACATAGCAGATAAGCTCGATCCTTCCCTCACTGTCCGCCTGTTTGCGGACGATTGTTTAATTTATTCAAGAATCTCGAGTCAAGAGGACCAGGTCAAACTAAACTTAGGATTAAAAGTTATCAATGATTGGTGCACGGAGTGGAAAATGAAAATAAACTACAAAAAAACAGTGTATGCAAGGCTAACAAACAAGACTAAAAACATTTTGTTGTTTGATTATGAATTTGATGGCACGCCTTTGGCACGCGTCAGTAACTTCAAGTACCTGGGGGTTACTATAACTGAAGACCTGAACTGGAATATGCACATAAATAACATCTGTTGCTCAGCTGAAAGAAGACTGTGGTCATTACGACGTAAACTAAAGGGCGCTTCATCGGAAGCTAAATTAGCTGCATATTTAACCCTAGTGCGTCCCGTACTGGAATATGCAAGTGTAGTATGGGACCCGTTCAGAAACTACCAAATAGACAGGATTGAAAGAATTCTGAGAAGGGCAGCCAGGTTTATATTGTCAAAGTACAGGACGACGGACTCGGTCACTGATATGCTAAAACAGCTAAACCTACAGCGTCTCGAACAATGCCGAAAAATAGCCAGACTGAAATGCATTTATTCAATGCACCGGAACTTATTCAACTTTGACGTCCAACAATACATAAAATCAAGATCATCTCGCTCAGTTCGAAGCAGCCATCCCGATCAAATTACTCCAATAATGGCACGTAGAGATGTATTCAAATATTCATTTTTTCCTCGAACCATAGAAGATTGGAACTCTCTTCCTCATGAAATAGTGAACATGGACTCATTGAATAGTTTTGAAAATAACGTGCTCGCTTATCTTGCGTCCTCCAGTGGTAGTTGGTCATAATATACTGACTGTTATTATTTTGTTACATATTGTGCCTGTGTGTTTTTGTATGTGCGCCTGTGTTTTTGTATACGGGCGTGTGCAGTGGCCAGGACATCGGCCACATATGATCTTCTTTGTACCACCCTGTATCGGCCTTCGGGCTAACAGTATAAATAAATAAAAAAAGCCCGAAATTAGATCCATGCGCGGCTGATTTGCGTATTAAAAAAGTGACAAGACACGTGCCGTTGGTGCAGAACAACGGATGACACAACCGAACCTCACTGAATATGGTCGAGCGGGGACGGCACTTGTCAGCCACCGGCAAGCGACGGGTTCCCGGCTGATCGCCCACGCAAGAACCCATCGCTCGCTAGGGGCTGACACGCGCCTCTGTCGTTCGACCATAATCAGCGAGGTTCGGTAGTGCCAT
The DNA here is from genome assembly GCA_037355805.1 of Ixodes ricinus. NCBI lineage: Eukaryota > Metazoa > Arthropoda > Arachnida > Ixodida > Ixodidae > Ixodes > Ixodes ricinus. The sequence continues at coordinate 15,369 of JAZHYW010009757.1, forward strand.
CCGTCGTTCTGCATGAGTGAAAAGTGTTGGCATCTTTTATCACTTTTGAATACGCAAATCGCCTGCGCATGGATGTAATTTTGGGCTTTGTAGGATGCTTAGAGCTCCTAGATCAAGTTACGACAATGAAACGAGGATCTCGCAAAGCACTTTAGTGTCCCTTTAAGTTTTCTTTATATCTTAGCAGGGGCGTCGTAATCTCCAATTAAAATATGACATAGCCCCGCCCTTTGAGGCACGCCGAGCGAAGGAGAGTGCAAAGAGAGAAAAACGAGCTAAAGTGACGTCATGGGTGGGGTGGGATGACCCTTGCTCACCACCAAGCTGGCACGGGGATGCCAAGGACAATGTCTTGACACTTTGGAGAGGAGAGGCTGGCCACACGTCTTGCAGCAATCTCATATTTTTCAATGTGAATGCGGTTTACGTTCAGTTCTGCGCAAGGTAAGAGCAATAACTGAATTTGCAGGACAGAAAGCTATAGAATGTTGAGATTTTCAGTGGGAAAATGGCGCCTGACAGAGCTCAAATACATGGAGCTCTACGGTGCCAATTCCTGAAAATGGGCCCCGTTTTCCCATTCAAATTTTAAGAAAATGACATAACTTTTGATGAACATAACAGTTAGTTCTGGAACTTTGGCATCTGGTTTAGACCGCTGGCGCTACATTTGGGCAAAGGCTGAGCATTCAAGACCTACACTAAGGTCGCCGCACATTTTTGGTGGCACGGCCTGCACATTCAGACATGCGAACACTGTCAATTCCGGAAGACATCTACTACTAGGTGGGACGTACCCCGTTTCCTAGTCGCACCTCCCGCGTTCGAGCTAATCGAAATTGACTTTCTCGGACCTTTTCCGAAGTCCCGAAGCGGAAACCATTACATTATAGTCGCGGTTGGCTATGTAACCAAATGGGTGGAGGCCCTAGCGGTGCCAGATGCTACCGCAGACTGCCTAGGGTAGTTTATTGATGTCAACATTGTTCTGAGACATGGCACGCCACGCTTAATACTCTCGGACCGTGATACACCGTTTGTGTCTCACCATTTAAGAAACTGTTTGGCGAGGCATGGCGTACGACATTCTCCAACATCCGTGCATCATCCTCAAACGAACAATCTAGTTGAGAGGAACAACCGTACACTTACCGATATCTTGTCCGCCTATGTAAACTCCGCGCATAATAATCGGGATAAGTTTGTCCCGCACGCCATGTTCACACTGAGCACATCGCAGCTAGAAACTGTGAAAGTACCATTTTATACGGTCGCGACGCGAGGCTCGGGGTGATTGAGGCACAGTGTTGTACGGACGCTCGGCGTGCTTCACTCTATGAAATTTGTAGACGGGCACGGGATGCCATTCAGCAAGGTCTGGAAGAGACTGGCAATATGTCGGAGGCCGGTAACCGCAATGTGCCCGAGTTTCAAACTGGAGATTCTGGCGAGACGGACCTTGGGGTCTGTCGGCAGAGCTGCTAAGCTTCTTCCCCAATACCGAGGGCCTCGTCGAATCTTGGAAGGGAGAGGGCCTGTCGCCTAGTACCTCCCTGACGGACGACCTCCTGGCACACACCGCTGCTTTCCTGAGTATGTGTCGCATCTCAAGCTACGCATTCCACGAGTGCGCCAAGTCCAAGTTCCGTAAAGAATGTGGACATCTTTTGCAGACGGACTACGATACAGATCACATTAACTTTATTGTTAAAAGTTAATGTAATCTTTGTTTCCTTTTTTTTTTTAAAAAAACTTTACTTTTTTTTTTTGAGGGGAGGGGAGAGTGCTACGGTAATAAAGAGGAAAAAGACGACGGGAACTGAGAATGGGACGGCTTGACTGAGGAGAATTATTGTGTGCACTATTTAAAGGATGAGACATTTTCAACGGCGTCACCACCATTGAAGTATGTGTGATGGGTGAGGTGTCGTTTCTAGGTGAAGGTCGTAGCTTTTGCTTTATGTGTATTCATTTTCATCAGCCACGTGTCGCACCAGTTTGAAACTGTGTCTAAGTAATTTTTTTTTAAATTGTACTATGGTGAAGGTTCATAACGGGACGGTAGATGATGCAATCATCCGCGAAAAGACGAGCGCAAGATTTGATGTTCCTGACGTCACGGGATGAGAGGCGTTTGCCAATCACAACTGATTGGTGTCTGTTAGTCAAAAAGTTTTTAATCCATATAACAACACCTGTGGATACGTTCAGTCAGCTTATATATCAACCGGTTATGTGGTACACGATCGGACATTTTCGCAAAGTCAATAAAAATGACATCGACGTGTCTGGAGGAGTGAACAGAATGATGAAGGTCTTTTAACAACTCAAACACCTGCATCTCACATTAACGTCCACGCAGAAAGCCGTGCTGGTTAATAAAAAGAAGTTGATTGGTAGTTGGGTGGGTCATGATTTTCGATGATATAATCTGTTCTAGAAGTTTACATGAAACACAGGCGAGTGAGATGGGTCTGTAGTTGTGAAATGAAGTTTTATCCCCCGTCTTAAACATAGGAACAACATGGGCACATTTCCAGTCGTCTGGTGATTCACCCATGGGGAGGGATTGTTGGAACAGCCTTCCCAGAAGAGAGCCAGAAATTGTTTTGGCTAGCTTTAAGAACTTTGTGGATATGCCATCCGGGCCAGGACTAGAGCTATAGTGGGCAATCGGACAATGGCACATATAACCCCATAGGTAGAAGTTACAATATCTTCCATATTGCTTTCGACTGACATTTCTAATATAGTCGAATCTAAAAGAACATCCTCATCGGTGAAAACACTGCTGAAAAACTCGTTGAACTGGTCGAGCAACTGACGTTCGCCGAGTAAGGTGTCACCAGAGCCCAAGCACAGAAGCACACTTGCAGTGAGAGGGTTTACGACCCTCCAAAATTTCTTCGGGTCAGACCGTAGCATATTCGAGACATCAACGTTGAAGAAGCCCTACTTGGCCTCTTTTATCAATTTCCTGCGGCATAATCATACGCATGACAGGAGGTCCAATTGCGTTCCAAGCTAGAGTTCTTCGCTCGCTTATATAAACGCCTTTTTTTTTCTGGATACTTGGTTTAATTTTAGGTGTACACCCTGGGAAACAAAGACAAGCTGCAATGTTTAAAACGGGAATGCAGGCAGCCTGAGACTATTAGTTTGTTACAAAACAACATCCAGTTTTCATTTACGGAACGCTCATCAAACTCCCTCAAGATCTAGAAAACGGACAATCTTGACATCAAAGATTCCACATCTGCTCTCTGATCAAAAATTTGTTTCCCTAAAATATCAGCTTGGCAATGTATACATATACAAAGAGAAGGTACAATGTACAACACGGCGATCACTCATTTCGTCAATAACATTAACTGACGTGTGCTCAGGCTGCGTTGTAGAAATTAAATCCAACATAGCATCTCCACGTGTAGGGGTTGTGATAATCTGCTCTAGTACGACGATTTAGTAAAAGCGTTTACTGAATCGTCGTACATCCCTTCTCTCTCCAGTTGTCCAGATACTATAGTCTTAATTCATTTGGATGCTTGTAGTTGGGCATCATTGAAGGCTCGTTCCCACACTTGCAACCGAGTGGAAACGGCTCAGACGAGACTGGTTTTTAAGCCTCTTGCGACGGCTTAGGACTTGTTCCGCAGCAGCGCATATGGTCCCATGCTGTCGCAAGATGCTCAAAAACCGCTCTCGTCTTACTCTGTCATACTCGGTTGCAATTGTGTGAATGGGACTTTAGGGTCGATATACTTTCTCGTTCAAGAATTTGTGTTTCTGGTTCTGCTGTACCAAACTCTATTTTAAGTCACTTATGGTAACTTGCTAATGGCTTTTCGTGCCTTTATCTATTTCCAGGTGTCCTAATCTGTTGTACAATTTGCTAGACATTAAACAGTAATCAATTGTTGAGTGGGAATCGTCTCTCTCCCGCGTTCTTCTTCCGTGTCGCATTTTATTTGGGTCTTAACAAGGCCAAAAGCATAGCATAATTCTTTTATCATCCTTCCTGTAGAATCGATATCCGTCAAAGTCTTCTAAGCGTGCATTCGTGTCTCCTGTGGAGAAAAGAATGACAGACTGCTCTGGCACAGACTGGCCGCACGTTTATATCTGTCGCTCGTGACCCACGACTGACTCGCGGGCCGGAGCTCGCTGCTCGAGCTCCGTGTTGCAACCTTTCTTGTGGGCTCCTACAGGGCTCCTTCCCCCAGGTAGCATGGATTGTGGAAAACAGAAAAAAGTACTAGATCCAATGCTAGCAACACAATAAGAACAACCACAAAAGTAGCAGATTCGATGCTGGTACCTACGTGATGTCGATATGACATGTCATTTTGTCCATGAAACATGCTTCATTCCAAGTGATGCACTGGTTTTCTGGGGTGCAGAAATTTGGTTGGTGGACGTGAAATCTGGTGCTGAGTCATTGAATGCGGGTTTTATGCGATCCATGGTGATAGTTTCTGGATGCCCGTGCCAGTCAAGTGATGGTAATGTCGGTTCGGTCGATGATTTTAAACGGGCCGTCGTATAGTGGAATAAGGCTCCCCTTCTTCACGTCTTTGCGGACGAATGCGTGAGTACAAGTTGTAAGTTCTTGGCTCACAAATACCTTGCGAGAACTTGGAAACCGAGGAGGCGTAGGCTGGAGCTCTTGGATGGACCGTCGTAAGTAATCCAAGTACTGTGGTTGTGGGACAATATCCTCGGATGTGTCGAAAAATTCTCCAGGGAGTCGGAGCGGCGATCCATATACCAATTCCGCTGACGTGCATTTTAGGTCTGTTTTAAAAGCCGATCTAATGCCGAGGAGGACGAACGGGAGATGGTCGACCCACTGAAGTCGCCCGTCTTGTGCCATGATCGATGCTTTTAGCTGCCGGTGCAACCGGTCAACCATGCCGTTTGCTGACGGGTGGTAAGAGGTCGTGTGCACATGATGGGTTCCAAGAAGTTTTGCTAGGGCAGCAAACAGCGAACATTGGAACTGGTGTCCCCGGTCCGTAGTGACAGTTGAGGGGCAACCGAAACGGGCTACCCAAATCTCAACAAAAGTTCTGGCAACTGTCTCCGCGGTGATGTCGGGAAGGGGGTTGCCTCAGGCCACCTGGTGTAGCGGTCAACGCAGGTCGAAATGCAGGTGAAACCCCGACATAGTGGCAAGGGACCCACAATGTCGAGATGCACATGGTCAAAGCGTGGGTGTTCGGAAGGGCATTAGAAGTGTTATGGTGTGCTTTCGACCGTTGACATTGTAGGCAACCTCTCGTCCAGTTCCGTACATCTGCATTAATGGTAGGCCACACATAGCGTGCTGTTACCAGTCGTTGTGTGGCTCGGATGCCCGGGTGGCTTAGGTTGTGCAGATGGTCCAAGACTTTCCGACGAAGGGCTAGCGGGACGAAAGGTTGAGGACTGCTGGTAGACACGTCGCAGAGGATGGTGCCGGTAGAATGAGGGAGAGGAACTGCCCCAGCAGCTCCGGATCATCCCGTTGTGCCATAGCAATGCTCTCAAAATCGACACTTCCAGGACTTGCCGAGACAGCGTCGGCACGGGAGAGTGCGTCCGCTGCTGGATTGTCTTTGCCTTTTACGTGGCGGAGATCTACAGTGAACTCCGAAATGAAGGCCAGTTGTCGAATTTCTCGGGAGCAGTAGGCGGTGTGGTTGCCAGGGAACGCATATGTTAGAGGCTTGTGGTCCGTCAGTATATGAAACTCGTGACCCTCAAGGATGTGCCTGAAATGTTTAACGGCCAGGTACACTGCAAGAAGTTCATGTTTGAAAGTACCATAGCGTGTTTCCGCGGGCTTCAGTTTCTGGGGAAAAAAACTGTTCGCCACTGGCTGTCGAGCATCTGTTGCAGGACAGCTCCGGCAGCGGTGCTGGAGGCGTCGGTCATTAGACGGCCTCAGGTCGCGGATAGAAAAGCAGGGCTGCATTGGCCAAGGCTTGTTTCACGGTGGAAAAAGCTGATGCAGCTTCTGCATTCCATGGGACTGCTGATGATGGCCCTTTCTTGGTTTTAAGCAGATTCGTCATGGGTTGAAGTATTTCAGCACAATGAGGGATAGATCTGCGATGGAAGTTGATCAAACCCAGAAACTCGCAAAGTTTGCAAAGTGACGCTGGTTGGGAAAACTCGCGGATTGCTTGGACTTTTTCTTCGAGCGGTAGGATGCCCATTGGTGTTACGTGGTGGCCGAGGAAGTCCAAGGCGTCGACTCCAAACACGCACTTCTTCGGGTTGATGACAAGGCCGTACTGCTGCAGCCGGTCAAACAAAAGCCATAGGTGTTGTTCGTGTCCTTCCAGAGATGAGCTGGCCACGAGGATGTCGTCAACGTACGCGAAGATGAATTGAAGTCCTCTTGTGACTTCATTGATGAGGCGTTGGAAAGTCTGAGCGGAGTTTCGCAGGCCAAAGGGCATCCGGACGTATTCAAAAAGTCAGAACGGTGTGGTGATGGCCTTCTTGGTCACATCCGCCGGTTCTACGGGAATCTGGTGGTAGGCCTTTATTAGGTCTACCTTGCAGTAGGTAGGTGTTGGTACCAGTCAGACCAGCGGAGAAATCGTGGATGTGCGGCAAAGGGTACTGGTCAGGTACCGTGCACGCATTCAACGCCCGAGTATCTCTGCAAGGTCTCCAGTCGTTCGGGTCTTTTTTGGGACCATATGTAGTGGCAACGCCCAGTCGCTGGAAGAGGGGCGTATGATCCCAAGCTCCAGCATGTGTTCAAACTCTCGACGCGTGACATTTAGTTGCTTGCCCAAGAGGCGGCGAGGACGTGCGGAGATGGGCGGGCCGTTGGTGATGATATGGTACGTGTCACACCATGCTTGATTGGCACCTGGGCATTGTAGGGTCGGGTTAGGGCAGGGCACTCTGCGAGGAGGGCTTCGTACCTCGAGGTCGCCGCCAGGGGATGCATCGGAGAAGCCGTAATTGTAGACAAGATACCCTGTATGGTCAAGGATGTGTTCGCATCGGTGAGGCTTCTGCCGCGGATGTTGACGGAGAGGCCAAAGTGTGCCAGGAAATCTGCTCCCAGTATGGCCTCACGAAGATCCGTGACAACGAAGGCCCACCGGAAACGTCGCCTTAGTCCTATGTCGATGGATAAAGATCGCTGGCCAAAGGTGGCGATGGTCGAGCTGTTGACGGCTCGTAGGGGCGCTGTTTGTTGAGCTTGCTGACAGTCAAGTTGTGACGCGGGCAAGACGCTCACCTCGGCCCCGGTGTCCACCGAGAAGCAGTGACCAGAGATTTGGTCAATGACGTAGAAAAGGCGGCTTGCGTGTTGGCCATCGTCACTCGCCGCTGCTGGTGCCGGGCCTCGGTGTTTTCCGACCAGGAGCATGGTTGCTGGCAGTGCGTGGCACGTTCGGCGTAGCGGCGGTGGTACCAGCACAGGGCTTTGTTGCTTGACCGAGAGGCTCGTTGCGAGGATGAACAGGCGCGAGGCGAGCCTCGCCTCGTTTGTCGAGAAGGTCTCTCGCCTGTCGTCTTCATGGTGGCAACATTGCAGGAAAGCTGTGCTATGCTTGCCTTGATCTTTGCGATCTCTGCTTGCCAGGGCGGGGGCTCGTGATGCCCGTGAGTTGCCACAGCAGCAATAGATGGTGCGGAATATTCGGTGGTGTGATCCGCCAGCAGAGCAAGGCGATCTAGCGGCATGTCATCAGCGGCTGCCAGAACCATCCGCATTCCCTGCGGAAGTTTTTGAAGAAAAAGCTCCCGCAGGATACGGTCTTGGGAGTCAGTGGCTTGGGGGCCCAGCAACTGTACCGTTTGATGGAGAAGTTGTGAAGGGCGGCGGTCTCGTAGTTTCTGGGCGGTCAGTAGCTGTTGGATTCGAGACCGCTCGGATGCTGTTGTTCGTTCGAGCAGAACGCCTTTTAAATGACCGTAGGCGTCCTCACGGGGTGGCTGCGACAGCACGTCGTCGATTTTGTCGGCCACGTTTGGCAGCAGGGAGGCAACGACGTGGTAGAATCGGGACAGTTGGTGTGATACACCGAAGGTGGAACTGCGCCTCGATTTGGGTGAACCAAACTCGCGGGTTCTTTGGCCAAAAAGGCGGAAGACGTAAGTTGATCGTTGCGAGGTTGGCGTCTGAGGTCTGAGGAGGCGTGCCGTCGCCAGCGTGATAGTTGCCCTGGTCCATGTTGGTTGAGACCGCTAGAGAGGACGGTGGGGTGTGTTCAGACGTCGGGTCACCATTTGTGGAGAAAAAAACAACGGACTGCTTTGGTGCTCTGGCACAGACTGGCCGCGCGTTTATATCTCTCGCGACTGACCCACGGGCAGGAGCTCGCTGCTCGAGTTCCGTGTTGCGGCCTTTGTTGTGGGCTCCTACACTCCTAAGATTATTTCCGATTAGTGCAAATTTCTCCAACATTTATGGAAATATAAGTCAGGTGCTGCGCATTTTCCTCTCTCGAATCAGTTCCTGTTTTCAGATGAGCGTGTCTAAATCATTGGCTTTGAACCACACGTGTTCTCTGCGGCCTTCCCTTTGACTAGCACTCCCAATCCGCCTCCTTTCCGCTTCGCATGGATTGCATCCCAGCCAAAAATAACCTGCCAAGTGGAGTGGTGCCTCCATATTTCTAAGCTGCATCTCTGCCAATCCATACTCTACAAAATATTCATGATTTAATGGTTCCCCATTCTCTTCCCACTTGATTCGATTTCTGCCCGTCTATAAATCCGATATTCTCTCGCGAGCTCTTCCTCCCACCCTTCCTATTTGCATTTTTCTCCACCCTGGTTGCCGACCTTTTATCGACCGAACACGCCTACTGTGCAGGACCACTTTTGGAGCAAGACCGGTCCAACGAGCTTGTTGCTTCCACCACACTCTCAACCAGATGAGAAGGGTGGGAGGGGCCATGATGTCAGCTGTGTAGCCTCCACAAGCCAAGCTCCCTTGATGCCTCGCCTCTTTCTCATTTTCCTCCTTACGCTCCTCACTTATCGGCCCAGCACGCGACATACCGGACAGAACTGCTGGCTTCACGCCTAGCCTTCGATCTGATAAAACCTACTGGACGGAGCACGCGCAAGCCTGCGAGGAATCCTACTACAATCAACCATCCATCTCGCATGTGACATGTCACGCGCACCAATTGCCAGAGAGATCTGGGGGTCACGTTGGGCACAACATTGTTTAAACTTTTTATGACCAGGCTTCACACATATTGCAACGTGCCCCCTCCTAGTACTTATAACCTCCTTGATACAGCCCACCCTCCCCCATAGAGGATGCCGTCTCGGCCGAACAGATACCTCCTCGTTCAGGAGAGGGACGTCAGTGTTATTGGACGCATTTAGCGGTCGCACCCTCGACAACGGGGCTCGCACCGACGAGCAGAAAAATGGGGGTGTGCGTGAAACGGCACTAGGCGATTATGGCAGCAGCAGATGCAGAGGACGACCAACTGCTTCCCGCTAAAGAGAGACGATGCCTGAATGTATGGATGGAACACCAAGGATGTGGAATCGAAAACCAGCCGTACGAGGACGGCACCGACGAATATCCGAGACTCCTTCGGGTGGATCACGTGCGCAACAGCTGGTGCGGTAACAACGAGCGAGGCGATCTTGACGCCACTGGCGACATCTCTCTCGGCAAAATCTGTACAGTTGCCGGACGCGCAAATAAAATAGTTGCAATTGCAAAAGGATCCCACGCCCAGGCGGGGAGCACTTGTGCAGCCCGAGCAAAAGTTCCTCTGGCTCCACGCAAAAGCCCGACGTTGTTACCACGCAACGTGCATCCAGGGGAGCAATAGGAGGGATTCCTTGGCCGCGTGAATACCCCTGTTGCCTGCGGACCAAGCACGCTGGAGGAAGGAGAATTGGCCGCCGATGGTTGCCTGCAGACAAAATATGTTGGACCGAGTCTCGTTTGCCGTGGATGCGGTACCGCAGGCGACCGGCAAGTCACTCTAGCTGCTTGTGCTCTCTCTCGTATCTGCGTGGCGCCGAGCAGACGTCGGATTGGGGATCGCACAGCCCAGAGTTGGACTCTCGCCGAGCCCCTCGGTGAATCTCACTCGTTGCAATTAATTGTGCCAAGTTAATATTATTAGGGCTAAGTATGCCTTCTATAAGCTCCCAAGTGAGGTTGTAAATTGGGCAAGCTGGCAATGGTTAAACACTGAGAAACAGCCTCGGCGAACACGGACGACGAACAGGACACGAACACGATTGTTGTGGGCAGACACCGAGACGGAATGACTCGAGAAATGAAGCTTTCTCTATTAGAGCGCAGCTCTGAGGCACCCGTTTCCGGCTTGAGCAACATCGGAACCGTGCGGTGCAGCATGGACGTTTCCCATGATGACGTCACAAGAGTCACCAGTGACGTCACAAGGATCACCAGTAACGTCGTAGATGACGTCACGAGGGTCACCAGTGACGTCACTGTGCGTTGTATTATGGGTAAATTTCCCCACTAAATTTAGCGGAAAACATTCACCGCTAAATTTAAAGGAAAAATTCCCGGCAAATTTAGCAGAAAAAATTCCCACTAAATTTAGCCGGAAATTTTGCCCTAATTGCAGTGGAGAAGAGGGGGCATACCCTCCTCTCCGTACCTCCTCCTCCTCAAGAGCTGCGCTCTAATTCCGCCTTACAGGGGATTGGAAACGTCTTTTTTTTTTCTTCATTGGCAGACAGGTATGTCATTGAACCGTCAGTGGCGTTATCCAAGAAGGAGGTAATGTACCTTCGGTCTAACACAAGTGCCCATTTGTAAGGCATCCTTTTGTTGCCCGGTAGGCGTGTCTAATGTGTTTTAAAAGTTTCCCGTTTTTTTTCATAGAATAAACTTGAGTTGCAAATCGGCCGTTGTCCCATCATGTTTGTTTCCTCTTTGTTGTTTGTGTTTACTGAGGCCGTTTTTCATTGTGCTCTCTATCCTCCAATGCTTATGGATCGGCCGCTACGGGCCATGCATGTCTTGCGTTGCTTACGTGCAACGCTTTCGTTGCACTCGAGCGTCGCACTTTTTGGATAAAATTGAGTCCATAAACACGTTCTGCGGTAAAATGTCTGCAACTTTTTTCGTGAATCGCGTGGCTGAAACTTAGACATGGTTTGCTTCTGTTTCTGCAGGATGCTTACTTTTTGATAAACCGCTCCACGAAATTCTCGCAAACTGTATGGCCAAACAACAGTCTGTATGCAAATGCTGCTAGAAATATGGACACTTTCCAGTTTAGCAGAGCAAACGCTGGAGGGGTCGTCTCCTCTCTAGCATATGCCCTGCTCAAGTGGCAAGAGGAGTCCCCGACCATCGGAAGCGAAACGATTTCTTGCAGCTGCTGACTACACGTGCACTGCAACGGGCCGCAAGAGCCAGGTCAGTATTGCTGGTTGTTGACATACTGGTACGAGGCCGTTGCAGTTCACTCGCTGCACCTGGTGCAGTCCAAATAGGATCTGTCCACCTCGTCGAGACATTTGCGTCTCGACCGTTAGGCCTACAAGTTTCATGCATCGGAAGGCTGGTGCACAAAAGTTGGGGAGCCTTTCTGCACAAAACTATGTTATATTGATACAGACTGTTCGGGCAAAGGTCCAGCATCGCAAGATTGGCAGCGAGGAAAGCGCGCACCAACATTCATCAATGCCAGCATCTCCTTTGGGGAAAGAGGAACTGTTTCCCGCTTTTTTGTTTAAACTGAAAGGCCGACATCACAAGCTCAGAGGAAAGTGCTCGTTCGGGCCACTAACCCAACAGTTCAGTTTCATGCTCGTGGATACACTGCCCGAACAAAATGCAAGAAGCTCCCAGATTGTAGCAAAGTGGAAAGATGGGCCAGTTGGTTCATGGTTCTTTAAATAAAGCGCCGAATAGACAAGGACAAAGAAGTGGAACGACACAAGGCGTTGGGCCTTGTGTCGTTCCACTTCTTTGTCCTTGTCCTATTCGGCACTTTTATTTAAAGGACTCCCAGATTGTATTTTCGTGAAACACAGTGGCTCAGTTCAATAGGAGCTCTTGCTTATCCAATGTGTCATCACCAGTAACTGAGCTCACCAAGTTATCCACCGTGGCTTTTTCTCACTCCCAACCATTGCTAGTAACGATAAACCATTATCAAAATGGGGACACGTATAAGTAATTCTAGGGCATGTCCCAATATTAATACAGTCTAAGCACGTTATAACCAGTGTGTCGAAACGAAAAAAAATACGGGTTCGGTTACGGTTCAGGTTCAGGTAAATTTATTTTGTTCCGGTTCAGTTCCGGTTCGATTAATTCGATCCACGAACCGGTTCGCGAACCGGTTCGGGCGTTGAACCGGTTCGCGAACCGGTTCGGAAATTATAAATGACAAATTGCAACATCAAAATAAATTACAAATAAAACATCTGAAATCAGCACATACGAAACGGGATACATCGTCGAAACTAGTAGTGCATAACGTTTATAAAAGCCTGTAGCCAATGCAAGCGGCAAACAACGACTGTCTGATGACAGGGCTGTCTGTCACGGGCGCTAACTCCAGCGTCTGCTGAGCGTTGGTTTGAGCGCACGCGCCCGCTTGAGTCCCACGACTACGCTGGGCAGGCGACGGAAGCAACAGAAGCTCGGCAGATCCTTTGTCAAATTCGAAAGTGCGCGCAGCTTCGCTTCTCCGCGAGCGACTAGGGTTTGTATCCCTGTTTTTTTTCCCCGCATTTATCGAGTTTCCGGTACGAAAAATACGGCATGTAAATCTTGACACTTCATAGCTCCATATACTCTGACCGGTGGTTGGGGCAGCGAAGAGCAGATATAATTCATGAATGCTCATTTCAACTGTAAATAAAATTTCTTTCTCTCCCTCAAACATTATCAAACTCCACAGCCTTTTCTTTTCTCATTCCGATGGAAGCAAGCTTCAAGAACTCGCGCGTTCTAGAAACGTGTTATGAAATGAGCACACAGCAGCATTTAGGATTTACGAGATTGTAAAAAAATGAAATCCCGTGACGCGATTTTTTTTTTTTTGCACAGCCTTCCAATTTTTTTTTTTCGTGCAAGCCGCGACCAGCGCAATACTGGTTCCTATGTCAAGATTCATGGATGCAGCGTTTATATTCCTAAGACTGAGTGGAGAAGAAAAATATGTAAGCGAGGTGTGTGTCAGTTGACGGCACTTAAAAAACAAATGGCATTGATAGCACATTCATTGTCAACAGCGCGTGGCCGAACCGTTTTGACATGAGCCGGTAACCGTTATATTTTTTCTCGGTTCAGTTCCGGTTCATCGCGATAACAATATAACGGTTCGGGTTCGGGTTCAGTTCCGGAAAAAATACCGGTTCGGTTTGACACCCTGGTTATAACAGACCTTGATTTTGACCAAGATTTCGGTCTGTTGTAAAAGGAGTACGTTGTATGCAGATATGAAGTTGAGTCAATGGTGCATAGAGGAAAACCAATCGAAGTTCACAAATCTGTATGTTATACCCAAGTGTCTCTTGTAACAAGGTCTATTATAATGAGCTTAGACTAACTATAATAATTTCGAAAGACAATTAGACGAGATGCCGATTTCTAACCAAGTGCTCTTTTTGTTCACCGCAAGTTTGATCTTGACATTCATTATTTCCTCAAGCTATGCTTTTCCCATATCTCAACATACCAGATGGAAGGCAAAGAAACGGAGTCCACCGAAAAATCTAGTACCTTTATTCGCTCCATACCAGAATAAATTACACGTGCCTCGGCAGCTCCTATTTACAGGTATACATGTCTCCCGGACGGGGATCCAGGGGCCAGCTCGCCATGGGGGCCCTTGCAGGAGCACCCAGGGGTTGGAGAGCATCGCTTTAAGAAATCGAGGCAGCGTTTGGTTCAGATTGGGAAAGAAAGCAGGCGAGCTTGTGCAGCTGGTATTAAGCGTGGGCCTGGAGACGCAAATATAAGAAACTTGGGCAGCATTATGCCCATATTGGGAAAGAACAAATAAAGCAAATTTCAGAAGCGTTGGAAGCATTGGTAAGCAACTCCAGCACAAGCTTGTGCAGCCATTAAGCGTGTCTTGTAAGTACGGGGACAAGGCAGTCGGAGGGAAATGTGTAAGCTCCACAAAAGCGAGGTGCCACTCGCTAAGCTTCACAAGCCGCAGTGGGTGCACCAGGGCAGGAGTCGGCAGAAATCGCCGTACGTATCTACAACGACCGCAGATTTCCAGCGGCCGCGTCGTATTTGCAGAAACTAACGACGGCGGCGGCAACGAGTTTGCGGGAGCAGCGCGAGGAAACAGGCGCGAGTGACAAAGGGGCCGATCTGGTCGCTCGCGACGGACCCATCGCAGATAGAGAACAAAATGGGGACGCGTCATTTCGACTCGCAATTTTCTTTCACGGCAACTTCTCACGGCGGTTACCACGCGGTTTACGGCGAAAGAATAGCGCCCGATGCGCGGGTCGACGGAACGGCCTTTGCAGTGCCCCCAAAAGATATCTGTTAACGAGTTATGCCCGAGAGACGACCTCTAGTCCACCCAAGACGAAGACGCCGCCGCAATTTTCGACTCGCAACCGACTGCCCCATCCACTAGGATGCAGCCAGAACGGCGTAGACAAAAATGTCTAGAAAGTTTGAAGCGACCCAACAAAAGACTGTCCCGCAGAGGTGCGGCTCGGGGGACCCGACTTCGACCCTTATTGCCCGACGACGAGACCCCGACCGACTCGACGGCGGGCGGCCAGGCAACCGCGACGGAGCGGCGAGGCTTCCTTCGCGCTGGACTAGCCGTGGCGCCACACAAAGACGGGCCGGTCGGGGGACCCGGCCCGCCCGAGGCCAGCTAGCTCGCGCACTTGCCGCCGGCCGCTCGTCCCGGGGACGTCCCGCAGAAGAACCCGCAAGGAAGCCGCTCCCCGAAACACGGGGCCGACCTCTGCGGAGCTTGCGGGGGAATGGCCCCGGGGCCGGGCGGGGGCGGGCTCAGAGCGTGTGGTAGTTGCGCTCTGTGCGTGCCTTGTAGAACTTGAAGCCCACGTAGAGGATGGCCAGGCAACCCAGGGACAGGATGATGCCCCCGACGAAGCTGAGGGCGTCAAAGTGCCGCTCGGGCAGCTGACCCGAGGGGGCTGCCGTCGGCACCGCCGCGGGGGTCGTGGGCGCCTCCGTCCCGTTGGTGGTGGTCGACAGGGGAGCCACCGTCGTCCCGTTGGCGGTGGTCAACGGAGGAGCCACCGTCGTCCCGTTGGCGGTGGTCAACGGAGGAGCCACCGTCGTCCCGTTGGTGGTGGGTCAACGGAGGAGCCATCGTCGTTCCATTAAGCGTCGTCACCGGGGGTTCGGTGGTCGTCGTGTTCTTCTGGGGTGCCGAGGGTACAGACGCCGCCCCGTCGAGCAAGGCTGGAACGGTCGTAGGCACGTCCGGAAGGTCGGCACCTGCAGCGACAGGGCTTTGCTGAGTGAACGAGGAAGTGCCAAGAGGTCATAGGCTACACCGGACACGCCGGTGTGCAACATTCGATCTCAGCTGTGCCACACTGACAGAAGGGTGGACAGACAACTCGTCGTCTTTCGCTCATTCTCCGTCCAGTACACCGCGTTTCCAGAGATCAATACACGACCGCTAGTCTCTCAAGGTTGATCCTCCGCTCGGACAATGTCTGCCCACAATGCTGCCGTGCACTAGCGCCGAGATGGCCGGAAGCGAGCGAGAGTGTCCGAGCAAGGGCATGCACTGGCGACCACTGCGACGGCCCGTCACACTGGACTCAAAGTCGCCCATGCAGAGAGGGCGGAACCCGGCAGTTTCAAGGAGTGCCCCTCCACGGGCAACAGTTGTCTAGAGCTGCGGTTTTCAAACTGTGGCCCACAGAACGGTCATCAAGAGTGTTCCTAAGAGTCCTTGCCAAGCAAAGAAAAAAACTCTCGACATTGCATTTTTGATGCGGAATGCATTGGGGGTCCCCGAACAGCCTCTGAGCGAGTCGGAGAGTCCGTGACGGCCAAAAGTTTGAGAGCGGCTAGACTTGAGGGCTACCTGCTTTCCTCGGCGTCTGCGGCCGCCATGGACCATCTCATACCCGGAACTTACGAGACCCGCCACCTCTTACCACCGAGTGATAACCCCCCCCCCTTTTCTCAGACCTCTCAAGTACACATCCGACAAAATTGTTTAAAAACCGGTGCATATACCGAGTGAGCGAAGAGAGCTGGGGTGCTACGTTGCGCTTTTGGACTCCCAGGGGACTAGGGAGACGGAAGTGACATAGGTGTAGAATGAACATATCTTAGCAGAGGACGGTATCTTAGCAGATACCGTCATCCTAGCAGATACCGTCATCAGCGACTCCACCAATCAACATCCAAAGAGCGTTGTTATGTCACTTCCTTCTCCCTAGTCTCCTGGGAGTCCAAAACGCAACATCAGGGCCCCTGGACTGGCAAGATCCTCTTTGTGGGTTTTCCTTGGCCAGAAGTCAGAAACATACTCCTTGTGGACTGGGACAATTTTGCACTCGTCTCGCCCAAAGGTAAAAAGAGCATCCTGTTTCAACCCTGGCCATGCTCCGCTCCATCGAAACCACCCCGTCATGTTCCGGCCCTTCGCTCCATTCAGACGGAGGGCACTGGGCACCCGCTCTAAAGTGACAGGTGGGTGGTTCAAAGCGCGGTGCTGGCAAGGACTCGAGGAGAGATAAGGCACGAGGTAGCGGCACAGGCCACGTCAGGCGTACTTTCCCGGCTTATCGCCCGGGGGACGTCAACCCTTCGAGAAGGGGGGCGTCTTTCGGGCAGCGTTCTTTTTCCGGCTCGTGGTCGCTTCCAGCCGTGCCTCACGGAGCGGACACACGTCGCGCAGTCCCGACCAGCAATCGGGGCCGGACAGATCCGTTAGCACAGACAGCCGGGCTCTGCTAGGGGCGGTCGTTCAACCGCATGCAACTGCGGGACGATCAGCGAAAGGCTTAAAAGAAGCCTCGCTGCGCACTCACCCAACACGCAGTGTGCGAGCGCGCACAGCAGCACTGCGATGGCGGCGAGCTTCATGCTTGGCGCGAAGCAGCTTGCGTTCACGCCCGGATGGGAACTGGGGAAGAGGACAGCACCGCTGGCGCGACGGCCGTCGTCAGAAACGCATGCGGGAACACGGCCCGAGGGAGATGCAGAAAGCAGGAACCACAGGCCGGAACTGCCGGAACTACGGCCAGCCGCGACTGCGCTAGCTAGATGAATGGATGGACGGCTGTACCACTGGCTTACTATAACAGGTGGTAGCTTGCGTCACCCAGCCTAGAAACCAAACGTATGGTACCTCCGCCATGGCCTCCGAGATCCCGAAGCGCGCGATTCTCCGGCCGTCCCATTCGAGTCGCTCCCCAGCAGAAGAGTCTAATTGTGCTAACTCCGTCCCTCGCCGCGAGGCGGCGCTGTTTGCCCAGTAATAAGTAAGCTAGGCCAAAAATTCAGCAATCCTTACCGGGATTGATGTATGCAGATGATATCGTACTAATGGCTAACAACAGGATAGATTTACAGGAATTAATGAGCATCCGTGGCAGGGAAGGGAGGAATTGGGTTTAGAATTCAGTAGTGAAAAATCAGCAGTCATGATTTTAACAATGATGAAGTTGAGAGGCTGAAAATACAGAATATTACAGTGGAGAGAGCTAGTAAATACAAGTATCTAGGAGTATGGATATGTGATGGTGCAGCATATCTCAGTGAGCATAGAAAAGTATATAATAGGTAAGGGCAACAGAAATGCAGCTGTAATGAAAAATAGAGCACTTTGGAATTATAACAGGTATGAGGTGGTGAGAGAGATTTGGAAAGGGGTCATGGTGCCTGGTTTAACTTTTGGAAACGCAGTGCTATGCATGAAATCCGAAGTGCATGCAAGACTAGAAATAAAACAGCGCGGAGTAGGTAGGCTGGCTTTGGGGGCACATTGCAAAACGCCAAACCAGGGAGTGCAAGGAGACATGGGATGGGCGTCATTTGAGGGCAGGGAAGCTGCGAGCAAGATAGAATTTGAGGATCGGTTGAGGCAAATGGATGGGGAGCAATGGGCACGAAAGGTTTTCAGCTTTTTATACATGAGGAGTATAGACACAAAGTGGAGACAGCGCACTAGGAAATTAAGAGGAAAGTTTTAGGCTATAGTGGGGTTACGGAAGAGCAGGTCTCCGTTAAGAAGAAAGTTAAGGCCACAGAAAGAGATCAGTGGCTAGAGGGAATGCAGACAAAGAGGGCTCTGGAAAGCTATAGATTAAACAAAACAGTTATTGCCAAAGAAAGCATTTATGATAATTCTAGGGGAAGCTCATTGTTGTTTGAGGCAAGGACAGGTGTTTTGCGAACCAGAACATACAGAGCGAAGTACCAGGAAATGGATACAGTGTGCGCTGCTTGTGGAGAGGTGGACGAGACGGCTGAGCACTTGATACTCTACTGTAAAGGGCTTCACCCTATGCCTACCGAAGACAACATAGATTTAATAAAGTCATTGGGTTTTAGAGACAGCGAAGGAAAAGTGGATTACAAGACAGTAGAGATTACCAAGCAAAGATTAAGTGAATGGTGGCAGAAAGCACGAGAAAACTAGGTATTTTCTTATTAACTGATGGCAAGGGGTTTTATAGCCTCACTTTCTGTTCAGTGCAGAGTGTATATAGTTTTCACATTTAAATATTCTAAGCTTAAATGGTAAGACAAATTGGCTAGGTGGCGTAAGCTACCGCCCGATCCAAAGGGCTCAGCCGTATTCATCTATCCATCCATTCATAAACAACGGTGAAACGGCGCAAAGTCCGAGCGCAGCGGACCCTAGGAGTCACCAGCCAATCCAGCGTTGAGAGAGTGTCATGTGACCTTAAGCTCCCTGTTTCGCTCTGTCCAATCGGCAGGTCACGCGATTTTTCTCGGCGCTGGATCGGCTGGGATAGCTCGTGGCGTCCGCTGCGCTCGGACTGAAGGTGGAACGGAGCTAGCTAGACAGAGGTTCATACTCTCGCAACAATGTGACGTGTTGGGCTGTATACTTCGTTTCAGCTTGGGTCCAGACGCAGTCGATGCTACAAGCGCGAGCTCCGGGCTTTCAGCGTCCCTGCCAAGCACGCGCGCTCGTGCAGTGCAAGCACTGTTCAGGGCCACATGCTCGCGCTTGTAGCATCGACTGCGTCTGGACCCAAGCTGAAACGAAGTATAGTTGGTTTGAGGTGAACATCTTGGGAAGAAACAGCGGCAAAGAAACTTGGACAAGAAGAGAAGCGGATTATCGAGTTTGCGGGACGCATTTCATAGCGGCGAATGACGGCGCTTTTCTACCGTTGTTTACGTTCGCACACGCCTTTGCATCGGCTTTTGCTCGTTCGTGGTGTATATGGCCTTTGGTCTTCGTTGCATAACGCCGTTTTCACACTTCGAGCGTACCTTCAGGGCTCCCGGCGAATCGGGCGAGTGTCGCGCTGCGCGCCCGCCCCGACGGCGATCGGTCGGTGGCGGTCCCCGTGTGCAAGCTCGCCGACACGCCGCCGCCGGGTCATCGGTTCGTTCCGTCCGCGATACGATAACCTTTGCAAGGAGCGAAAGTATGCATGCGAGCCGGAGAAAACATCATAATAGAAACCCTGAGACAATGAGATTTTCTTGTTTCAGGGTTAAGTTATGACGGTAACATTTGTTTAACATTGTTTACCAGTATTTCGCAAAATCGTAACAATGTTTCTGCAAGTGACTCCTAGAACCGCTCGTCAAATTATGAAGCGCGCAATTAAGCTTTTTCTTTTTTGGCGACACGGCATCCCTTCGCGTCAAAACTTCGTCGGCGGCATTTCGAAACTTTCTGCTCGTAGCGCGATCGCACCAATGCCTAAAAATTCCGCACGATGCTAGATAAACGTCATCATCGTAAGCTCAGCATGTTTTTCATGGTAGCTTTGTTGAAAATATTAGTGCATGTTAGCGCATGTCCGGGCCGTTAGCAGCATCCTACGCCTTGGTAAGCGCATCCGCGCGGCGTGAAGTCAACCACCAGTATGGTGCAGGGCCCCGTCCACGCCCCGTCCTTCCCTAGATGTTCCTAGCGTGACCTCACTTGCAAGGCATGTAGCCGCCGGTGGCGACACCGACGGGCTCCCGATCCGCGATCCAGCCTACGTTGCAGCCTACTAATAATCAGTGGAGGGAGATGATACCAGCGATACGATCAAGGACGTTTAAATAGGGCAGGACCCGGCATGACGTCATACCCAGTGACGCCGGAAAGAACCCAATCCCAGACTGCGTCGCGCACCGCCGCTCCCATCGTTTGCTTGCTCTCCGCTCTGGTGCGTTAGAGTCTGCTCCGTGCCTGCGGTCTGCTTCGTCTGCTCGCTGTCGCGGCCGATCGCCGCACCAAAAGATGTTTCAATGCGAACCCGCATTCTCATCACGGCGGAGTGAAACCGACACCTTCTGGAAGTAGAGTTTGTACGGCTTTCTCAACCCTCGATGCCATTCTCAGCGTTCGTGCATACGACGACTGACACGCGATCGCTTTCCAAAGCCGCGCTACAGCGAATCGTTCAAGACGACGCTCCAGGCGCGGTCGCGCGGTGTCGAGATCCTACTGGCCAGGCAAGTGTTGGGCTCCAAATCTCGCCTCTTCGACGCCGATTCAGTGGACGCCGCCATCGCTGCCATGAAATATTGGGGCAAACAACAGCGTTGCCACGGAAATGCCATGGCAACGAGGGTTGTTTGCCCAATTAGACCCATTGACGAGCTCCCATTGGTTGAGAACGCCACTTCCTGCCCTTTATGACCTCCTTGGCCAACTCATGTTTACAAACAAACCGGAGCGCCCGGAGCGCCCCTAGCGGACGCCACCGGCGCCGCGCATGCGCGATGGGGGTGTGGGCAACAAGCTCGCCGTCGCCCATAAACAAACCATTGAAATGCGATGTTGTCGGCGTCAGTGTGAGTCCCCTGCCCTTTTTCGCGTTCGAATTGTTGGTTCTACGTCTTCCTGGCGATGTCTGACTATCTTGAGCGGCGTCAGCGAAATTACCGAGGCTCGTTACACCGCAAAACGTCGCGTGAATAATGTGACATGTGGCGATTCATTCCGCGTGGACGCCGCAGAATGTACGCTGAAGCCTGATTCGCGTGATGAGATTTCGCTCGGAATTTTCAGTCGTGACGCCGCTCGGGCTGCAAAAGCGTGAACCGTAGCTGAGATGGTCGACGTCGATACTGGAAATCGCAAGCAGAATCGGACCAACTGAATTAGGCATAACAAGTCGGTGATGGTCACCGGTAACAATGATCAACATCTCCTTGTATCTACTGTTTACATCGAGCCTGCTTACCAACCTTCAAATTTAAGTCTTTTGAGGCCTGCACTTACTTCTTATCGCAAGTACCGGACCAACATTTGGTCTACGGACCGGCGTCATCTAAGAGAGCAGACGACAAAGAAACGTTTGAAAGAGCAGACGACAGTTCGAACAATCAGGCGGCCGTTTGAACTTGAAGATGCACTGAACGTAGTCCGCAGGTGGTCCGCACAACTTGACGGTTTTCTGGCGTTCATGTTGGAACAAAACAAATAAATCTGATGACCACAAGTATCCGTGAATTCAACCCAAAGTGCTTCCCGCCCAAGCAATCGCTGTCCGACGGTGTCTGCTTTTCCCTTTTCACGGCACATATCCAGATTCTAGGACGGACCGAGCACGTGAAAACTGACCTTCAAACCTTTCTCGACACTTTTGGTACGGCCCCAGTCGCGGCGTTTTGACGAGAAGGCAGGTTTTTGTCTGGTTCATTTCAAAACAACGCAGGAATACACGCCTGGCATGGGGACTTCTGCCCACAGCCCCAGACCGGAAGTGCGACCGACGCGCCACCACCGCGCCATGACGTCACAGAGATGAGTTCATCGCAAACTTTTCCCCACCATCTAAAAGGAGGAGAGGAAGCTGCTTTTGTAGAGAATTTTGAGTGACAGGTTAATGTTCTATAATCTTCTGGGAGGAGAATAGCGACGCCTGTGCAAATCCGGCAGGCACAAAGGAGGACCCTGATAAGAGGGGAGCTCCTTCTTCCCTCTTCTCTGGAGGGCATCGGATGGAGGAGAAATTTCGGGAACGGGTACATGTGGAAGATAGGAGAACCGAAGGAAGTAGCAGTCCAGCTTGTGACATCGTGGATTTTGGACAAAGAGAATGGGAAAAGGCGGAACGAAGAGTCCCTAGTGGCACGTCGACAGGCACAGATGGTATTCCAATCAAGCTGGTGAAGAATTTGGGTCCTAAATCTAAGGCAAAACTAAGGGGGTAGTGAGCACTATGATAACCAAAGGAAATATTCCAGATAAATGGAGGCTTAGTAGGATGATTATGATATATAAGGGAAAGGGAGATAAGGGATATTAGGAATTATCGTCCCATAACCGCGATCACCAGTTATTTACAGGTTGGTAATGCAGATTATAAAGAACAGACTGGAGGAATGGGTAGATTGCTAGGGCATACTGGGCGAGTTACAGAACGGGTTTCGGAAACAAAGAAGGTTGGAGGACAATATATTTTCTCTAACACAGTGTATAGAAATAGTGCAAAAAGAAAACAGACAGCTCCGGCTCGCCTTTTCTGGATACCAAGGGTGCCTATGACAATGCGAACCAAAAGAACCTGTGGGACATAGTGGAGAGCTTAAACCTAGATGAGGGACTAACAGCAATATTAAGGAACATTTACAAAGATGATAAGGTGATTATAACATGGGAAGGAAAAGCAACGGGGAAAATAGAGATAGGACGAGGCCTTATAGGCAGGGGTGCCCGTTATCACCTTTGCTGTTTATGTTGTATCTGAGAGGATTGGAGGATAGACTAAGGAAGAGTGGGCTTGGATTTGACCTTTCGTACAGTTGGCTAGGCCAAAAAATTCAGCAATCCTTACCGGGATTGATGTATGCGGATGATATCGTACTAATGGCTAACAGGATAGATTTGCAGGAATTAATGAGCATCTGTGGTAGGGAGGGATGAATTAGGTTTAGAATTCAGTAGTGAAAAATCAGCAGTCATGATTTTTAACAATGATGAAGTTGAGAGGCTGAAGATACAGAATATTACAGTGGAGAGAGCTAGTAAATACAAGTATCTAGGAGTATGGATATGTGATGGTGCAGCATATCTCAGTGAGCATGAAAAGTATATAATAGGTAAGGGCAACAGAAATGCAGCTGTAATGAAAAATAGAGCACTTTGGAATTACAACAGGTATAAGGTGGTGAGAGAGATTTGGAAAGGGGTCATGGTGCCTGGTTTAACTTTTGGAAACGCAGTGCTATGCATGAAATCCGAAGTGCATGCAAGACTAGAAATAAAACAGCGCGGAGTAGGTAGGCTGGCTTTGGGGGCACATTGCAAAACGTCAAACCAGGGAGTACAAGGAGACATGGGATGGGCGTCATTTGAGGGCAGGGAAGCTGTGAGCAAGGTAGAATTTGAGGATCGGTTGAGGTAAATGGATGGGGAGCAATGGGCACGAAAGGTTTTCAGCTTTTTATACATGAGGAGTATAGACACAAAGCGGAGACAGCGCACTAGGAAATTAAGAGGAAAGTTTTTAGGCTATGGTGGGGTTACGGAAGAGCAGGTCTCAGTTAAGAAGAAAGTTAAGGCCACAGAAAGAGATCGGTGGCTAGAGGGAATGCAGACAAGGACGGCTCTGGAAAGCTATAGATTAAACAAAACAGTTATTGCCAAAGAAAGCATTTATGACAATTCTAGGGGAAGCTCATTGTTGTTTGAGGCAAGGACAGGTGTTTTGCGAACCAGAACATACAGAGCGAAGTACCAGGAAATGGATACAGTGTGCGCTGCTTGTGGAGAGGTGGACGAGACGGCTGAGCACTTGATACTCTACTGTAAAGGGCTTCACCCTATGCCTACCGAAGACAACATAGATTTAATAAAGTCATTGGGTTTTAGAGACAGCGAAGGAAAAGTGGATTTCAAGACAGTAGAGATTACCAAGCAAAGATTAAGTGAATGGTGGCAGAAAGCACGAGAAAACTAGGTATTTTCTTATTAACTGATGGCAAGGGGGTTTTATAGCCTCACTTTCTTTTCAGTGCGGAGTGAAAATAGTTTTCACATTTAAATATTCTAAGCTTAAATGGTAAGACAAAATGGCTAGGTGGCGTAAGCTACCACCAGATCTAAAGGGCTCAGCCGTATTCATCCATCCATTCATCCAACAGGAGTATAGACTAGAGAAGAGTGGGCTTGGATTTGACCTTTCGTACAGTAAGCTAGGCCAAAAAATTCAGCAATCCTTACCGGGATTAGGGCAACTTGAGTCTAGCGGTGCTTGTGGCACGTGATCGCTATTGTCCAATGACGTGTTGATGCTCACCAAGCCAAAATATGATCGGCTAGAGTGAGTATGTTGTCGCCGGTAAAACGCAAAAAAGAAAAGGAATGCGTTACTTTGGGAACCCACACAGTGACTCTAGTTGTGTCTAAACTGTTGTCTAAACCGTCTAAACCCAACACCTCCTAGAGAAGAAGGCCATAGCGCTCCGAGAGGTTACGTCACAATGTCGGAGGAAGGAAGGCCATGGCGCAACTACGTGAGAAAATGGAGAGTTTTAGTAGACCGTGTTTCCCCCTCCGCTAAGCCGGCTAAGCCCCTCGGCTACCCGGAGCTCTACAGCCAGGGCCATCGGCACGCAGGCGCAGTGAAAGTCCACGGTCTACTAAAACTGGCTAATATCTGCTATCGATGCTATCGACGTGAAAAAAAAAAAGTTTCTTGTCAAGCGGCGCGATGGTGTTCTTGCGCGCTTATCAGACATTAATATACGTTTTAAAGGCGCAGTCTTGTACAATTTATTATATATTTAATGTAAACGTAATATACAATGCGTTACCAAGGTTGAGAGTACCAAATTTATATTTATGAGTATTCCCGCAGCCGCGGGACTATGTGCAGTCCCGCACACAGTGGTCCCGCAGCTCCCCACACTTTTCAAAAGAACCGGCAGAACCAGCTCCGATGCCACATCTTCCCTCATATGGGCTCCGATTCTGGTAAAGTTTCGTTGTGTGTGAGCTGCTGACTGTCTGAAACGGAGACGCTGAGACATTTCAGAAGGAAAGGAAACCGAAAAAGAAATCCAGTCATTGTCGCAGGGAGCGCACACCAGCAAGAGAGAGGCCCGCACTAAACGTAGTAACTTAATGGAAACTTTTCTTTTTGCAAAATTCGCTTTATTTTAAAAGTTATAGGCAAACTAGAATTACAAAAACAAGCAAAAAATAACCTCCTTCATGACGTCGTAGGTCCTGGCTTGAGTGGCCGTGAACTAGAGGAGGGATAGTGAGTTCATCGAGCGCTCACGGCTGCCGCACTCCGTGTCATCGGCTCTGAGAGGGCACCACTAAAGCGTGTGTTGGATAGGCTGTATGAAAGCGGGCGGCCAGAGGCGGCTCGCAATGCATTTGCTGCGCGATTAAAGACTATTTCGGCATGACACTTCATTGGCCACAAACGACAGCAAACACGGGGTAAAGATCAGTACAGAACGGGAGCCACTTCAGCGCTCCCATATTGCCAATTCCAAATGGCCTTTCTTCTACGCTTCGGGACCTTTCTACTAGGGGTGTCGCGATACCGGTCGAAGGTTCGAGATTCGATCATGCAGGTTCGACTTTTTGAATGTTTAGTGGAAAATTCGTTGTAGTATCCCTTTAAGGATACTACAACCAAATTTGAAATATTCCCGTCGTGTTCAAAAATAAGTTGAATATGATCCACAATACCCGTAAATGAAAATCGCACGTTTGTATTTTGATCCTGGTGGCTGTATTTTTCGTTATAAACGGCCCACTCTGGCAAGCGCTCGGAGAAGGCCCAGCTTAGAGCACGTGACATCCAACGCAATCGTGACGTAGGTCGTCTCAAAGACGAGCAAAGCTACGGCGAGAGCTGACGTCGAGAGGATGGCCTAGTCGTTCCAGCCACCGAAGCGGCTGCTTTTGTACGAATTTTGAGTGACGGGTTAATCTTCTATAATCTTGTAGGCGGGACAATAGCGACTTCTGCGACACACAAAAGGGATTCTCGGGAAGAGGGGAGTTCCTCCTTCCCCTCTTCTCTCGTCGTG
Organism: Ixodes ricinus; assembly: GCA_037355805.1. Taxonomy (NCBI): domain Eukaryota; kingdom Metazoa; phylum Arthropoda; class Arachnida; order Ixodida; family Ixodidae; genus Ixodes; species Ixodes ricinus. The sequence continues at coordinate 41,524 of JAZHYW010009757.1, forward strand.
GCCGGAGGCGAGACGACCTCCGTCACTAGCTGTCTAGGTTCCTAGACGAGCATTACAAACGAGGCGTTAGCGACATCCACCAGGTGCTCTTTGCTAATCGTTTAATTCGTTTTAAAATTCCTTTTTCGAGACTTTTTTAACAAGATATTGGTATGTTCCATGTGATACTGCTCTTTTGAACACATATAGACCAAAAAATGGGCGCCGAAATTTCGTTGTAGTATCCCTTTAAGCCTCTCGTCGCCGCTGCTCTCGTGTGTGTTGTACTTTTGAGACGTGTTTCCCGTTGAATTTCTGTCACCACCGTAGTCGCGGGTAGTTTTTTTGTGTTCGCTTGATACTATGGCATTTACGTGGCTTCGTGAAACAAGTCCTGCTACGGTTTGAGTGACATGTGACAACTAGCCAACGATGACAGGTCGATTAATCGATAGGCCTTTCTCGACAGAGAGAAGCTTCTTGGAGTTTGCGTTCAAATGCTTTCGTTGGATATACAGCTGAGGAACAACTTATTTACGGGCTTCCTTGGTCATGTAGGACGCAAGTCAAATGCTGCAATCGTTTTTCTTTATTGCATGATAGATTGGAATTTAGTTTTGTACGTTATTCGTGTGCAGTTGCGTCGACATTTGTAAATATGCGTGGTAATCTAGTTTTCACTGGAAGGTGAAAAACAAGTTTGTGTGATTATTGAAAGTGCGTTGTTTGTGGTTATGTGTTTATTTATACTAATGTTATTTTATTGTCTTTACCGCGTTTATACTAGAATCTTAACTGTATTAAGGTAATAGTATTATTGTATACAAAATAAGTTATATTTTGTTCTAAGGCAGCTCGAGCCCATAGGGAGAAGTAAATTAGTTGACTGTAAATAGTAAGTTTAGTACCCCTGCCACACGGAAAAGTTAATATATTTTCATTAAATGATATGGGATTTAATCAGCTCGCGGTCTTGAGTGATTATACGAGCGTCGCAAGCTGATTTGTCGACCCCATAATGTCATTCGATCGAAATTACATTACTTTTGCCATGTGGCCGGGGTATGATGCAAGAATTCAGTGACTGCACGCGATAACATCGCTTACATGATCGTAAGTGACACTTGTCTAGCCGTGTCCGCGTTGACTACGTCTACCTGATTTTTAACTGTGATCTGTTTTGCTGTGTCCAATCACTGCGTGTCTCGCCATTTTGTCGAAGTATTTCTGTATAAAATATGCATTCCTACAGCAATAATTGCGTGACTCAATGTTTTCGACTTAAAACAATCACATTTTTCTATAGACGTCTTATACGCATACCTCGTGCCATTTCGTACCGATTATTTAGCGGTGTAATATTTTGCCCGTGTAATAAAATGTTTTCTAGACCCGTTGCTATGTGCAGCTTTCATTTTAGCTAATAAGACACGCGTATGTGACTAAAAGCGCGTTACGACGGTCGATCCACGCGCGTTGCCTTCGCTTCGACGCGCGCCCCGATGGCCTTCCTTTGCGACGTCACGAGAAGAGCGCTACGGCCTTGTCTTCTAGGAGGTGTTGCTAAACCACAGGAAACGGCCCGTGACTACAGAGAAAAGAGTGAGCGCGACTCAAAGTGGCCAGTTCTCTATCGGCGGTTTTTGGGAGGAAAGAAAAGAGTTTCGAGCTGCAAATTGTGTTCTGGGTAGTGGGAGCTCTCATATGTTAAGTACAAATAAAAACCTTGTCGAGCAACATAATCCCTTTAATTTTAGGGTACATGTGAGCTTGTGAACAGACGTTTTATCCGAGTCCTAAACAAACTCCAAACTTCATGATAAGTTGTCCACAAAATGTAATTCTACGAAGTGATAGGGACCCCTGCAGAATGAAAGGGATCTTTTAACATGGAACCGAACCCGAGGTCGGGTTCCACCTAATTTCCAAGTTCGAGAACCAGATTTTCTTTTCAGCATGCAATACTGTTCATGACACAATTAAAGGAAATCGGGAAACAAATATAGCATGAACCCACCGGTACCTGTCTCTTCCATTTTATTACTTGCCCCACCTCGTTGGGAGTCGTGCGATTGTAACATATCGGATGTGAAACTATATTGCCCGAGCTCTAGGATCCAATAGCTCCTCGACGTTCACGCCTGCAGCCGCATCCGCGTCAATATCATTCACGGGATCGCTGTTGTTAGAGGCGGGGTTTATGCCGCACGTCCAGGAGCTTCCTGGCTCGTGACGACGACCATTCCCCGAAGTGAAGAACCCAGGGGTCCAGTGGAGGTGGGAGAATTGGTAACGTAACGAACGGTTTAATTACATGGTTGCGATACAGTCGTCAAATCCGAGAGAACTCCTGAGCAGCCTCGCGCTCCGCCTTATATAGGGTCCGTTTTCTCCCTCACTCCCCGCCAGGGCAGCAGGTGCGCAGCAGCAACCCGCCGTCAAGTGCGTCGTAGCAAAGTCCGCCGCGTCGTAGCCAGAAGTGCGTCGTAGCCATGGTCCTCCGCAATTAGGTCATGCCTCTCTCCCTTTCCTGAGCGTGCCAAGCCCCACGCACGCACACACGTCCCGTTGACGTCACGGACTCGTCGAGACCTGTCTCCGCAGTTAGGCCCGGCCTCTCTCCCCTTCCGGAGCGCACCAAGCCGCACGCACGCACACACGTCCCGTTGACGTCACGGGCGCGTTGGGACCTGTCTCCGCAGGCGCAGACACGTAGGCGCCGGTTCCGTATTCGTCCGGACTCGTTTCGCGTAGGCCCCGTCCAGCAGGCGACGTTCCCGGACTGGTCATGACTCGTTTCCGCAGCGTTGAAACTCGGAAGAAGGTCGCCGAAGGTTCCATTCTTAACACTGTGGACCATGGCAGGTCGACGTTGTAACAATTGCGATATATCCACTCGTCGTGGAAAACACGTCACTCATTCCTTTGCGAGGAAGAAGCAGCGCATTCGTGCACACTGTGTCGGCTTTGTCCCAATCACAATATCTACACGTCGTCAACAACGCACCGCTCACTTTTCCCGGGCACGATCGGGCTCGAGTGGCACAACCCTCCACACGTTCACACCCGACGGTCTCTTGAATGCTAAAAAGCGTGTGACCCTCAGGGACTCCGGAACCAGGGGGGCAGGGGGCCAGAGCCACCCCCCCCCCCCCCATGATTTTTCAAGATGGGGCTGAGCCCCCCCCACCCCGATTCGAAGAAACGCAAAGCTGTTTATTCATCTATTGTAATTCCTCCAGTCCGCGAGGCGGCGGAAGGGGCCGGATCAACGCCAAATAACCTTCTTCAGGGTGGACTGTCAAAGTGAAGTCAATGAAAAGGTTCGCTGAAAACTATGCTAGAGTTCAGGAGACACTGAACGAGCTGCTACAAGGAGAATATTCGATTGCAAACAACAGCAGGACCTATTTGAAGGGTTATTAGAGGCTTTTGAAAATGTTTGAAACGCTGCTAGGAATAAACACTTCTATAGCTTTGTTCGTTCCATGCGAAGAACTTGCAAAGGGTACTGCAAAGTTCAACGTTTCGCGCCGCAGGTATCAAAAAGGCTGCAGAGACTCTCTGCGAGGCAATGTCCCGTCTGCGGTCTGAAGTCGCGTTTGAAGAGTCGTGGGACTGCACGAACTCAACTGCAATGCGGTTAGGTTTGAAGGATCCTCGCAGCGCAAGGCCGACAAAACCGTCAAAAAGATTTGAAATGAGCAACACACCTTCTCCACCAGTTGTACATGATTGCAAGCCAGCGTTACGGAAGGAGTACTTTGCGGCTGTTGACTGCATTATGAGTGAAACTCAACGGCGGTTTGAACAGCCTGGTATGGCCAGTAAAACTAGAGAGCACCTCGATTAACGCCGCCGGGGAAGACGCAGTTCACACCAGATGACCTGAAAGAGGCCCTAGGAGTGCATGCATGTGATTTTGATCTGGCCGGACTCTCTGCGCAGCTTTACTTTTGCCGGCTCTTTTATGCAACCTTGATTCCCTCACAATTGACGCCATATTGAAGACACTACAGGCGAAATGCGACGAAATCTGTGACCTCCTGGACAAAGTCGTAAAATATACAAAACTTCTTCATTTTGTGCCTGCATCTGTCACTTCGGGGGAGCGCTCGTATAGTGCCTTACGTTGAATTGAAAGGTATCTACGCAGCCGCATGAGTAAGGGGAGGCTAACACACCTTATTTTGCACATCCAAAAGGAAAAACCGCCGAGCTCAACCTGGACGACATCATCAAGGAATTTGTCTCCAGGACTGCTGAGCGAACGGCGACCTTTGGTCTTCCTTGAACCGATCAACACACATGGCCTTTAGGCCTATATTTGGATCTGTTTCATTCATCACGCTTTATGTGCACATTTTCTAAATATGTATTAAGATGTGATTCTATATATGTAATATCTCTTGGCTTACTCGTTCATTTCAAAGCGTGGATGTCTTTTTGGATCAACATTTGAAGAATATAATGTGATTCTCCGCAAACTCAATTTTGCAGGTGCTGTGTATCTTTGTAGGGATTTTGAAATTGTCTGAAGCACTATGCATAAGCGTTTTCGGGATATAAGAGAGTTTTAGTGGATCGTACGTAAAAGCTTTGAGGGTCAGAAGGTGCATGCGCAAAACGCAATATTGCGTTCTACGCGTATGCATTTCCGACCCTCAATGGTATTGCGTCGCAAGGCTCTTGGCTCTTGCGTACGAGCCACTAAAATTCCCTAGGAAAAGTGATTGTACATGCTAAGTTAGGAACTTCATGGAAATAATATTTTATTTTTAATAAACAATAAGTAAAAATAAAACAATAGAAATTCGACTCCAGCCCTTGTTCTCTATAATAAAATATATAAAAATAAAATGCTTGACTCCAGCCCCCCCACTCAAAATTTACTTCCGGAGTCCCTGGTCGAGCATTTGATCGCTGCAGTAACTTTAAACCTGGGTCTTTAACGTGAGCCACAGAGTAAGGATTCCAAGGGTGCAGCTAGACTGCGCATAAATGACCATAATTTAGAAGGAAAAACCTAGAGAGAAGGAAACAAATAGGACATACACATCGTCTCAAGTACTTTTAATTATCATTGTGCACCAGCTCGCCCGTGTTTCGACTCTTATTTCGCGTAAATGGTGTCGTTAATGATTCGTGGCGGCCATTCGGCTCCACACACTTACCTGAAAGACGTCTCAATGACGCCAAATGTATCGTGCAGTGTACTATGCGAGGCTCCAAAATGGCGGCACGGATATGGATGAATTTGAGCACCACTGCACCACCGTGCACTAGAAAACGGGGTAGTGTTTGGACCAGCGCGGCTCGGCCATGGGAGTTCGTGAGGGTGTAAACAACAATTGCGGCGCGGCAGTCGGACGTGGTAGCAGAAAGGTGCCAAAGCCTGCACGTGCCCAACCACCACCCTGTTGACCTTACCACTGCCGCGCCGGTGTCAACACCCGTCGTGATTGGGTCCCTATCGTTTCGTCGAAGCTCGTTTCGTGGAATTACGTTCCGTGGACAACTTTTCAGAAACACACGTTTCGTCGACACAAACTTTTCATCGACACTCGTTACGCAAACTGCACGCCGTCGTCGCGCGTTTATCACTGGGGTGCGTCGCAGTGACGGTCTGCAGTGGCTCATTACAAAAATGTTAACTCGCCCAACCCACCTGTACACAACGCTTTGCGGCGACAGTCTGATAGCTTATTACAAAAATAAAGCTAATCTGAGCTGTCAATGAAACAATCTGTCAAGGAGAACACTGTGTCGATAAAACCATCCGTTGATGAAACGTCATTCGATGAACCGATGGTCATTGGTCGCGATCTAGAGCAGGCGCCAATTGTGCGAGCCCCTCCGGTCCCAACACTACCCCGTGTTCTAGTATATACTGTAACGGCTTGGAGTTTGGCTACTCTGGAAAGCTCTGGACCGACTCTAGATCAGACGGAGAGCCCTATACAATGCCTCTGCTCTAGTAGAGAGAGCTGGGCACCTTGACGGAGGATTCACTGGGCGACACAAGAGTCCCGCTGCCCGACCACCGCGTCCTCTGGGTGGTGCAACATCCCCGTACCTCCTTGCAAAAAGCGGACCAACTTGCTCACCGTACTGCGTCCCCATAGAATATAGATCGACGTGCGGAACATCTCTACTTGCATTTTACTTCGACACGTCTGGTCTTTTGGGAGTTGCTCGGAAAGCCAGCCCCAACGCAAAAATTTGCTTCAAGAAAATACCTGAAAGCAGGCTGCAACGCCCCAAATTCAGAAAAGAAACAGACTCTCTTACTAGCAGGTTAAAACATGTAGACCTTTCCCCTTTTTCCCACTGGCGCAGGAATGCTAGACTCGAGACCATTTTCACCCCTAGCAGCACAGATGTCCTATACATATCCACAGGACATCCCTGGAACATCGGGACATCGTGAGGATATCCGGGGGACCATGCATGTGCTGCTTGGGGTATCCTGGCCTCTTTGACTATACCCAGTATTGAAAACCCCGTATTACTCGCATCTTAAGAAATAGGCGTTCTCAAATGATCCAGCCATTTTAAAGTAGAATCATATGTTTAAAACCTATGGGAGCGGCGGCGAACGGAGTCGGCGAGTATGTAGGCTCCCTAGGGCGAACAGGGCGAACGTGAATGTGGCGCCTCTAGCGGACTCGGAGTCTACGGAAGCAGACGGCGCAATGGAAAAGTATAGGCTCCACGATGCCCCCCAGCTTTGCGAGCCCCGTTTCTTCACCCCAACAGCAGAAACAATTCATTACGGTCAGTCCGCTTGCAAAGCGAAATCCACTGATCGAAACTGCAACGACAAATAAAAAACAATGCGCGCATAAACAAAGATGGAGCAATTTATTTACAGGCCTCAAACGCCACTCGGGGGAATCGCACGTGTTTGAAGCGCATCTGGGAAGCGGAAAAAGGAGCTGCTCGAACTACGTCGTAAGAGGTTACTGTTGATCCGTTACAAACTGCGTTGTCTCAATTTCTTACCTGAATAGGGATTATTAAAACGTGCGTTGTCACAATTTCTTACCTGAATAGGTGATTATTAAAACGTGCGCAAACAACATGTTAGAATTTCCAGAGCGAGCGCCACAGCTTTGCAGCATTACAAAAACAAAAAGTAACTAGAGAAATGACGGTGCAAACACTTTTCGAACTTTGAAGAAAGGATGGGGTCCCCATCCCAGACGAAAATAAAAAGAAATGCGGAACAGTTGCGAACAATGGCCAATGAACCAAAGAAGTTAGCATACGATACAAAGATACAAATCACCCAGCAAAGACCTCCTTCAACGACAATCGGCAGGAGCATTGAAAATTAGCAGGTGGTGCTTGCCGTTGGTGTTGAGTCCACAACAAACAAACACGTTTTTATGTGCTTTCGTGGAGTTGGTAAGTTATCACGGACGGCATTGGAAAAGAAAACAATAACAACAAAGTTGCAGACGGCCCTCCAGTCGTCCGGGCATAGCGGAGCAGACGAACCGGTAGCAGTAATTAAGCGACGAAGCGAAAGAAAGTAAAAACTAAGCCAAACAAGGCAAAGCAAAATATGCGATGTTTTAAACGTAAACATAAGAAAAAAAAAAACGCAATAGAAAGAAAGATTGCGGCGGCGTAGCGGCGGCTCAAACATAAAAAGAAAGTAGACTTTGAAAAACGGAAGGAAATGCTCAACCGTCCAAGGGGTGCTTTTTTTTTCTAGCTCCGTTTTTATTAGTTTTAGTAATAGCGTCAGATTTGCATGTGTACAATCGACTTCTTCCAGAGCATACTGACATCGCAGTGACACGCGTAGTTCGAAATGACAATTGCTTCTTTATCCGGAGACGATCGGGATTATCTAGCTCGCCTATTCGACGAAACGGTTTTAAGCAATACATTCATGAGAAATTGGAATTGCAAAACAAAACGAATTGATCAATATGAACAGTAAAATTAAAACGTATATATGTTCAATATTTTTTTTTACATTGCTCTTTTTCATGAAACAGGGCGAAGCTACATTTGTGTTTTGCCTGGCTTACGTAAGTTCTGACAGTGATTTCTTTAGGAGAATCCGGAAATTGCGCACTCTGCAAGCTGTAACATCATTCCCACACGAAGAAAATATCCTTGACTCATGAAATGGGACCTATTTTTTACCATTCAAAGCAGCGAATACCCTTGACAATTTTTTTTCATTGGTCAACTCGCGCGGAGATAGGCAAAACCAATGCGTTGTGGAGAATTCTTCTGCCAGCGGAGACTCCGAGCTCGCCAGGGGCATTGCGATTACTTTTCGCCCGCGATCCGCGGGAGTTGCCAGTATTGGCATTACATGGTATTTGGTTTCACTCTCCTCTTTCCTAAAACAAAAGAGGAATGGAACCTTCTGCCACAGGAAATTGTGAACTCATGTTTCCCGCCAGTTTTTAAATAATATGAAGCACTTGTGGAACAACTTCTCGTTACCATCGAGTGGTGCGTGGATGTTTTGTAATGATGCTCCGCAGTCATGGTAATATTACGAGCGTGCTTTTGCTTCGTTTGCGTGTTTACTTTTGCATAATTGGCAAATGCTAATTATGCTCCACGTGTACGGTGTTTCTATTTTCCTGCTGCTGTTTATTGCATTTCGTTTAAAAATTCTCTCCCGTAATGGCCTTAAGAGGGGTTAATGGTATCTTAAAATAAACCTCGAGATTGCCGACCGCCGATGTCCCAGATATGTGCTTGGAACCTGCAAGTGGCTCGAAACTTCGATCTCACTTGCCTCATACTCCTGGTTTCTGTAAACCAAAGGACTACCTGTGCCCTCTCTTGGACGGTCAGGTGACGCATTGTGGCTGTTTTCTCACCAACCGCGACAAAAAAAGGTCTTGGAAGCAGCGTCCGAGGATACAACCGAACAGCGAAAGAAAGCATACGACACGCAGACGAAATACGCCGGCTGCAAGAGCGCCGTCAGCGTTGTCGTTATGCAACCGCGTTTTCTTTTATTTTGTTACTTAAAGTTTTGCTATCATTGTCTGCATTTATTTTCAAGCCAAAGGTAGATTACAAGAAAGATTATGTTCGTGTCAATAAACCACGGTCGACGCGGGCACTTTCAATATTTCTTTAAAAACCAACACCAGATCTCTGACCGAAACTAGAGTAACTGTATATGCTCCAGAGCCGTATATGTAGAGAGTTTGGTCAATGGGAGGCGCGGGCAGAGCCAGGGCGTGCGGCAGACTCGGAAAGAGGGCTTGGCATGCTCTCTTGACCAACCAGAATCCGAAAAAATCTCCTAGCGGTGGTAACGAGAAACAGTTCTGATCGAAGGTCTATGTTCGTATATGGTTTTAATAAGCGCGTAAGAGTGAGGTGTAGTAACTCTTTATGGTTGAAAATAGGGTGCACGTGTTGTTTTGATCATAATCATGCAGAAAGATGTAAGAAACGAATGCATCGCTCAACTTTCTTTTGCTCGGACAGAGTGTGACCGCTCGGACGGCAGGTTCCCGGCTGTCGGCGCTTGGCGTACGGATTATATCGATCGTTCCGCTAGTCGCACCCTTCAACCATCATTTTGGATGGGCGTGATTGAAACATCACGTGTACCATATTTTCAGTCATCGAGAGTTACTCCAATGCAGTTATCAGGTTTGTTTCTCGCGACCACCACCAGGGTATTATTTCCGGCTTCTGGTTGGTCAAATTTGAATTTCTGAAGACGCCCTAAAACACGCCCAGCCCGCTTTCGGCCAATGGCGCCTCCTCATTTGTCTCCTATGCTTCCCAACGAATGGCCAAACTCTCTACATATACGGCTCTGATATGCTCCGCTTGCTCTGCAAGCAGAGCCTATACAGTTACTCTAACCGAAACAAGGAGGTAGCGCCATCTATTAATAGGAGCGGCAAACACACCCCGCACCTCCACTTGGTCGTCTGCGTCGCCGCCCGCCGTTGACCCAGGCAAGTTTCTTGGCCTTATTTTTTACAGCAAGAGAACTACGCTTTGTAATTTTACAAGAAAAAACCGACCTGTGAAATACACCTTTGACGAAAAGTTTAGATTGCTACGTGCAGGCGTCGATTTTTACGGTCCATTTTGGATCGAGTCTGGTGACTTGAGCCACCCTATACATGGCTTGCACGTGACGTCAAAACCCTCCTCCTTGCTGGTGGTGGACGCCCGCCGTTAATGCGCTGGAAGCTGCGCTGACTCGTTTCCGCTCGCTCGCAACGCTCGTTTCCTGTTTGTAGAATTAGTACAGTAAAGGCTACGCTCCACCACCAGAGAGGAGGACCAAATTACGTCAGTGCAAGCTATGTATACAACAGCCACCACAAATGGAAGCAAGATGAAAGCAAAGAAGAGCATTTTTAAGCAACGCGGGTTAGGAATAAATAAAAAAAAAGAACCCGGAGCCAATCGGAGGGACAGAGCAAAGCAGCTCTTTGCAGGAGTGCACTTCGACGACACCTTGGCACGCGCCTCGCTTCCAGGAGCCTGCTGGGGCCGCAGCTTTTGCCACTTGTCAAGTTACCATGAAATGAAGTACAATAAGCAGGCATGTGCAATTACTAGGAAGTCTCGAGTTGGAAGCAAATTCGAAGCAAAAAGTGGCCGTCCAATCGAATGATCCTTTCACTACCATTGCTCAACTCCCAAAGGTTGTTCCACTTGTCCATTTCTAAGCTAATCTTCCTCTATATTTATGGACTGTGGCCTCAGAAAGTCCAATGCCTACATTGGGCTGGCAAGTGAACAACATATTGGACGTAACATTATAAATCCATAGAGACGCCCAGCTGTACTTCGTTTCACGATAACTTGGCCAACTGCAGAAGCCCCCGCGACCCAATAAGAGCGTCGGAGCGAGGCGCGTGACACCACGTCACGGGAGCGTTTGTGTCCCTGCGCCAAATGCGCGGCATGGAGGAACCGGCTGTCGTCTGCTGGTCAGGAGTCGTCTGCTGCGAAACCAAGCAACTTTCGATGAACGTCCACCGCCGCAGCATTGCCGTCCGCTAGAGTAGCGAGTTCTCTGGGAACAGTTCACGAGACAGTCGTATGCTCAATTTACCCGCGAATCTGCGGCAGGTCTAATGCCAGGGCAACGTTTTGACCGCAAGTGGTCGGTTACAGGGCTGTAATCGTTCAAAAGCCACGTTGTTGTCGTAAAATGGTTGATCCGAATTAAGTACCGTTGAAAAATAACGTGCCTTCGTCTTTCTTCCGTGTCGTGGAGCATAGTGTCGCTAGAGATGCAACCGCCCGTGCGAGTTCAACTGCCGAAAAAGGAACCTAGAAGTACTTTCCGTCTTGGATGGCGCTGCTGCAGTGGCGGTAACGAGACCTCGGTGGCCTCGACCATAAGGTGTTGTCACGTCCCGTGCTCAGACGCCTTTATTGGGTAGCGAGGGCTGCAGCCTCCACAGTTCGCAAGTTATCGTGAAACGGAGTACAAGAAATTTAGGAGTTTTCTCACTATATGCGGATATGTTTTCTTCGATCTCAAATTTGAAAGAAAGAATGGTGAACGCAGGTTGTTGAGGCATATATGCCAAGCATATAGCCAAACTTTAATATTGGAAATTTTACCGCAATGTAGGCATCAACATTTAGGAAGTTTCCGTTTCTTTTAGACGCACCAGTGCGTGCGTGCACCATCCCATTTGAACAGTCTGCTTTCCTCCTAAGCAAGCAGCTGCGATATTTGTGCTTTCCGATGTTTGTCTCAAAGCGAATATTGCATAGCGTATTATTCTAAACTACTACCATACAAAAGCTTTCAGCCTTTCCACTCTGGTGAAGAAGGAAGACCAGCGAAGCTGGTGGGACGACACCTCAAGGACAACTTCTTGGACGACCTCAAGGACAGCTTCTTGGACGACCTCAAGGACGATGCCTAAAGAAATTCAGCCTTTCCACTTTGGTGAAAACCAGAGTGGAAAGGCTGGAAAGGTTGCCGCCATCTATGAGCAAGGCCGGCAAGCCGGTTGTCTGGTTGCTGCCGTCGCTCATAGATGGTGGTAGCTGTCCAGAGTTTTGCATCGACATTTGTTTGCAATGGGACACGATCCTGGGGAATCTAGCCCTTAACAGCTCCGCTGAAAAAGAGATTATTTGCGCAATTCTAAGAATGTTAGCCCAGAACAGTAGTATTGTTTTTACGGATAATATAACAAGTCCCACTACCGCCAAAGGGTAATCCGGAGGGTATTATCGGAAGGCACTTTTGTACTGTGCCAGGACTACAGGAGGACGTCTACATTTGCCCGCAGAGTGCCGGGAAAGGACGAGCGAACAGATGGGGAGCCTCGAGCGTCACGGACGAGACGGGAGAAAAAGAGAAGCAGCATTTATTGTTCAGCACCGTAACGGATGTTATGGAAGCTCAGCAAAAGGACCGTAATTAGAACTGTTAACCGTTTAAAAACCTGGGAGAGAAACCTCGGGCGTCGGTTTTCGAGGGGCCCTCGTGCGGGGCCGCTAGAAACTATACATTTGGCAAGCCGTATCACATGCGAGGCACCCGGGAGGCCCGCACAGCCCGCCTCCGTTAGTAAGTCAGGGAAGAGGTCAACAACCGGGGCCCAGCCACGAGACGACCCGGAGGAACTGGCGTCGACTATGTACAGGCACCGCCCGGGGCCCGGAAATTGGGGGAGCTCGGCCCGCCGAGCCCGCCCGGGCGCCATCACGAGTCCTTGCGGGGGCCCTCTTGGCGGCCCACAGGCTGTTGTGGATGGTGAAGGCGTCGATGGTGACCGTCAGGTGCTTGGTGTGGATGCGGCTGAAGCTCTTGGCCCCCGAGTTGTACTTGAAGAACAGGTCCATCATGGGGGCCGTCACCGTGCGGGGCCCCACCCCAAACAGGCGCCCCACCTCCTCCCGCTCCGGCTGGTACGAGTAGAGGCCCCGGAACTGGCAGCCCGCATCCCGGAACAGGATCAGGAAGTGCTTGCTGTCCGAGACGCCCATCTCCTGCGGGAACGGGGGTTCAGGGCCCCAAAGGGCGTCCCACAAGGCACCCACCTCCAGCACCCGCCGCTTGGTGTCCGCGTTCACCTGGCCCGCCAGCACCGTGTTGAGGGCGTTGAGGACGATGCCCCGGTTGGACTTGGCGGCGGGCTTGACAAACAGCTTGGGCCCCGTGTAGTCGCCCAGGGGCAGCAGGAGCTGCAGCGACCCGCTGCCCGCAGAGGCCGTCTCCGAGGCGTCGCTTCCCCCCGCTGCCAGGACGCCTCCCCGCACGGGGGGACTGGGCGCTCGGCGGCTCTCATCCCCGCGGCCGGACTCTGCACAAGGCGTCCCGTTGCAGTCTTGCCCACTGAGCGACCAAATGCTACCCAAATAACCAAGCTCCAATGCTCCTTCCCTCCTCATAAAGGTCCATCGCTGCATCCCATGTCAAGCACGGTGGTCATGGGGTTGACGGCAAGAAAGAGGAGCTAGATCCAATCGCATCTCCCAAAAAGAAATGCGTTAGAACCTCACCGATACGTTTTTCGGGGGACCGGGAAAAATAAACGAGAACGCCATTCAAAGGGGGCTAGAGACGAGAGCAACTGACGCGAAACAATTTATTTTACGCAAACATTCGTAGATGTTAACTCAAATTGGTCCAGAAAAAGTTTGTAAACATACGTAGGTGGAAACTGAAGCAAACGTACGGAAAAGGTTTGCAGGCGTACGTAGGTCTCAAATAGATTCGGAAGAAGTTTTAAACATTCGTCAATGTGAACTCGAATATGTTTTAAAAAGCTCGCATCTTCCAGCTGCCACTTTGGGCGACTGATTTGCGGGCAAGCGATGGAGGCCCGAGCTTGCGGAGGAGATTTTGCAGATGTCCCCATCCCTGCGCCCTCACTCGCGGCACTTCGGTGCACCCCAGCCGCAAAAAAGCTCTCGCTGGATGAAAGGCTGTAGCTGGCGTGCCGGAAAGATTGCGGCGTGCCAGACCATTTTTCCCGAAAGCTTCCCAACACAGACCCAAAACATTACCGGAACTTGCAGTGCATCACAGCCGGGAACAGCTGCTTCCTTCACGCGCAAAACTAAGAAAAAAAGAAAAAAATGTTGCGTCATTGTCAGACGAGACACTTTTCAAGTCAATCCCCTGCCAAAGGTCTACAAGGGGAGTGAAAAGCACGGACCTAAAAAAGTCCAGCGCCTTTTCACTCTGGACTTCTTGGAAGGGGACTGACTTAAAACGAGTGCAGTCTGGCAAATATTAACTTTTTTTTCGTAGGAGTAATGCAAAGAAGGTGCATCATTTTGTTTTGTTCTGTTTTTGTTTGTTCGCTGGTTCGTAGTTCTTGGTTCCACGCGTGAAAGAAGCTGCAAGAACTTTGCCCGGCTGACGCGCTGCAGGTTCTGGTACTCCCCCAGCTCCGTGTCAAGAAGCTTGTCAGAACAGCCTTTCATCCGGCAAGACTCAACGAGATTGGGCGAGACCCTTTGCAGCTGTGGTGCACTCGAGTGGCGAGGACACGGGCCTCTCCCCGAGCCTGGGACTTCGTCGCTTTGTTACTCGAGCAGGACCACACCTGCGTTATGACTCGCGTTAGTAAAGCCAAAGGGCTAAGCATCTCACGGCGTTCTGTCTCACTCAATACGTGACGGCAGCACACGGTTCTTTTTCGTTGTAATGCGATAGCACTGCAGAAACAGTGACAAAGGTGACATGCCATCTGTCGGCAGCTATGAACGGTCCGCTCCGCGGTGGATGTACTGGTTTCGTTTTGCTTTCCCGACTGCACGTTCTCCTACGGTGCTAGGCACTGCTCCCATAACCGTACAAAATGCGGGTCGATGAACTGCATTCTTCTATGACCGCCACATTTTGTACTGGAATCTTATTTGTAAACGCTCACTTGCTAGATGTGAGGCAATTGGGGAGTTTTGGGAGCCTAGCAGACCACTTGTAATGCTAAAAACCAAAACCTCGGTCTAACGAAACTCGCGATTTAACGAAATTTTCGGCTCAAAAGACGACTTCGTTAGATCGAGGTTCAACTGTATACTTAAAAGTCAGTGGCGTTTCGCAACAAACACGCAACTCGCAACGTCTCTAAATTTTGAAAAATTTGTTTGCCAACTACGTCATTGTAAAGAGAAGTGAGGATCTACCGTGTCCTCTACACCAGTTTGTGGGAAGATTATACACGCAGGAAGACAGCGAAAGATCAGAGCCCAAATTCACGAAACAATCTTGCGCCAAAAATGTGCGTAAGACAAAACTTAAGAACAAATTCGTATTCACGAAACGAAATTTTCGTAAGTTTTGCGCAGGTTACGACAAATCCTATGACAGCTCCGAAGCTGTCTTAGGCCTCATTCACACAGCCGTTTTTCCCCCGGCCCGGCGAAAGTGCCGGCCGTCCTTTACGCCGGAGGAGAGGGTGTTGGGACCGATTTCCGACCGAAATCGGGCTGCCGGACCCGAAATGAGCCAAACGAGAATATTCAACGTCCCCAACACTGGCGAGAGACCGGGAACGCCGGCGCCCCGCCCCATTGAGGGACAGCCAATCACAAAATTGGTAACTTTCGCTGAATCTGGCCGATTCTCTAAAGTTGGGTGACCATGGGCACGGCTGCGGGAGGGAGGATCGACCGTACTGTGCCCGAACGCCCTAACTGCCCTAACGACGAAGCCAACAAAGCTCTTTTCGGGAAGCAGGGAGGTCAGCGAGACGACGGGCGCATTGTGTGATGTTTACGGCTCTTGAACAACGAGCATACAGAGATTTGGATTTACCGCTGAGCTGCTGCTCGAAATGGTGAGACTACATCGGTTCCTTTGCGATAGACGTAAAAGCGGTTTTAAGGAAGAACAGCCGAAGGAAGAAAATATGGTCGTCAATCATCGGGAACGAAATGCGGCGTGAGGAGTGATTGATGTGAAACGTGCTCGCGGTGGGTCTTGTCGTTTTTGTTTCGAAACGTGGAGACAAATAAAATGTTTAGAAACATGCAAGATCATTATCGGCGACCCAAACGCAAGCTCCAAGGAACAAAACAGATGTGGCTGCGCCCATCGACGCCGATAGTCCGCAACATTTGGTGGTCTACGCCGCCACAAAGCAGCCACAAACACGGGATTACAAGATTGGTAGTAGAGATTGAGGGAAGTGTGAAATTGCGCATGAAATAATAGGTTATACCGGTTATACAGTTTTACGGAATACAAACATTCGACGCGGAATTCGAAAGGTGCAGAAAGATTTCTAAGCTAGGTGGCGCAAGCTACCACCCTATATAAGGGGACACAGCCGCCAGCATCCATCTATTCCTATAGCCACCGCCGGCAGCTCCGTCGCCGCTGGTTCGAACACTCCTCCGTCCCCGCACCGTCCAGTTTTCGGCACGGCGCTCAGGGCGCTTTCGCCGGGACGGGCGAGACGCCGGCTGTGTGAATGAGGCCTTACACACTTCTTACGATCAAATCGGCATGGCCGACAGCGTCGCTCAGTTACTTGGCCGCGACGACCAACGGACGTTTGTTTTTCTACGTGTTAGTCTCGCGCATCCAGACTTCAAGCAGCAAGAAAAAAGTAAAAAGTACTTGAAACAGACCACGACGAATAAGAACGCTGGGTCCACAAACACCCGGGAAAAGCTCCAACGGCCACGATTCCACCAACCCTGACCAAGCGAACTCGGCAGATAGACCTAGCAGGCACTCCGACTCGGCGTAGCGATGCTCTGACGGTCCTTGGCCAAGACCGTCTGCCCGCGACTGGCTGGCGTGCTGAATGGAATATGCCTGCGCGACCCTCGTGAACCCTTCCCGTGTTATAGTTTGATCGCTGACTCAATTTTAGATTCAGAGCTCAATCTCTTCCTCTTGTCATCTCCTTGTTTTCCAAGGCAGCGGTGACGAACGCTGTCGTCAAAAAGGGGCTCACATCGATTCTATTTCTTTGTTTTGTGTGATATAGAGCTCAAATAAATGCCGTATGGATTACCTTCGCAACACGGTATGTACACTTTGTTATTAGTATTCCATTTTTATTCTGACACGACTGCACCTCACTGTCGATCGCAATAACAGTTCATGGGTCGCAATGCCGGTCCAACCTTTTTTGCCGGGTGTCACGTCAGCATTGAGTTGCAATCGTAAAGGATCGGTCCCGAAGCGCTTATCAATTCGCGGTCCAACAGCGCGAATCCAGCACTTCGATGAAACGCGCGCGTCCGCTCCGAGTGTGAACAGGTATTACGTGGCTCTTGCTGACACTGTCGTAGTTCAAACGTATCTTTTTTTAACGTCAGCTCGCTCCTGCATCTCCGAGACCGCGAAAAACGGCGCGGCGATTTGTTTCCATCTACGTCGCTTTGCAAACGACTGACACGGGCCGTCTTTTACCAACGATGACAGTTGCAGTGATGTGATTGGCCTAAGCCATTTTGGCGCACGTTTGAGCAACCAAAACAGTGTTTTGAGCAGCAATGTGCTTGAGCAACAAAACAGTGTTTGGAGCAGCAAGCGGCTTTGGAGCAGCCAAGACAGTGTTTCGGAGTAGCAAAAGTGGATTTTGGAGCAGATACTCTTAGGAAACTAAAAATATTCGTTTTAAGTGCTGTACAAACAAAGGACACTTTGTATTGCGTTGTGTTCTGATGTGACGTGTTTTCACGGAACTCGCTGCTTCTGTTTTTACTGCTCAGACATCCCACAAGTGTACAGTGCTATAGGCATTGCCAAGCAATTTCGAAAAACCGCTTGCCACCGTTTTACTGGTTCCTGACGTGCCACATTTTCGTGAAAAGTAAGCAGACGTAAAACAATGAATTGCAAGCGTCCCAGCTGGTGCCTCAGTCACGCAATCAAGTTCGCATGCACGTGAGGCGAACTTTGGCAGGCTTGCTGTTGGGCATGCTTTGTTGTGCGAGCGCAGACAACGGTTGTCCGATCGAAACCGAAACCATGCCCCTCAGCTCTGTCGCTAACTTATCCCCAAAATTGTACACAAAATGTAACTTTCGAGCATGCGACAAAAACAGCCCAGTGGCGCGTGCTTGCCAGGCGGGCAAACAAGGTACAAACTAAACACAAAAAAATAAGGAACCTGAGTGCATCAATGCAAGACATTGCGAGCCAGCCTCAAAACGTTCTTGGAGCGCTTTGTTCAACAACTGAACTCGAGACAAACAAGCACGCTGTGCGGGTTCAGCGTGCAGACATTGCCTTCTTTGCTTTAGCTCACTTATCTCTTCACCAACTTTCTTTCACGGCAGATTTTTCACGTACCGAGGTCCCTCTCGAAAGAAGGCCCACCGAGAGGAATCTAGATAATCAATACTTTGACAGAGCAGTCTTTGAATTAAAGATGGATTTTTTGTAGTAACGTATGATTTAAACAAGAACAGGAATGTTGATGAACATGCGGCGGTACTTAGTTTCATTTTAGAAAGTATCATATCTGCAGTGATGTGGGAACGGCAACATTCGACGTCGCGTGACCACGGTGACTGAAAGGCAGTGACCAAATATAGTTTTCTGACGGCCGTTGCTTCAGCTGACAAAGTAACTCCCGCCACGTAAAAATGTGGTTTCGTTTCACAGCATGACGGCATAGCTGGTACCTGGCACGCTAGCGTTGGAGCGTCTGCAGACATCCGCGTCTATCGCTGAAAATATAAAAAAAAAGAGACGAGAGACGAGACCCACAAGACGAGAACGCGAGACGCCGGGAAAACCATGCAAGACCGGGTGGACAATTGATGCACGGTACTTTGTGCCAGGCGGCCGCTTGCGCCACATAACCCACGCTTGCTCAATTACAGTACTCAGTTTAGTGTCGGTTTTGAAAGGCGACCTAAATTGGTCCTTTGGCGCAGGCTTGGCGCAGATTACCCATATTTTGGCAAAATGTAGCAGGATGTAGCAGGGTTAGCCCCTTGGCGCAGTTTGGCGCAATTGGCGCAGCAATCACATCACTGCAGTTGTGTTCACTTCGTAGCGATCGAGTTCGTAGCAGTCAACGGAGGCGGTTATGCATCCCGGCCTCAACATTCGGGCGTGTTTAAATCGTGTTAGCGTCGACAATCACTGCACGGACATGAACCCCAGACAAGCGGTGGCAGAAAGTCCGCCTGTGTTTGTTACGAAAAATCCGTGTGCTCCAAATGGCTCCGAACCATGCCGAGCTCTGATTGGTTGTTCATGCTGCCGAAGACGCCGTCGCCGTAGCGACAGCACTGGCAAGTTCTAGTTTTTCCGTACGAGAACGTCGCTTTCCTCCTCTCACTTAAGAATGCGTTTGTGAACACCAATTTCTCCTCTTCTTACGATGTTCTTAACTTACGAACTTCTTAGCTAAGTTGTCGTAAACTAAGAAGCTCTTCGTGAATCTGGCCTCAGTTGTGAAAAAAAAAAAAAAAAAAAGACAATGAACCGTAAAAGAAAAAGAAAAGAAGTGGAGGATGGCAAAAGCAAGGGGAAAGAGAGGGGCAGGCACGCACGTGTACGGAGAGCAGGGAGTGCCCGCTGTCGCAACGGCAGCCTGCGCCTTTTCCCAGAACACTCCCTAGCCCCAAAATAAAATAAGAAAAAAAAGAAAGTCTTCGGCAAGGCCAGTGTGTTTACAACAGTTGTGCAATCACACTTTGAACGCCTTTGCTTACCTTTTTCTTTTGTAATTATGGCTCTGCCCGTTTTTTTTTTCCTTTCTTTTTTTGTTGTTTGATTTTAGTGACTTTCTTTTTTGTTGCTCGATTAACTTTTTTCTATGCATCAAGACATTTGTTTATGTGTCTCGCTTTTCCTTTTTAATACTTTTCGTGTTTTGTCGCTTATACTGTGTGAAGGTCCCGGCCAGGCACGCATGTAAGTGCGGCGGTGTTTGCGGTGTCCGCCAACTACGCTCTACTCTATTTAGCGGCTCTTGGATGCTTCATTTGGGAAGCTCCCGTTTGTCGCGACCTTCGGTGTTAGCAGAGACGCCAGGAAATTTCAACTCTAGCTTAATTTAACATACTTTTGTATATCGAATTATCGATATATCAAACTATTTTACGATCCCCTTTGAATTCGATATATCTGGGTTCAGCCGTATAAACTCGACCACTGATTTCGAACTAACTATTCTTAATCCTAAATTCAGACTGAAAGAAGATGTATTGCCAGATGCACCACTTGCCGACGGTAGCTCTGTCGAACGGCCACGATATTTGAAGATCCCCCTTGAGGTCCTTCTTGAGAGAAACTAATATTCTTATTTTTCAATTAATATTGGTTAGCGGTACTGTTGAGACCGGTTATAACAAAGTCGGTTATAACGAAATAGCGGCTACAGCGAAGCGATCACGATTTCCCATTCCCTTTTGCACTTCGTTAACCAAAGTCGGTTATAACGAAATAGCGGATATGGCAAAGTGGTTCCCGATTCCCGTTGACTTCGTTATACCCGGTCTGGACAGTATATAATCTAGAGTTACAGTTACGGTTGGGGTTTTCATAAATTTCAAATAACTGTTTCATTCCGGTTCCAGTTAATGAAAAACTTTCGTTCCTAAACGGTTTTTGGTTACGGTTTGAGTCCCTAATATTTATAGCTGGGAAAGAGGATGATATCCAAAGTCTGACGTTAATCCTTCAAAGAGTTACGTGAAAGTACATCAAATAAACACTGCACCCCCCAAGGGAAACAATCATTGAGAAAAGGTAACAGCAATGGCCAGTTCTTTAGGCGACACATGCAGCCTAACACCCGCGTGATGCGACTATGAAAAGTAATTACCGTTCCGAGAGAACGCCCGCCCCGAGAGATCGCCCATCCCATTTTTCTGGCTAAATATCTGTAACATAAAAATTCCGAAACATCGCTCACCCCCGATTTCAGTCAGATGTCACGCAATGTCCGACGGGAATCGCATCAACCGCACAATTTGCTGTACCGGAACGTCTGACAAGCGAGTTTATAGCGGGTTCCCACGTTTCTGTCCGCGATCTGCACATGCGATATCGGCTCCCGTAACACACGGGTTGTTCCCATGTGTATCTTGCACCATGAGATGGGAATCGCGTCCGCAAGCTGCGGTATCCTTTTACCGTGACACAGGAGTTTGTCGCAAATTCCTGCGTGTTTATTGCATCGTGAAACGCGAATTTGCGGTGTCTGCGATCTGCGGTCTCAGTTGCCGCGTCACGTGGTTTGTAGCCGGTTTTTGATAAAGTTTTGCTGTGGCATCCCCAAAGATAGCCCACCCCATGATTTCCCACCATTTATCTCTTTATTTTTGGGTAGGCGTTCTTTCGGAACTTCACGGTACAGAAATTATAGCATATTTGCTAGAAAATTAAAATGGAAAAAAGTTTTTTATATTTTTGCAAGGTCACAAAAAACAAAAAAAAACATGAAACTGCAGAAACTAAGCTCCTTACAAAATCTCACTAGAGCAACTTGCAAAACCGACTCCACGTCCATCCATTGCTGATCAAATGATCAATTTTCCCGAACTAAGATGAACGAGTTGGAAGGTGGAAAAAGCTGCACTTTTGATAGTGCAGGCACGTCATAATTTATTCTGGAAAAAATACTTTGTTACAGTAGTGAAACTTTGTGAAAGCTAGAATATTTAAAAGTCGATAAAACTACCTGCTGAAAATGTAACTTTTAAAAAATAAATTGCAATTTTAAGGTAGTGTTTTTCCTTATTCTTACTGGTTTCAAAACTTGGAAACAAATTAGAAAATTTTGTTTCCACAAGTGGCGCAAACCGAGCAAAAAAATATTCTCGAAAGTTTTCCACTTTTTGTTTTTCAGCAGCGACTCTTCCCCGGGTGTTGTGAAATGGGGACCCTCTTGGGGATGCAGCTGTTGAGGGTAAGGAGGGCGGGGACCCACCGTCCAGGCTGGCCTGGGAGCCCCGGAGGCCCGGAGGGGCGGCCCCCAGGTGGACCGACTTGGGCCTGGGCCGGGAGGACGAGCGGGGCTTGGAGGGGCGGGTGAGGGTGCCCCCCCGCGTGGGGAGGAGCCCGGGGGGCCTCGGCCCCCTCCTTGTCCGCCTCCTCCCGGGCCTTGCGCTGCCGGTACTGCTCCAGGATCTGCTGCCTCCGCTGACGCTCTTCCTCCCGCTTGCGCTCCTGCTCCTCCCGCTTGAGCCTGCACCCGCCGCCCCCTTCAGCACCCCCACTCTCCTTGGCCAGTGCCATCCTTCCTCGGCCAAACGCCCACAAACCAAGCACCTTGTTGGAGCCCACTCTCAGGGTGTCTACCAAATTGTTTTCGAAAAATTCCCCGACTTTTCCAGGTTTTCCCTGACTATTTTAATTGAATTCCCTGACCCACAACTACCGACACCAAAACGAAGTTATTATAGATAGACACTATTTACAATGCAGAATATTTTATTTAAGTTAGATAAAACAACTACCTTCACTTTTGAAGATGTTTATAACACAGCATTGACCAGGGTTTACTGTTTCAAGGAGTTTGGTCCCAGTACCTGATCAGGGGTCCATATCACATGAGCGAATGACATTTTAGCGAACAGCGACATTTGAGCGAACGGGGGCACGCGTTAACCCATCCGCCGCGCTGCGCTTACGCCGCTTCGCGGCGACAGTCTGTGGCGGCTCATTACAAAAATGTTAACCCATTTGGCCCACCCGAAAACGCCGCTTCGCGGCGTCCGACTGTTCGCTAAAGTGTCATTCGGTGAAATGTGGGCGTTCGCTCAAACGTCATTCGATCAAGTGAGTGCCTCCCCTCTACCCTCTACCTCCGGACAAAACGCCCGTTCCGGTCGCGGAAGGCAAGTCCACATTTGTCGCAGTCTCGAAAAATACGATTGGGCTCTGGGAAACGCTTTGCAGATATTTCATAGCAGCTTGATGTTTCTTACCCTCAACATGAGTAGTAATCGCCCTATTCCCCATGTTGCTCAGGGAGAGCTTCTTGCAGCACATTGAGCAGTGCGCACTATTTGGATCATATGGAACGGGCCTAATCCAACTCGCATTCGTGGATATGTCCGGTTGCCATTGAGGTTGAAAGAGCACTTCCTCGACAGCGACATAGTCACTTTCACATATCTCCGCTTCCGGAATATAACACAATAAAAAGCCCTACCCAAAGCCGCGAAAGCCACAAACGCACGTGGCAGAGCGAAAACACCATATGTGACAAACGAATGGATCGCTAGGCGCGCGCCTCTCAGAGGGTAGATGAACGACGGCTGTTCTCTTCCTGAGTGAGTGGTGACTCGCGCCACCTAGTATCGGCTAAAGTAACTGTTTCTCCTCGTAATAGAGCAACACCACCTGACTAGAGTCACGAACTAAACAAAATGGACGCTGCTACTCCGCTTCACTAGTAACTGTGAGTAACTCTTTAGCCGCCATACTTCAGTGTTGCTACTCTAAAGTGTAGCTTATTTAGTGGTTTTAGAGTGTACTAAAAACGACGAGCCGCCAGCTTCGCACATGCTCTCGTGTGAAGCGCAGCGCGTGGAAAGTTGGCGTGGCGGCGCTGCGGCCGTACCCGCCCTAAAGCACTGGATCACGAAGTATTATTCAGTGCTTTAACCCGCCCGTCTGCGCCCGTCAGCTTGGGCGGGTCGCGTCGCGCCTAGGGGTCGCGACGCCGCACTTGCCTGCGGTCGTGGCTACGCCTGCCCGTGCCTGGCGCTTCTAGCATGAGCGGGCGAGCATGGGATAAATTCCCTGATTCGGCAATCTTTTTTGGAAATTTCCCTGACAATTCCCTGACTTTTCCAGGTGTCTTAAAATTCCCTGACAATTCCCGGTTTTCCCGGTCGGTGAGACACCCTGACCCTACCCCATTTCCCAAACCGTTTGTCCCCTCGCGCCTCTGAAATTGCATTTTCTCAATGCAAATACCGTATTTACTCGCGTAATCCTCGCACTCGCGTAATCCTCGCACCCCTAATGTGAGCCACTAAAAACTTGATTTTCTTTTCCTCGCGTAATCCTCGCACCCCCAAAACTGCAGCGGCGAAAGTCGCCGGGTCGCGAAACCCGCATGATGCACGCGCGCTCCACCGCCCGCATTCTCCGGCGCCGCGCCGCAGCCTAGCCCCATCTCTCGGATGCTAGTCACACTGTCGTTGAGCCGGTTTCGCGTGCGCGCAACTAGACGGCGTTCGTGGTTGTCGCGTCGCCTACGTTCGGCGGTTCCAGCCAGTTCAGCCTCAGCCAGTTCAGCAGCAGTCAGCGATTCGGTCTCTTCACGATCAGTTGTCGTCGAACGCTTTCAACCAACGTCTTTGTTCGGTGCTGGTTGCCGCTTCGCCATGGGGCGATACTCCAACTACACAGCTGCTTTCAAGCTGAAAGCGATAGACTACGCGATTGAGCACGGCAACCGCGCCGCAAGCAGACACTTCGGCGTCAACGAATTCAACGTGCGCTACTGGAGGCGGCAGCACGGGGAACTGCAGGCGACCAACAGGACACGCCGGGCTTTCCGTGGTCCAAAGACGGGCAAGTTTCCCCGAATCGAGACGCTGCTCATGGACTACGTGAAGGCGCTACGCGCCGATGGGTGTGCCGTATCCATTGAGCTCTTGTGCAACCAGGCGCGTGCAATCGCCAGAAAGGAAGGCGTCCCAGCACAAGACTTCCGCGCCAGTAACGGGTGGGCCACGCGTTTCATGCGGCGCAATGGCCTTTCTTTGAGGAGGCGTACAACGCTGTGCCAACGCCTGCCCGAAGCCTACGAGGACAAAATCGTGGACTTCCACCGGTTCGTCATCAGGATTCGGCAGCAGAACAACTTTTTGTTGTCGCAGATTGGGAACGCAGACCAAACGCCTCTCAATTTCGACATGCCCAGCAACACTACTTTGGAGCAGAAGGGCGCGCGCACCGTCCACGTACGCACAACTGGCGCGGAGAAGCAGCGATGCACGGTGATGTTAGCCGTGACGGCGGACGGGCGGAAGCTGCCACCGTACGTCATCTTTAAACGGAAGACCCTCCCCAAAGGAAAGTTTCCCCCTGGGGTGCACATACGGGTGCAAGAAAAAGGTTGGATGAGCGCTGACCTCATGGTCGACTGGCTTAAGACTGTGTGGGGGCGGCGACCGGGAGCACTTCTTTTTCCGTCGCTCCTCGTTCTCGATAGCTTTCGGGGCCATCTTGTGGAGCCGGTTCGCGCAAAGTTGAGGGAACTGCGCACAGACCTGGCTGTCATTCCAGGTGGCCTAACCTCCGTACTGCAGCCTTTGGACGTGTCTTTGAACAAGCCGTTCAAAGACAATGTTCGAAGGTTGTACGCAGAGTGGATGGCCGAAGGCCAACACGATCTGACGCCGGCCGGCAAGATCAGGAGACCGTCGGTGGAGCAGCTGTGCAGCTGGATAGCGGAAGCGTGGGGGATGATCGGTGCAGACATCATCGTCAAGAGCTTCAAGAAAACGGGCATCTCGAATGCCTTGGATGCTACCGAGGACCACTTGGTGTGGGACGAAGACGAGTCCGAAACCGACGAGAAATCGGGAGGTGACGACGGTGCAACGACCAGCGACGCTACGACTGATTCGGACTGAGGCTCAGACTGTTTGCAAATAAATCTTGCTTTGTATTGAACCTGTCGTTTTATTGTTAAGGTAAGTCATGTATTGGTAGTTCTCAAACCTTGTAGGTAGCCGCCGGCATGAGAACCCCAATTTGCAGCCGCTTCGTTTTTTTAGCCTTTTTTTTTTTTTCTAGAGATCTACGTTTTCGCGGAAATTTTTTCCGCGTAATTCTCGCACCCCCAACTTTCCATCGATTTTCCGCAAAAAAGGTGACGAGGATTATGCGAGTAAATACGGTAAAGACAAAGTTGTTTTTATCGTTTTCCGACGCGGGACGAGGGTACTGCGGCAGCGGCTAGTGCCGCGTGTTGTGCAAAGTGTTGCCGGCCATTCGTCCGTGTTTAACGTTTTATGAAAGGGCAACTGCAGTCAACATTTTCAAATTTGGGATTATGACAGTTTTCAGCCGGGCCAGTGTCCCTGAATTATGAGGTATAATTTTTTTCTTCTCGTGATTGAGCGGCTTTATAAATATTGTGGTTCAAAGTTTGGTATCGGGCGTCTACGGCAAGACCGAAACTATACAGGGATGGCAGCACCAATCCTAAGCTGTATGGCCGCGACGTGACGTCAAGGTGCCGTCACGTCTGCAGTACGCGTGGCCCGGTGCTGCTCCTCTAAAGGCTCACCCGCTTGCCACCTGCCGAAGAGCAGCTGGTCCCATCTTGAAAATAAGTTTTCGTCCAGTGTGCAGCTCCACTTTGACGTAGCATTTCGGCTACATCGTATCTGTAATCGTATCTTGTGCCAATAAAGCGATACCAGTCATTTATTTTAGTTTTGTTTGACTGGAGTAGCTCTTTAATCAAAGCGTTTGTTTCCCCGTAACAGGGGGCTGCAGTCTTACTAGTCGTCCACTTCAGTCGCAAGAATCGTGAATGCAAATGTATTCCTTAACTATTGTTTCTACTCCGCAATTAAATTTAAGATCTTTGTAAAATATAGAAACAAAACGTCCTAGTAGGCTAATCTTTCATGAGCCAGTAGATAGCACGGGCAGTTCTGCTCGCAATGAATTATTCTGCAGATGTAGAAAATTGAAATCATTATAAGCACAATCCTGGATTTGAACAAAAACTTGCGCGCATCTGCTACATGATATTTTGCGCAAAATCTGGCCAAAATAAAAGAAACCGGATCCGTAGTGGCACACCCAACTGAATTTTTGTTCGCAAAGTGCCGGGACGCTGCTCCCCATGTACCGTACATTTCTTGCGAATTAATGCGCAGCGAGAGAGTGTCCCCAACCCCGCAAAAATGCAACAAAGACAGATTGAATGTTCCTACGGGGAAAGGTCGGCCTGCCCGTGAGATACGGAACGGTCGATTCAATGCCGTGGAAGAGCAATTTGACGAGCCTAACTCCTTAGCCCGGGGTGGCGACTGCACGGCCGTGCACCGGTAACATTGCTCGTCCAGATCGAGACAAACGGGGATAAACTACTTACCAGTCAGAAAACTGGCTGTGTTTGCTTCGCCGCCCCGAGCAACGCCAATTCAAAAAAAGAAAAGCTACAAAAAAAAAAATGGAGAAAACTTTGGATAATATTTTTAAGCCTACGTAGCACCCTCGACGGGGCGTTCCAGTTATTAGGAAATAATACAACCCCCGGGTCTCGAGTAGGAAAGGCATTTCCAATTATCCGTCCGTACTCGCCCGGTTGAGATCCGGCGACTTTCTCCATGGCGTCTTCTCCGAACCCACGTCCGTCCGTCGGGTTCTCCAAGCAATCGGTCGACTACCGACGTCAGCAGAGTGCCTGGGGTACTTTGGTTCGTGTCTGGAGAAAGGTTTCTCATAGCGCGACTAAAACAAAACTCCAGACCGGGTGAGCTAAGAGTTCCAGGTGCCGCTAATGACCCTCCCCGAGAGATGCAGAGAGGGCACTCAGCTGTTCCTGCATGCGCTTGAGGGCGTTGCGCTGCTCCTTGGCCAGGCGGCTGGCCTCCTGCTCCTCCCGCCGGCGCAGGGACACCATCATTATCAGCTCCTTGCGCCGCTGCATCTCCGTCTCGGCCTCCTGCCAAGGAAGTCACTCTCCTCACAACGGGCTTTCTCCACCCCCTTTGGCGAGAACTGCAACCCGCCTACCACAGTGGCCGACACAACCGAGCGTCCATCCGACTGGGGCTTCGTCTCGAAACACGGTTCGCTTAGTCCGGGAAATGTGAAAACTCCAGGAAAGGGTGTTACCCAGTTCCAGAACCCAGGCCTAACGACCTTTGGTCTTGCCTAGAAGCAACCTTATTGCTCTAGTTCGCTCTACCCTGGCTGGCACAGTACGCCCCAGCCACCCCGATTGACTGGCCGCCGCGGTTCTAAGTGTGCGCCAATACATTTGTCCGAAATAACTGCAGTGCACCAATGGAAAGCTTTTAGTTTACAACTAGTTAGTGGGTCTAACTAGATGAACTGTATGCACAAACTCATCTCTGTTACGTCACGGCGCGGCGGTGGCGCGTCGGGCGCACTTCCAGTCTGGGGTTGTGGCCGGAATCCGCCAGGGGCGTGTGCATTTCTGTGTTACTTCGGAAGAAACCGGACAAAAACCTGCCTTCTCGTCAAAACGCCGAGACTGGGGCTTTACCAAAAGAGTCGGGAAAGGTTTGAAGGTCAGTTTGCATGCATTTTCTGCCTGCTCGGTTTGTTAAAGATTGTGAATAGGGGCCGTTTAAAAGGAAAAACAGACGCCGTCGGACCACAATTGCTTGGGCAGAAAGCACTTTGGATCGAATCCACCGATACTTGTGGTCGTCAGATTTATTTGTTTTGTTCCAACATGAACACCGGAAAACCGTAAAGTCGCACGGACCACCTGCGGACTACGTTCAGTGCATCTTCAGGTTCAAACGGACGCCTGACCGTTCAAACTGTCGTCTGCTTTCTCAGACGTTTCTGCTTGTCGTCTGCTCGTTCAAACGACAGCGGCCCGCAGACCAAACGTTGACCCGGTAATTGCGAAGAAGAGCAAACCTCAAAAGACGTTTAATTTTAAAGGTTGCTTCGGGTATGTAGGCTTAGTGTAAACAGTAGATATAAGGAGATGTTGATAATTGTTACCAGTTGCCATCACCGATTTGTTATGCCTGATTCACTCGGTCCGATTCTACTTGCGATTTTCAGTGTTGACATCTCAGCTACGGTTCAGGCTTTTGCAGCCCGAGCGACGTCATGACCGAAAATAGTCAGAGAACCTCATCGTGTGAATCAGGCTTTGGCGTCCATGCGGAATGAATCGCCGCATGTCACATTATTCACGCCTAGTTTTGTGGTGTAACGAGCCTCGTTAATTTCGCTGATGCCGCTAAAGTAGTCAGACATTGAAAGGAAGACGTAGAATCAACAATTCCAAAGAGGAAAAGAGCGCTTGGACTCACACTGACGCCGACAATATCGCATTTCAATGGTTTGTTTATGGACGACGGCGAGCTTCTTGCCCACACCCCCATCGCGCATGCGCGGCATCGGTGGCGTCAGCTAGGGGCGCTCCGGTTTGTTTGTAAACATGAGTTGGTGTACATGCTCCACTTGCAGGGCGGAGTATCGCGACGGTCTCCAAGTTTTGACTCCAAGTATTGCACGAGAAGCGAACGTTGCTCTCACGACAGACGCAATGGGCATGACCAATCCGCCGCACATGTGGCGTCGTACGTCTCCCAAATTTCTCGGAAGCGCATGCACGCGGGAGGAGAAAAATGCCGCTACTACATACTAAATGCGTGATTTTTTGGACGGCGAGAAACATGCGCTTCTATGACTACGTGCATTTGCTTGAAAATGGCAAACATGACGTAGGTGTAACAGGGCACGATTTAGCCAAGAGTGCTGTAAATAAAGGTTTGTGTCTTTCTTTTGCCCAAACTTTGACCTGTTCCTTAAAAAGAAAAAAAAAAGAAAAAGGTTGACCTATATTTAAGTATTTCTTTTTCTTTTTTTATTCTCGGTGGGGGTTCAACAAATAGGGGTCGACCTATTTTCGGGTAAAAAAAATTTAGAGGGTTTTTCACCGCAAAAATAAACTAGGCATCGCCGAACGCTCATTCTTTGCCCAAAAATAGCGCTAGAGGTCATAACCAGATGCCAAAGTTTGAGCCCGCCGATCTGATACCTTATTCAAAAGTTCTAAGTGATTTTCTGAAAATTTCAATGTTACTACTTTGCTTTGTTCATTCGCCCTTGCAGTCGTGGACTTGCGTTTCTCCTCTCGATGTCGTCTCGGTGAATCGTGTTTTCGAACTAATATGCTGGCTTGGACGCCATTGCCCCTTCGCTCTTTCCCCACCGTGCTGTGTCGCTAAGAAGCGTAGAAAGCACTCGACCCGTAACGCTAGAAGAAAAGGCAGCAATTCTCAAGCGAATAGAAAGTGGCCGAACGGAAACGGAGGCGTAACCTGAAGCAAGGCACTATTTACGGCTTTTTAATCCCGCTTAGACGTAATAAAGGCAAGCTTTTTAATTCTGCCGATTTTTCGGACTCCTGTATTATTCGGACGTTTCTTCAGTCCCTGCAAAGTCCGAAAAATCGGTCGGCGACTGTATATTGCATTGCAATACACGATTCTGCTGCGTCCATGATCTGCGATATTCTTTCCCATGCGAGTTCTTGGCGGGTTTCCGCGGGTCCTTCGCACCGTGAAACATGAATCTGCCGCTTCCACAACCTGTGGTATCCTTTCCCGTTACACGGAAGTACGTAGCGAATTAGCGCGTGTTTATCGCATCGTGGAATGCGAGTTTGCGATATTAGTTCCCACGCCCCGTAGCGAGTGCCCCCGTGTTTCTAATTAGTTTTTGATACAAGTTTACATCCCCAAAGATGGCCCATGTTTTTCACCATTTGTCTTTCCATTTTAGGTGAGCGTTCTTACGAGATGTTACAGTAGGGAATTTTTCTGTTATGTAAACTCCACTCGATTCCAAACATTTCGGGATAACGAGTGGTTTCACATTAAGATGCACAAATAAAAAGCACTACTACATCATTTGCTTCGTGAAAAATGGGATATATATCGTTAAATTTTACATTAAACACGAGCTGCAATCGAAACCGAAATTTCGTCTCCGTCTGGCAACATTGGCCTCGGGCCGCCAAAAACATGGCTATCACGTGGTACGAGATGTCACGTGATCCTCTACGCAACGACGGGTGGGGCGGCGGGCCACCGTTGGGGTGGGCGTGTGCCAGGCGCAAGTGTCGTCCACACTCTTCACCACCTTCTGGCGTCTACGACATCCAACGACATCTGCACAAGGAGCGTCAGTCTGCGCACACAGGGGGAACAGAAGAGACAATAATCACAGACGGTGTGACGACGACGGCGGTTGTGACGCGGGAGACAGCGGTAACAGCGGGACGGCTCCCAAGAAGTGCGTTGCGCCAATCACGTGGATGCCCCTGACAGGAAACGTTGCTGACGTCACCCATTATGCTTGCCCGGAGAGGTAAAAAAGGGGCAATGACGTTTAGCTCAATGTTGGCTGCCCGAATGACATAGCCTCAATTCACCCGCAAGAGTCAGCCGATTTCGGCAACTTGGTGCATTGCAAAGTTTGCCGGACTGTTCAAGTCGTAATATTTGATGCAGTGGTCTTACTAGGTGATACTCAAGAGGACTGCATTGTTTTTTCAGAAACAAAAATGAAGCAGAGTTGCTTTCTCTCAGGGACATAATGTCGGAGAAAGCTAAAATTCAATGTTCATTCTCTGTTTCAGGTTTAACTTGCCTATTCTCGTTTGTTCATCCAATGAGGAACTGCCACTGCTTTTCAGTGGGTAAGGCCACTTCAAAACCAAATCTCTTTAAACTTCTTTTTGGTACTGTAGCTCAAGTGCTTTCAGTGTTTTTTCTAAATATTTTTCAGAACATCCGGCTTGCCTGTGCGGGGGATAACTACAAAAGTATTAATTCATTTCCACTTCCATTTGCAGCAATATATCCATAAATAACAAGTACAGGGGGTGAAACTATTAGATGATCAATACGTTACGTGTAGCTTTCGCTACAGCAAAATAAACTTTTCTGGAAATTAAGAACTAAAACGTACAGCAAAACGGACAGGACGGAAGAAAGGAGAGAAACAACTGGTGAGCGAGAATCCGCGGTAGTTTGTCTGCTTTCTTCCGTCCCATCCGTTTCGCCACATGTTTTAAATAATCGAGCCTTACCAAAACTTGACAAAACCTTTTTGTACAAAAATCTATTTTAATAGAAATAAAAATCTTTCAGCCTTTCCACTTTGGTGAAGAAGGAAGAGCAGCGGAGCTTCTGTTCTCAGCGGTGGCTTTCCAGGCGAGCGATCTGCTCTTCTTTCGCAAGGGAATCTGAAGCGCTCGACGCAGTGGAACTTAAGGCGATAGCGGCCTCGCGGCGGTTACGAAACCATTTGCGCTGCTGCGCACTTCGCCGCTCATTCCGTTCCCGCGCTTCTTCCCCCGAAGAAATGTTGCATCTATGAGCGACGGCAGCAAGCGGACGTCCGGCAAATACAACACTCTGGACAGCTACCGCCATGTATGAGCCACCGCGGTAACCAGAGTTTTGTGTCGACGTTTCTTTGCGGGGGAAACGATCCTGGGGAAACTAGCCCTTAACAGATCCTCTGTAAAAATAAGCCAACAGCTTCAACCCCTGCAGGTTTGTCTCGGGGCATCACGCATAGTTTCATCATGATACCCGAGGAGCATGCACAATGCAGCCAACATGCAAACTCTTCTCATTTGCAAACTACGAACAGAAAGGCTTCAAACTTTGTGCAACTTTTCCCGAAGTAGAACCCATTAAAGGGTAACTGCAAAGAAAAAAAGTGTATTTTTAAACAGCCTAATTAGGACAAGCATGTCACAAAACAATTTTTCCGCCAAAAGCAAAATTTTTTACAGCAATATTTATTGCGCAGGACTGATTTTAGTTTGCGGCTATTTCACCCGTTCTGAATCGCGTGCCACAAAGTTCCTATTACACGTCACAGAGTCTCTGCTGGACGTCACGGAGTGACGTATACCAGCCACCTCGCGGGCGTCGAAAGAGCGGGAGTTTCAAATGCGGAGAGGTTGGGACTCCGACTAAATTACGTTCTGTGGTGTAAATATTGCTAGAAAAAATTTGTTTTTCGCGGAAGATTTGTTTTGTGACATGCTTGTCCCAATTAGGCTGTTTAAAAAACACTTTTTTTCTTTGCAGTTACCCTTTAAGGAGGAAGGATCACGGCCTGGCTCCCTTGGAAGCCAGAAAAGAAGGCGTCGTACCGGGTCTGGGTTGACCAGGTCAGCCCCAATGACGAAGCCCAGGGCAGCCGCTCCGGTCTTGGGCTCCTGGCTCCCCTCGGCACCTGCGACGCAAGACCACCTCTGCAAACTACGGCTCCCGACAGATGCCCCGAGCAACAGGGCTCACCACTCGGAGAAAAGCTCCAGTGCAGCAGCTGGACCAAAGCGTCCCAAACCCAAAGATATCTTCCACGCATCGAGTTCGAAAGTGCGGCACAAAAAAGGGGCACGCAAAAGGTGCTCCGCATAATTTAAGTTTTGCGCTTAATGCTAGGCTCGCTCCAGCTCTCCCTCATTCTGACCCTTGGAGGTCCGGTTCAGCCAGGGTTTTGAGGTACGACCCAGCCGCATTTCTTAACATGAGCCAAAAGGCCCACCCAACTATTCGTGGCTGCTACGTCCTGATGAAGAATGAGTATCCACGATAGCTGGATGGCCGAAGAAACATTATTACTACACCCAACGAGTCGTAAAAAAAGAGAAAAAGAGCTTCGACATTTTAATTGCGACAAATATTATCCATCGAGTCTTTCACGAAAATAGTGAATACTTAACCGCCACGTGCAAAGTTCCAGATGTGGCCAAAGATGGGTCGGTAAAGAGACGCACCATTAGCATCCCCTCCCAAAAACAAGAACACCGCCAGAACTGCCAGGCCTTTCCCCCTTCTTCGAGCAGACTGAAGGCATGCCGCGGACCACGGCAGTCATATTCTCGCAACTTCAAGTCTCCAGCGCCGCCGACTCGTACGTCGTGCCGTCCCTAGAGGCACAAGCGTAGGTTTGGTGTCTGCGAGATGTCTCCAGCTTCCGCCAACATGCCAATACTTTTTTTCAGCCTTACGCCGAGACTGCAGTCAAACCTACGAGCGCACGTTGGCCCGCACTCCTCGCTTCAGGAGGCACCTTACTGCTGCGAGCGCTCGTTCTGCGAAAGAATGTTTCAACACTGCGCCCTCACGTTCTCGTGCTTGTAACCTCGACTGCAGTTTCAATTAAAGGAGCGTTAAAGGGGCTAGGACACGAAAATTTAAGGGATATGCTATTTTCAAATGGAATGCTCATAGACTCCTTAGTATGTACACCAAGTTTCATAACTTTTAGAGCTCTACAGTGCAATCCACTTATAACGATAACCAGAAAACCCGAAAACGCAATCGTTAAAACTGATTATCATTATGTCTGGACAAGAAACTGGTCACTTCTAGTCTAGAAACTTTATAAACTGATCGTTATAAACGGTATATTGTTATATGTGGTATCGTTATGAATGGATTGCACTGTAGTAATTGCAATAATCAATTACCCAACTTTGATCATTTTCATCCGGCGACCAGGCAACACTGCCCAAGTTAGTCGCACCATGCTGCCCATAAACCGCGTGATCACGAACGCTCTCTCATTCCAGGCACCCCCGTGGTCGCCCAAGCTCGCCTCGCTGTGGTACAATCCAAACCGCTCACGCAACTCGGCAACCGGAATGCTGTTCTCACTCTCACCCCCGGCCCTTTGACCTCCCACCCGGATGACGGCGACGACGGCAAGTTGGACCTCGACTCGCCGGCACAGGAGCTGGTCGCCAGCGGGTCGCAGTCAAAATAAACAGCTTCCAACATCTCTCGACAACAATTGCCCTCGACGCTGCTGCAGTCGAAGACTCGGACAAAGCGTGCGACGCCGTAGACATAGAATCGACCGCATGCTGGAAACGCTCAGGTAAATGAGGCAGCTGAAGCTCGAGACGCCAAGAGAGCCAAGTCTCCGAGGGCGTGCGAGGGGACGTCGTGCGTTTGGCTGGCCATGTCGCCAGCCTCCCAGTTTTTCCAACGGGGCAGATCCCAAAGTTTTGCGTATAAATCAACTTTTTTTTTTTTTACGTTGTTCGTCGTGCTTTGAACGTGCAAAAGCAAAGACTCCATCGAGCTTGCCTTCTTTACAAAAGCAGAGCTGAAAGTGCCCCCCCCCCCCTTAATGACTCCTAACACCCCTTTTTGTGGCCCGTTAGTGGGAACCTCCCAGGGAAATCGCTCGGTAATCCTTTGCAAAAACTCCCGGCGACGTCATCAATCGCACGATCACTCCCAGCCACTGCTGCCACCGCCGAAGTTTATAAGAAAACAAAAACTTGGGACCGTTGAGCCGGATTCGAACCAGTGACCTTTGAATGACAGCTGTCATTTCACATAGAATGACAGCTATTCAGTCTTTTTCACGCGAGTTCAAATGCGCCCCCAGCCCCATCCGGTTCTGAACTACACGGCGGGTTTTCCAGGATTTGCCCAATCAAATACTATCCCCTGGAAATGGCCGCTTACAGCGCCGTCGGAACTTCATTCACTTTTGCGATGAAAGAATGACGAGTAAGAAATGAACTAATATACGTGAGCCGGAAGCATGCTGGGGCTACACAAGAGATGGTGCCACCGAGTTTGTTGCCAAACAAAAGAGGGAGAACAGCTCTACCAACTGAGCTATCGACGAGAGAAATTTTAGCGAATTCAAGGTGGTACGTAGATCATTAAGGGCTTCTGCCCGGCGTCATTTTCCGTGTTTATGCCCACGGTGCTGGAATTACCCGGTTCTTGAAGCGACAAATACGCACGTGCCGAGCTGCGGATTTGTAAACACAGGGAAGGTGTATGTATTCAATTTCTTTCCACCTTCGGCGATGCTCGGTGTTGCGTATTACCCAAAGCCTTCGTTCGGGCGGCCAACTGGACTGTACAGAAAACGGGAGCTAAGCAAGATGCATGTGGTTCATGGCAAGTTCCCCGAATGGCGAACGGATCGGTAACCGGCTTGGCTCGTCTCGACTTCTGTCGACGTTGCCAGACGCACACACGCAACATCCCTTCCCCTTCGTGGAACGCACGAGCGGCGAAACTGGGCACCGCTCGCCGCTAGGTGCACCCCAGGTGTACCGCGCGGCATTATCTGCATCGAACAGAAGCAGCGTAGAGAGGCCAGCATTGGTTGCTACGACGCCCGCTTTTGTCGCTCGTGCGTCCCCCGCTTTACGGAACAATAGTCCCGGTAACATAGCGGAGGTCTCCGCTGGCAGCGGGGAACAGCACCGCTGGCGAATCTTCTGGCAGCACTGGCGCACTCAAGAGGCAATGCTGGCAGGGTGACGGACGGGCGACCAGGAGTTCGGGCAGCGCCACCTACTGCTGGCAGTGGACAGGCCAATAAGAATGGCGGGACCGAGATCAACGGGTGCTGCAGGGTCCTAACTCGCGCCAGGGTCTGGCAGCACATTTGCCAAGTTGGTTTATGTGCACAGCAACCACGATGCTACAGTAAGTCAGTAACAGGGCGATGCTCTTGTTGCAACGGCGACCACGACGCTGCCAACTGTAGTTTCCGCAACCTGCAGTGCCATTTCTGCGAGGGGCACGTCATCCGAGCCTGCCGTCCGAAGGAAGCGGCAAGGAGCCGAATGCAGCGACAAGCACCCAGAAAAGTCGAGTGCCGACAAATCGGGACACGCCAGGGTGTAGACTTTGCCACGTCGTGAGCAGCATCTGCGAGGAGGGCCAACCTACACTCGGTAACCCGCGCACCTCGTGGGAGAGGTGAACGTGCAGGTCAAGTATGGCGATGAAGAAGCTCCGCTTCCGCTACTCGTCATAAAGGAGGCCAGAATTAGCGTTCAGGTACGGGACTGGTTCCAACCGTCGGGCATCTCCTTGGACGGGCTTCATCGGCTTCATGGAGCCCCCGCATACCGGAACCGCAACGGAAGAGCCTTCTGGCTGTTGTTCGGCGGTACACATTGGGGACAAAGGTGGCAATTCTCCTCGAGGACTTCTCGGAAGTGTTGAGCCGGGGAAGCGCGAAGGTCCCCAGTGCGAATTCAAGTGGAGGCATGGCACGAGGCATGTCGAGTACCGTTCACGCTCTGCCCAAAGTGGATGAAGCCGTTGAGAAGTTGGTGGAACGAGCTATCTACGTTCCGGTCAAGCACTCTCGTTTGGCGATGCCCATCGTCCCGATTCTAAGAAAGACAAAAACGAGGCGCTCCTGGTACGGGGATTGCACCTTGGCCCCGTCTGAGCCGAACCCTTTGAGAGGTCCCGTTTGCAACGTGATGACAATGTTACGCTTAACCTTTTCTTCCGCGTGCTCTGGTCGTCGCCAAGTCACCAGAAAGCTGTCGTTGCTCCCAAAGGTACGGTTGCGTGCCACGGAGGTTCTTCTTCCACATCGCCACCTGTTACGTATCACCAAGAGCCTTTATTTGGGCGGCTGTCTTGGCCGTACAGAAAATGGGAGTCACGCAAGATGCACATGGTTCACGGCAAGTTCCCCAAATGGCGAACAGTTGGGCTTGGCTCGTCTTCCCTTCTGCCGACTCGCCCATGTTGCCAGACGCGCAGCACTTGGGCGTCTCGTAAACTTCCGATGCAAGAGGACGGCAAGAGGCCAGGAGCGTGTGCAGGAGGTTGGGCACTCCAGAGATAATCCCCGACGTTCTCAGCTCGAGTACGGGAGCTGTGGCACGAGAAAACGAAGCCTGCGCCTCGCTTTGGCAAGCCATGTGTGCGGTTCTAAGCTACGGGATTTCTGGAGCGAAACGACAAAAATACCGCAACAAACCTAATGCGAGGCAAACTCCCGACTGCTTTCGGCCAAATGGCTCGCAAATTCTTACCCGCGTAAGTACCCTCTCGGTATGCATGGTTGCAACCACGGCGGTTGCACGATCCACGGCATAGCGGGGCTGCCTTTACGAGAACCGACAACTTTATTCGGCATCAACACACGCAAATGAATGTGTCAAGCCAGATAAAGCAAAATACTGTATTTACTCGCATAATAAACACACCTTTTTTTCCCCGAAAAATTGACACATACTTGGGGGGGGGGCAGGGTGGTGTTCATTACACGGGGTGAAATTTTTGCATTTACACATGTCATATTAGAAGCCAGTATGACATGGCAAGGTACTGAGGCACATCTCCAGTGATGGAGGCACACCCACGGCTGGTCGGGGTGCGCCACAATATCCATGCTTTATAAACTGCAAACCTTTTTACGGCGCTTTCGGGGTGCCTTTTGCCAAAGGAAGAGCACCCTACGAAGCTCACTCAGCACAAAAAGTAATACAACCACAACCGTTTTTAGGCGATATATATTGCTAGTATCCGGCGGGCACGCTCAGGTATAGTAATCCGCGACTACGCGTATAAGAACTCGTACGAAATCCAATTCCTGACCGCACGCTCCGGTATAATCCGCGACTGCGCATATAAGAACTCGTACGAAGTTCAACCATCGACCGCGGAAGCCCGCTCGCATGCATCAAGTTTCGTTCACAGAGATAAGAACTCTACCAAGTCCAACCGCAGAAGCCCGCTTGCACGGATCAAGTTTCGTTCACGGAGAGGCTACCAGACACTCTCAGCCTACAGCGCAGCAAGCACCTCGCTGTGCCAGTTCTGTTACGGATTAAACAAATGCATTTACCCCGTTCTGTTGCGGATTAAATAAACGCATTTACCCAGAGTATGGAAAATTAGGCCCAACCACTTTCACAATTTCACTGTCCGAAAGCGGACCACAGACGACGGCCTGTTTGTTGACATCAATGCATCCGACAGGCGAAGAATGTCCGGGGCTCGGCAATTCCTCGACCCAAGCTTCATCAAGTGTGAGCAACACTCGGTTTCACAGTTGATCACTTCCGTACCTACCGCAACTACGCGGTTGTGGCCGTAACGTGAGCCACTGTGACGTGAGCAGCCTGGCCTGGCTTGACTTGGCCTGACAGCTTGGCAGCAAAAGAAAGCTGGCTTGGTGGCTCGCTAAATTGGACGCAATTCGACTCGCAGATCCGAAAATTGGAGGCGCGTTGATTACGGGAGGGAAAAAAAAGTCCAAATATTGATGCCCGTTGTGGGGGTGCGTTTATTATGCGAGTGCGTTTATTATGCGAGTAAATACGGTACCGTGTTTAGTCGCACAATAAACGTACCCCCAAATCGGCTCTCAAAATTTCAACTTTTTTTTCACTCGCGATTAAACGCCTCCCAACTCGGACGTCAAAATTTTGACCCCCTCCCCCCACGCGCGCGAAATGAACGTACTTCTTTATCCTGCTGCAGCGAGGTCATGAATGCATGGGCAGCGTGGGCGAACAAAATGCCTCGCAAAAGGAGTTAAAAAATAAAAAAAGATCCAACGGAAGCAAAAAAAAAAACATAAAAAGGAGCTTTTTTTTTTTTTTTTTGCACAGCACAGTTTGGATTTTGTGTTGCGCGCCACGCGCAAGGAGGTAAGAAAGAGAAGTGGAGAAGCCCTCGCTAGAGTCACTAAATAAGCTAGGCTTCCAGAGTACCGCATTCCTTTTCTTTGGCATTTTGGCGACAATACAGTCACTCTATTCAACAATATTCTGGTTCGCTGCTGCATCATTGGACAGCGGCAGTCACGTGAGTCGATATCATCATCATCGCGTTTTCTCAATGCCATCATCTTGGGTCCAGTGATCCTCTGCCTGCTGCTGTTTACTGCGCGCGCACGCTGACGTCCGTCGCTCAGCAAGCGCATTTTCCGTGTTACGTTGAGATACGAACAACACGGCTTTGATTCGCCGCCACAGCTGTGGCCGCGGCAGCTGGTGCAGGCGACGGCTACAGCTCGGATTGGCTCAGCTACAGTCACTTCTCCATGCGCGCGGACCCAAGATGGCGGCGCCTAACTCGCTTCAGACGCGAAGGTTGGGAGTTTTGGTACTCTGAAAGCGTAGCTTTATTTAGTGACTCTAGCACTCGCCTAAGCGATGCAAAACAAAACAGCTTGCAAAAAGCAAAAAAAAATAAAAAATAAATCCAGAAAGCCAATAAAAACAAAAAAAACCATAAAAAAAGTATTTTTCTTTTTTTTTTGCACAGCGCAGTTTGGTTTTGGGGTTGCGCGCAAGGAGATAAAGAAATGCGGAGAAGCCCTCGCCTAAGCAAAGCTCCCATAATGAAGGCATCCTGCCCTCGCCTCCTCCTCGCACTTTGGAAAGAGAAGCGAGAAGCCCTCGAAATGAACACACTTTTCTATCCTGCTGCAGCGAGGTCGCAAACGCATGGGCAGCGTGGGCAAACAAAACTTGCGAAAGGCGAGAAAAAAAAAACAAAAAAACACGGAAGCAAGAAAAAAAAACATGGGGAGGAGCATTTTTTTTTCTTTGCGCATCGCAGATTTGGTTTTGGAGTCACGCGTTCCCGCTACGTTTACTGCCGCATGCGTGGCCGAGAGGCGCCGGACATTGCTTTTATTACTTCCGTCTTGTCCGTCCTTCTAGAAGACTCGTGTTTGCTCTTAACCCGAGCGATTGATGCTCTAACATTCTCGGCTGAACGTTTGGGACATTCAGAATAGTACCGTATTTACATGATTTTAGGTCAACTCGATTGTAAGTCGATCCCTTCCCCACATTGCACATCAGCAAAAAAGAACCAGAAAACCCCAATTTAGATGCACATTTTACTGCCAACACGCAAGAAAGGCAAAGTTTCCAAAGCCGAGCCTCGAATCCGCGATCGATGCCTTCTGGCGAGCTTTGGCTGCGCATGCACGCACGAGGTGCATGAGATGCCCAGGCGTTATCGAAACCAGGGAGTTCACGCTGGAGGCGGGACAACTGAAGCTGCTCACTGTCGTTCTCACTCCGTCCGCAACTTGACTACGACTCGTCCGCACCGCTGACGTCAGTCCCATCCTCATGACTGCTTATTCTCGAAGCACGCCGTCGTCCAACAAAATCTCGCTCTTCGCAAATGACAGCATCAACCGCATCTTCCAAGCTTGCTCGGCGATTGCGTTGCACAGCATGGGTAGGGACCGATGGCGCACTTTTGGCGGCGTACGTTGCAAGCCTGACCTCCAACTCCGGAAGACATCCCCACCTATCCGGACTTTGGCCTCCGGAAGCCTCATCGTTTGCCGTCACAGTTTAAGATCCCGCGCCATTGCAGACACTGCTGGAGCACCTCCCGCTCTGACGGGTCAAACTTGTGTCCAACAGAGCAGTTCTGGATTGCTTCTGGGTTAAGAATGGCCGTAAACAAGCACTGAAAACCGAAACTGCCCAGATGACGCGTGTCAATACAAAAAACATAGTTAGCGCTCCAGCATGATCTCGACACTCGATCAAACGAAGTGCGACCGTGAATCTTCCGAAAAACAGCAAAAAGAAGCTGCGGGGAGTGAGCCATGAGGCTGTTGCAGTGGCCTCCAGAGTGGCTCCTGGAGTGGCTCTTACAAGAAGTGCCGCCACCCCCGGAAGTCGGGCGCGCCATGCACTGTTCACCGCCGTACATTCGAGTTAATTTGCGAATTGCTATCAATAATACTCGTTCGCTCAAATAAAAAAAAAAAAAGATTTTGTAAAATGAGCACACAGAATTGTGTAATGCTAGAGGTACA
This sequence comes from Ixodes ricinus, assembly GCA_037355805.1. NCBI lineage: Eukaryota > Metazoa > Arthropoda > Arachnida > Ixodida > Ixodidae > Ixodes > Ixodes ricinus. The sequence goes on from JAZHYW010009757.1 coordinate 82,742, forward strand.
GCCAGCTGAACTCGTGACAAGCCGACGTGTTCTTGATATCGCGATTGTTTCGTTTCAGCGCACGGCTCGGGAACAAGCGGGAGTTCATATGTTCACATGTTCCGCCATTGCCCGTTCCACTCTTGAACAAAGCTTAACCAACCTTCAAGTTTTTTTCCTCGGAAATAGTTCATCGTAAAATATGTGTTCCGTCTAAATCCATTAAAGAACTTTGATTTTTTTCATTTCAGGCGTCTTTTTAAGAAACACGAATCTCAACTTCTATCTAGGGGCTCTTGGAAAGAAGTAGGTTTCTTCCCTCACCGTCCGGGGGGTTCTCCCTGGGCGCCTCCGGGTCCTGGGCCGCGATGCGAGGCCTCAGCCGGGCTTGGGCTTGCGGGGCTGCTGGTCGTCCAGGCAGACGAAGAAGCCCGCCTCCCCACGGGCGCTTCCTCGCCCCCCTTGGGTCGGCTCACCCGGTACGTCTGGCCAAGGCGCGCCTGGGGCCCTCCTTGGGGGCTCCGGCCTCGAGGGGGCTCCTGCCTCTCGGGAGGCCTCTCGGGAGGCCCTCGGGGTTCCTCCACTGGGGGGCCGGGGGGTTGGGGGGGACTTCGGGGCGCCAGGAAGGGAGGGGGGCCACCCCGAACGGCGGGCACGGGTACGGGTCCGGCGGGAAGCTGGTAGGGGCCCCGCTGGTCGGCCCCGTTCTGCCGCGGGTACGCCGGGGGCTGCTGGGACACCTGCGAGCCCGGACCCTTGCATCGCTCTCCTCGATCGATTCGCTTCTCCCATGCCGCAGAAGGCAGCCTCCGAGCGTAAAAGGACGCCCACGTAGGGAAGAGAGCGGCTCGACACGACACGGAAACGGTCTCCAAATGCGGGAACTCTGTCCATTACGTGCGAGCAAAAGGGAAAGGGCGAAAAATCGCCTGGCCGAGACAGTCCATCTAAGGTGCATAGAATAGCGCGTTGTCGGGCTGGTTGGCGGATTGATGTAATGAAGAAACGGGTAAGCCATGAATACGACACCGGGTAGGCTAACATTCGGTGTTCACAAGGTAGTTCAACTTGAGCCATTGAAAAATAGAAAGCCCTGCTACAAATCAGGATGGGCTATCTTTTGGGGATGGGTCGTCTCTCGGGATATTACGGTAGTGAAAGGAAACGCGCAAATAAAACACTTCAGTCAGAAGTCACACGGGCAATCGAAATGCAAGTTACATTGCATCTTCGGAGACGGAACTCATCGACAGGCACGCACAATTGATTATAGGACAACGGTTGGAGAAATATGAAATACTACCGTGTTTGTACGATTCTAACGTGCCCCCAATTCTAACGCACAGGCAGATTTAACTCCCAGACATTCAAGAAGTAAGTTGCTGTTCTACCGTGCAGGTAAAATAATGAAGTTGAACACAAAACAGATTTTACGAAACACACGCCAACTCAAAAATATAAACATGTGCACTAGTCGCTGTCGTCAGAACCTTATGCAAGTGAGGCAACACTTACAACTTGTTCCATAGCTTCCTTTGCAGGGACTCTACCTCTAAAACACGAGGGCGGAATCCTGCCTTTTCGGGAGACATACCCCAAGGTCGACACTGTCGCAAACTATGTGCGGATAGTCTTTCATGCATCTCTAAGTCCCAGACAATTCAAATGGACAGGTCCAGCAGGGAGGCAACCAAGAACGCCGTCAGCGATGGAACGCAGTCTTTTTATTCTTCCCCCTTACAACGATGACGATTGCCTTGAAGCCGAAACTAACAATATCAAAGATGCACCCAAGTGGATTCTCAGATCTATTACCATATTTACTCGAATCTAATGCACACTTTTTCCGGAAAAATAGGTCCAAAAATTGCATGCGCGCTAGAATCGAGTATGACCCAGAACTGCGCTACCATATCGCCATCGACATTTCAAAATGGCCACTTCATTACACACTGAGAGGTTAGAGCGTAGCCAGCGCTTAGCATAGTCGTGTTTCTTGCGTTCATATCAGCATGGAGGTTCTCACTGTAAAGACACACCGTGTTCACCATAATGCTGGATTCAAAAGAAAAGTGATAGTGTGCGCGGAGAACGATGAAAATCGGGCTGCATCACGTCCGTTTAGCGTTCCAGAAACTTGCGTGCGGGACTGGCGCAAGCAGAAAAAAGGATTTTGGCCAGCAAGTCAAAGATGAAATGCCCTGGGCCGTTGACAGCGACAAGGAGTCATCCGACAGCGATGACGAGTGATGCATACCGCCCCACGGGCGCTGTCCCCAGACCGGCGTCGCGATAACGACCTTGCCGGCGAGAGACGGCGCCGTTCATTTCATTGCAATAAATCTTCGCTGTTCCAAGTGAGAAAAAGTTCAATTTCTGTATCAACCTACAAAATCTGGTGTGCAAAACAGTCAAGGTCATCGCGTTTCTCTTTTTTTCGGACCTCGAAAAATGGGTGCGCGTTACAATCGAGGCGCGTTAGATTCGAGTAAATACGGTATTTACGGTGCATTCTACGAGTTCAAAGCACCCTAAACAAAAACTCTAAATTACACTCGTGGGAGTTCCCTATTAAATATCTAATCAAAGTTAGTACCACGCCTCTTTTTCTGCACCTTGGACCAGACACTAGGGGCGCCATCAGGTGGCATTTTGAAACAACAACTGCTGTATTACGTCTCCTAAGACCCAAAGATTTGACATTTTTGCCAAAATATGATGCACAAAAAGAGCAATAATAGTCGTGTTCGGAATCTCTATGCAATTAGCTATTTTCATTGGTCAAATCTTATGGAGGTGGTGGGGACCCAAGGACGGCCCTCCTGAGAGAAAATAGATCTCGCATATTTCAATTGTTGCGAGTTTACTAAGACGTCTTGCGCCTAGAACTGGTCACCTTAATTGACTAAAGCCTAACGAGCAGTATGTTACCAAAAAGAAGCTTCTAAAAAATTTTCAGCCCTTCCACTTTACGTGAAGATGGAGCACCAGCGAAACTCTTATCTTTACGACGTCTAGGACCATGCCTAGAGGACGAAGTCTAGGACGACCTCAAGGATGACTTCTTGCACGACCTCAAGGATGACGCCTAGAGGACGACCTCGAGGACGAAGTCTAGAACCAGCTTCAGGATGACTTCTAGGACAACATCTGGGACGGCTTCTAGGAGGACCGCGAGGGCGACCTCAAGGACGGCGTCCAGGACAACCTCAAGGACAACTTCTAGGATGACCTCAAGGACGACTTCTAGGACGACCTCGAAGACGACGCCTAGGACGACCTGAAGGATGACGTCTAGGATGACCTCAAGGACGACGTCTACGGCGACCTCAACGACTCAGGGATGACCTTGAGGACTATATCTAGGATGACTCCTGGGACGACCTCAAGGATGACTTCTAGGACGACCTCGAGGACAACCTCGAGGATGACCTCAAGGATGACGTCTAAAACGACCTCAAGGATAACTTCTAGGATGATCTCGAGGACGACTTCTAGGACGATGCCTAGAGAAACTCAAGGCTTTTCACTCTGGTGAAAACCAGAGTAGAAAGGCTAGAAAGCTTGCCGCCGTCGCTCATAGATGGCGGTAGCTGTCAGGAATTTTGTGTTGACATTTGTTTGTCTGTGGACACGATACTGGGGGAACTAGCCCTTAAGAGCTCCGCTGTAAAAGCACTCGAGTGTCCCCTTTAGCATATTGTAACAGACAGGACTTGGATAATGCCAACCGAAGGAGCAACGACGCGATGCCCCTCTCGATCAATGGAGTAATGGCCCCCGTCCCACGCATTTCTCCGACTTTCTCTCGTCTATTTTGTGCCTCCTTCATTACGCGCAATAGCACTCGACCGGTTTTACGGAGCAATACTTTCCGTCGGAGCGGAGATATTTGCACGGTAAATTTCGAAAAAATTATCCCGTCATGCGCACAATGGTGTAACGCGACACAGTGGCATCGTCGCGACACCACGAAATCACACGACGCCGACATCACATAGCACCGTGACACGACATAGCAACGTCACCTTTATGTCACGCGACAGTGCAACGTCACGCAATGCCGTAACGTGACGTGGCACCAACGTCAGGCGGTTACACCGACACGAGCGGGAAAGTCCGTTCGCCCGAAGGTTCGCCCGAAGAAAGGCCGAGGAAGCGCACCTGGAAGGTGCCGGAATCCGTCGGGTACAGCAGGTAGTCCCCAAAGGGGGCCACGGAGGGCCCCACTGGGGCCGGGAGTGGGGCTGCTCCGCCAGGGCCACCACGGGGGCCCCCAGTGCTGCTCCGCTGGAACTGCCCCCACTGGCGCCTGGCCGGCTGGAACTGGAAGGCCGGGGCAAGCTGGGGGGCAGCGACAGGGGCGGGGCTGCGTCCCCGGCGCGGGGTCCGGGGGCGGCAGGCTCTCGGGCTGCGCCTCGTGCAGGAAGAAGCGGGCCGGGGCCGGGGCGCCCCGTGCACCAGGTCCCGGATGGCACGCTGCTGGCGCTCGATGCGCCCAATGTCGGCCTCCAGGTCCGTCAGGCTCGAGTCCAGCCGCTCCACGGTGGACACGCAGCCCTCCAGGTCCAGCTCCTCCCGAGCGGGGCGACGACTCGTCCGAGGCGCTGCCGTTGCGGCCCAGCCACTTGCGGCGCACCGCGTCCACGTCCGCCTCCGCGTCGCCCAGCGGGGCGGCCGGGGGCGAGGGCGCCCGGCGGGCTTCGGCCCGCCCCACGGCCTGCAGGAAGGCCGCCTGGCCGGCCTGCTGGCGCTGCCGCTTGACCCGCTCCTCCAGGCGCCGCTTCTCCCGCTCGATCTTGGAGCGCCGCTCCTCCAGCTTGAGCCGCACCGCCCCCAGCCGGGCCGCCAGGGGCCCCTCCTCGGCCCGCTCGGGCGCCCCCGGGGCCTCCCGCGAGTACACTATGTGGATGCCCGGCTCCTCCTTGGCCCGGGACAGCTGGGCAAAGCTGGTGGTGCGCTTCTCCCGCTGCTGGGCAAACATGTCCGTCTCGAAGGGGTCACTCATCTCCAGGGCCGCCTTCTCCCCGGAGAAGTTGCACACGTGGGACAGGGAGGACTCCTTGCGCAGCGGGTAGCCCGCCGTGCGCTGCAGGGACTCGGCCCCACCCAGCTGGTCGTAGTAGCTCTCCAGGGTCTTGCGCCGGGGGGCTGCCCCGCACGTCCGTCTGCGAGGCACTCCGGCTCAGCGAGGGCCGGAACAGGTCCGTGCCTGAGGGGTTCCGGCGCAGCGGGGAGCCCCGCGAGGACAGCTCCGACCGAGAGGCGCTGCGGCGCAGTCCCGGCTCCGGGCGGGAGGCGCGGGGGCGAGGGCTCTGGCGGACGCTCCTCCATAGACGGGGCATCCTCTCCCCGCTCGGTGTGCTTGGGCTCCCGGTTCTGGCGCTCCTTGGCCTCCCGCAGCCGGGCCGGCTGCAGCGGCTCCGGGCCCACGCTCGACCGCCGCCGCAGAGACGAGCGCCCCGCACGCTCCTCCTCCTCGTCCGACCGGCTCCTGTGGGCGGGGCGCAGTGGACGTTTTAGCGACCTCCACGGAGCAACGAGTTACAGTTCTTTCGAGGTTCGATGCCTCGTTTCGCGCCTCCCGGTCTCGCTCTGGCTACGGCAGATGCGCGGGAGCTTCAGTAGCCGCATTTTGGCAGCGTTCAAATCGATCGTGGGTCGGGCTGGACGCTCGTCTCGACAACCGCTCCGGCCCCGTTCCCGACGGGCACCAAGGACCTCGGCACCCGCATTTGAGCGTCGACCTCGTCGCCTCCCACGTTACGCGACGAGAAAAGCAGGATCGAGACTGAAGCAGGAGGGACGGAAAACGCGCTCAACCCGACGGTATATAGTCGGCGACGGGTTGAGTTTGGGGAAGCTCCTCCCCCTTCGTCACTCGAGCAAAGGAAACGCCGGAGAGGAGGTCGCCTCCTCTCCGGCATTGGCTGCGCTAAACAGGAAAGAGGAGCTTCCCCAAACCCGACGATAGCGTTTGAGTTGACAAAGCCACGCTTTCGATCGGCAACAATTCAAAGACTCTGGACGTGACTTGCATGCTCAAGCTCATCCGCGACGACAGGTCCAAGGTGGAGAGGGAGGGAGTGCGGCAACTGAAGACGACGCGTCTTCGGGGGGCTCGGTCCTGCGGCGCCAACCTCGTCGATGGTGCGGCGCCCGGAGGGAGTCTTTGATTGGTGCATTTACCGCGTCCTCAAACGCGGTCCGTCCGTTTCCACCCGACAACCGCCACATCACGGCGGTGGAGGCAGGTGCGGCACTCGCCCGTTCTGCTGCGGCTCGCTCGGCTCGGTGGTACACGCGAAGCTTCCGAGCAATGAGCCGGGATGCCGGCGTTACCCGGTCGTTTTCAACGACATTTCTACGACCGAGAGCCAGGACCACGACGTTCCAGCGGCCGAAGGCCCCTCACCTGGACTTGGGGGAGGAGCTCAGGGGTCCGAGTCTCGTTCGTCCCTGGCCAGCAGGGAGCGCAGGCCCCTCGACGTGCTACCTGCAACGACAGAAAGGACACCCCCGAGGGTTGGACAAAAGCGCTTCCCCGTTTCCAGAGCTCCTCGCCAGAGCAAAGGTTTGCCCGACGAGGCTCCGCGGCGATGCACCGCACACTCTCCAAAGCCCGGTCGTTCGTTCCTCGTTTCGTGCTCTCTGTGCGTACCAACGATGTAAGCCTTATGCCTCGGTTACGACGTGCAAACAATATAGAAACAAACGAGACGAAAAGAAAGTTTGGGACTCTTTTCTCGGGGAGAGAAGCAAACCAAATGGGCATTGAACTTATCCTAGACAATGTAAACTGCCCAAATCTGAATATGCGAGTTCACTCAGCTAGAAACGCGCTAGAAGTCCGGAAATTTACCGAGCACACGACAGACACGAATGACGAGCAATTGTGGGGATGTCAACCGGAAAGGAACTTGCCAAAGTGCCACGACACACAGATGAAAAGACGGGAAATGTGAAAGAAAATTTGTAGCTGGCACTGCGGCACTAACTGGCTGGCATCTGGTAACAGATGCGCGGGCCTGACCGAAAAGAAACGACTTCCACATGCGGCCGAACGCGCGCAACTGGACTGCCAGGGGCGATGGACGACGGGAGCAGTCCTGCCACGTTGTGCCGAGTGTTGGTTGTGCCGGTGCGTGGTCCAAGGTCTTCGAGAGGCACTCACCGTCATTCTTCAGTCCTCCCTGGGGATGTTCCGGCCAGGCACCGTTGTGCTGCTCGCTGCAAACGACCCACAACCAAGGGGGTCAGCAAACGCATCTTTCGGAGCTCCTCTCTCGCTCGCTGTCGCATCCCCCATAACCCACCAAATTCATTTCCATTCCCATCGCGAGCTGCCCTGGTATTCCAATTTAAACATAATAAGCACAACCGAACTTCCGGCGAAACCTAAAATGAAAACCGGTTTTGTGTATGTTTCTCAGCCAGAATAAGCGAAACATAATTTATTTTTAGGGTTAAATTCTGAAGAAATGTATGTTGAGAAGCTGATATACCATGAATCGATGCACCTTCCTAGACCCTAGACCAGTGGCTCTTAAATGAGGTCCCTAAAGGCCTTTTAGGGCCTTCTACCGTCAATCGAGCCGAGCAACAAAACCTTTTTTTTATTCCTCCAAACGGCGCCGACAAACGCCTCGTCGGCTAGACACTTCCCAGGGAAGAAACCCGGGAGACGGGCGAGCGAGACCAGGGGGCTCCGCGGAGGCCGGGGCCAGACGGACTCACCTGTGGGGCTCGCCGGTGGCACACAGCAGGTCCGGGATGTGGCTGCACGAGTTCTGCAGGGCCCGGGCCTTGCGCAGGGATTCCCCGTTGTGGCGGGCCACTGCGCCCACACGAGTGTCCCGTGAGCACGCCCCCGGTCACCCCCTGGACGCTCGTTCCTTCGTCCGGTACCCATCGCCTTCGCCCCCCCCCCAATGCCACTAATGCCCGGCAATCTCTATTGCGTGCCATTTCTGGGTTTCTCAAAACTTTGGCTGCTAATTAGCACTTGGGAACCGCACGTCGAATCGCACGGGAAGGTAAGCTCACTGCTCTTGGGTAGCCTCGTTTTCGGCGCGCGAGTGAACGACCAGAATTGGGACAGACCAACAATTTACGGGCAATCCCGTTGCTCTCCGCGGCAGGTCGTGTGGCTCCGAAGCATCGCGACTGCCGGTGACGTACTGCCCCGTAAGCCTTTGGCACAACACTTCAATTTACATCTCAAATTGCGACGACGTATAACGGCAGTATGTACTGGTTGCGACAGAGCGATGTATTTTTCTTAATATTTTTAAATCGTGAAATTTGTTAAAATTGGTTTTCGCAAAAATTACTCCGTCTTAGTATTTGATGCGGTTGTTGAAACAGGAAAGAACCATAATTAGTTCTCTTATAAAAAAGAAAAAAAAGGTATAAAAAACTGCCGGATATTTAAAATAAGAAACTTCAAACAGAAAAAAAAGTTCAGAAAAAAAGTTGTCATCGATGTTCTCTCATCTGTAAAATGCTTCCTAGACAGTTGTCAAAATGAACAAACCACGTGAGGAACCCGATGGGACAAGCAGATGTCGGCGTGCTAGGTTTTGTTCAGCTTTTGCTTCTACTCTGTTCAGCCCAAAGCTGACCATTGAACAGCTCCTTTCATTGCCTGGTCTCAGCACGTTGGTATGGGCGTAACCAGGTGGGGAAATATAGGCGTACCACTGGTCCGACCAGCTGTAGCACCCACGGCACTGTCGCCACTTCAAGTCCGAGAATCAAAGGGAAGGCTAGCGTCAAGAAGGGGAAGAAGGTGTGGCTTCTGCATCAGCTTGTGCAATTACTAACTGGGTGCTAAGCTTTTCTAATCCTAAACGTAAAGAGGAGGGGTTCTCGTTCTTCTTGTGGGAAAAACGGCAAGGAGAAACTCAAGGGGAGTGAGCATCCTCCTTTCTACTCGTTGGTCGGCCTTTATGTTGCGAGTTTTTCTTCGGTGCAAGACCCTGCCTCGCCAAGTTTTTCATTCGCTGAAAAAAAAAAAATTTTAAATATTTCTTTGCAATAGTTTTTTTATTTTTTACGATGTAAAGAAATAACACATTGCTTCTTGGTGCGTCGAAGTACAGAAAAGGTGAGACGCCGTTCATTTTTCAGCATTTGATAATTACAGTAGGTCACAAAGACCGGTGTTTTCACGAGTGGGTTTCGGGAAAAATAAATAGCAGGCTCGGTTTGCGAATAAGCCCGAGGTTTTGTACTCCCAGAGGACATACAGTTTAAGCTCGTTATAACAGACCTTAATTTTGACACAAGATTTTGGTCTGTTGTAAAAGGAGTATGTTGTATGCAGAATGAGTAGTACAAAGAGGAAAACCAGCCAAGTCGGTATGTTATATCTAGGGTTCGGAGTTTTCGTAACCGATAAAAACCGATAAAAGTCCGCTGAATCCATTTCCGGAAATTCGGCTTTAACCGAAAAAGGTCAGTTTGTAGGTTCAGCGTTTTCGGCTTAAAACGATAAAACCAATAAAAGTATGTCTAGTCCGTTTTTTAAATTCGGATTAACCGAAAAAATTTGTTTTTTTAGGGCCGCGTCGAGGTGGTGGGGGAGGGAGAGAGAGGGCGTTGCAAGGTTCGCCATTGTGTGACGTCTTTGTGACTGCCCTCTTCCAAGGTTCAACATGCAACAAAAGAGGCCTTGGATTGGCCTGCGTGGGACATCTGTGTCCTTTGTGTGATCAGGCTTAGTGTGTCAAATTCATGGTCCCAAAATACAAGTTCGGATGTGGGCTTGTATTAGGTTTCCTTATACGGACGTGGGCTAGTATAAGGTTCCCTGTAATTAAAAACATAAATACAGTTTTTTTTTTTTTTTCCATTTCGCTAGTGTTTGTACGGTCATCACCTCAGGCGGTCACGTCGTCAGAATGGGAAGGAAAAAAAGCTCGCTGAAGATTATGCTTGCGAATTCCGCGATATTGAGATGTGTCCTGACGAAAGTTGCAGCGAAGACCGCGTATGTATCTGTGCCATTATTCTTTGAGTGATCACAAATATCACAGCTACAAGGATCATCTGATCCGGTGTCCGATGGTGTTTCTTTCATATTCACGAAAAAAAAACGGTAAACTTTTTAATAAATAGATATACGGCAAAAAAAAATATATATAATAATTTTAAAATAAACATTGAAAAAAGTATGCCGAATTTCAAAAAATAAAACCCGAAAACGCGGAACCCTAGTTATATCCAAATGTCTGTTGTAACAACTTAGACTGTACTCGTGTCCCGAGTCGTCGTTGTTATCACTTCGCCCAAGTGATGCTCCGATTTCTGCGTCTGTCAAAGGTTTGCGCCGTTTCCGCGCATCCATGCTCCAAAATGAGAATAAAAAAGTACATTTCTTATCCGAGCAATTCAATGATTTCACCAGCCAGCCAACAAAAATAAACCCTAACGTGCTCAGTATTGCGTTCGATAGATGGCAGCACCCATAAACTACGTCAAAACTTGGCGGCCGTTTTGCAAGATCCGTGCGAAGGAAGTGTCGCATAGAGAGGCGTTCCCAAGGGGTTAATCCAACGTCACTTCCTTAGCACCAGGAAGGGGAGGGAGGGAGCTTAGGACCCATCAGCATCCTTGGCCACAGCAGGGGAAAAAATCCCCACAAGAGAGAACACAAACTGTTCTGGATTCTAAGGGGGACGAGGGTTTTCAAGATGTGTGCCGTAAATATGCGATTCATAATGCTGGTTTTGAGTCTGCAGCCAGATTTAAGGTATCTTTTCTCAAACAAATGATATGACAAAATATACTACCTCGTTAGGTTATTTCTTACGAATCACTAGGGTAATTTCTCACCAAAATTTTTTTCTTCAACTACATCTAGCGATTTACAGGGGTCCACCATGTATCCTGAAGCTAATGTAGTGGAATCTCGTTTATTTGAGCCCGAGGAGGATCAAAACTTTGTTCGAATAATCCAAAGTTTGAATTGCCAGGAGTTTCCTTCCTAGAAACTCAGTTTGGGACCTGCATGTTACGGTAGTTTGAATTATCTGAGAGTTTGAATTAACGAGATTCCACCATAGTATATTTATAAAGGGACATCAATTGTTATACGTAAATCCCAATTGCAAACAGGAAATAGATGGGATGATAATTACTTTAAGTTGTGGCTAATTACTTTTTATCTATCAAGCATAGGGCAAATCGTAGAGCCTTAGGATGGAGAACCGTTTATTGGAGAAAATGGCGAAAACATCAGGGGACAATGCGTGCTGGAAGTCGCAAACCAAGACCTTCCATTCAATTCCGCCCTTTTCGAACTTGTAAAAAGAGGTATAGTGTCGTGCCAAAGGAAAGCGTCGCCGACAAATTCTTGCCACCGTGTCGCGGGAGAAAGCTTTTTAGGGCAGGCGGACCGTATCAAAGACGCGGAGGATACCCTCATCTTCTTTTGGAGGAAATGGTGAATATCCTAGCTGCAAAAACGACTCCTTCTAGAAACAAAACTAGACCGGCGGTTCACAATCTCGGAAGAGGTGGTTGCACATTCTGAGCTGCTCTTTTCTGCACCAAATAAGCTTTCTCATCCACATAAAAAATAAATAAGGGAAACGGAAAAAGGGCAAAGTGCCCCACAGCAGTTAGTAGGTTCCGCAGTGTCAGTGGTGTACAACATTCCCACGAGAAAAATTAAACAAGGGGCAAACGGAGAGATGCATAACCAAGAGGAAAAGAGAATATGCGAGGTGAAGAAAAGAGTCCTTGTCGGGCAGTCTGGCGGGGCACTGTGCCCAAGCAACTCCAAATTGGAAAAAAACAATGATTCTCGGGAGTCGCGCAAATATAACAGGCCGAGAAATTTATGAGGCGCGAGACAGCAAGGCAAGAGCACATGTATCAGTGCACCGTCGCTACACCTGACAGATAAGGAGTTTTTCTGTTGAGCAGCCAGATAGGCGGCACTGCCCCCATTTTCACCTCAAGAAAAAAGCAAGTTTTGCACATTGTTCAAGTGGCTCTTACCAGATGTGGTTCTCGGAGGAAGAAGCCATGCTTTTTGAAACGTCTCGATAAGGTAACATGTGCCTAATCTAAAATGCACCTACATGTCTCCGCATAAAGGGGCAAATTAGTAATTCGAGGAGCTAAACTTTTGTGTCACAGTTCTCGAGGCGAAGTACATTGTTTTCAATAAACCTTCAGCTGCGAGTGCACTTGGCCTCTGTCTACTTCCAAACGACAGCAAGCTTTCTAAAATCCATAAGGTAGAACCTCTTCAAAACCTCCGTAGGGCAATGGCACTGGACAAAGGAGCAAGCTAAGAAAATCCCTCACAAAGTTTCTTCTATAGGTACTTTAATTCCAGCTCCTAAAAATAGCTAGGGATGGAATTGTACAATCGTGTTTGGTGGGGGGACATAATGTAAAGAATTGCCCTGTTTTGCAGCTTCAGAGAGAGGCCCCTATAGAGAGGAGAAGTACCCTGGAGGCAGTGCTGGGGGCTGGGGGCCTCCTGGTCGTGGCGGAGCCCCGGGCGGCGCACGCACTTGGCCGGCCGGATCTCAAAGAGGTACATGAGGTCGGCCAGCAGGGCGAGCAGGTTCTGGCGCACCGAGGGGTGCACAAAGAGCACGTCCTCCACCGACAGGAAGCACACGTCGTGGGGCAGGTGCTGGTCGCAGAAGCGCTGGGCCAGCTGCAGGTTGTACAGCGAGTCGGCCAGGCTCATGGGCTCGTTCAGGCACAGGTCCTCCCAGGGCAGGAAGGACGGGCAGTAGAAGCTGAGCAGGGAGGCCAGGGCGCAGCCGTCGCTCAGCTCCCCAGGTCCTGCACCACGGGGATGTGCGGCACCAGGGGCCGCCCCTGCCCCCGGCCCGGCCTCAGCCCCTCCATTCCTATTCCACCCCCAGACGTCCACAGAAATACCCTCCGGGCAACGTAGACCCCCCTTCAACTACCTCTCCCCCCATTCACGTTCCAATTTTCATTCATTTGCTCCGAAAAAGGAAGCGTGTAATAACTAAAAAAAGTCCTTTTTTTTCTGGGGGGGATGGGGATTTAGACTGAAAGGATATTGGCGGCGACTTCGGAAGTTTTGCCGATTGCCAAAAGTCGCTACTTTAATAGCATCCTCATTAATCTAATTTTACATGAATTTTTCACATTAGGTAAGGTGTTGTCATTGATTTTAGACCTTATTTATTTTATAACTTGGTAATTAAAAATGCTGCAATTGGCACCAGTGATAATAATTAGCACACTTTAGATTGTCATACTTGTTCATGCGTTTGAAATTAGATCATAAGCAACTAATTATCTTAGAGCTTGAAAATGGAGTATTAAAATATCTTAATATTAATATTTATATTATTATTATTACAAATCGCGGCAATGTATTCCCCCAATTAACGCTACGATCACAGAAATACGCCATTTAACCATTACCGTTTTTTTCTGAAATGTGTCATTTTTTTTTTCTTTTTAGCACATGGAGACCTTTGACATCGTTATCAAGGTAGACCAACAGTCTAACACTGGATAAACTCATGCTTCACGCGTTGCTTTAAAAACGCGCACATTTCAGCTGCCTGACTCGGATTCCGTCTTTGAAATTTTTTTTACTGAGAACAGCGTTTCGTAATTCATACGTTTTGTGAGCATATCGTATAAAGTGGATTTATTCTGATATTCTTGTTCTGGGAAAGATATTAAAGCAATTAATCTTCTAAATACCCCAAAAGCCATTGAAAGGCCCGCAGTTCATTGTTTCATATGACAATTACGTGAGCCAGAAAAAAATAGCAAGAACACACAAATATCCGCACTGAAGTTTTCAACAACTACAGCATTATATGTTACCTTTAAGGTGTATGAAAGAGTCTGTCTTTAAAGGGACGAGGTTTCCGCAAACAACGTATTTAACTAAATAATTACGGTGTGAGGCACATTTTGAGTTATAAAAGAATCTGAAATTAAGACCGATACCAAGAAATTAAATCCAAAGCAAAGGTAAGTTTCGGTTTTGCTCCGGAATTAAAGCGTACCTCCTGCCCTAAATATTACGCTAAATACCGTTTTTGTTCTCAGGATAAAGAGGTGACCTGCGCTTATAACACCCTAGCTCCCTAGTATTACCAGAAATAATTTGTGTCGCTCAGTGAAGCCAGCAAACTAGACAGGCTCAGCAGCAGCACGCATCTCCGACCCTCACTAAACCGGCCATTTTGGAAAACGAGTGGCGCCACCTATAGTGAATTGGAGTCGCGAATAGAGCGTTCGGCCATCCATCTATCCGAAGGTCGACACCACTCTCCCTTTTCGGGGGTTTCTCGGAGCAGCCAGAAAGGGAAGAGACTTCTCCATCTTGCAGAGAGCAATCAGAAACCCACCCCTTTCAAGAGGGTGCCAAAAAAGAGTGCGGGGAGGAAATGGACAGGAGGAGACTGGCACAATTCTGTGAAGCATGCGTTTCCTTTCCGTCCCAAAATTTCGGCAGTTAAGCAATATTTCCAGGTTTTGACGTGCCGACAATGTCCCCGCAAGTGACGTGTCTTGCGCGAGTGGCTAGGAGGTTGCAACGTTAATCCGTAAATGTTACGCACGAAAGAAATTTTGAATCAGTCGTATCAATCATTGTACCTTTAGAAAAACGTTAATAGAATTTAGAGACAGACTGTGGTTGCATTATCTACCGTAAAAAAACTGCCATCAAAAAAGAAAGCTTGTTTTCAATTTAAATTACGCGTAGAAAACCTCATAAAAATCTGAAATTGAATGTTCAGACAGCGAGAGATCAGAATTTTGCCGCAAATGATCAATACAGCTCTCCATTACAGGATCACAAGTGGGCACAATGCTCGTCGAGGGTGGAAACGAGCCTTTTGTAGCGGGTCTGGGAGCAGAAACAATTTTTAGACCAGCTTTAGAGGAGTAAAAGTCTGCTACAGTTAAACCCATTTATAACTGAACAGCAGGAAACGGCTACGATCAGTTCGATAGAGCAAAAAATATTTACCACGAACTTCCAAGATGAGTTCGTTGTAAGGCGAAGAGCTTCTCTTTCCTTTTCATCTCTTCACTTCCGCCTTCTAACAACACGCTGGAATTTTTTTTTTTTTTTTTGCATGTGCACGAGAGTTTGTTTTTTTTAGCTTACCTCACCTTTTGATTCGCTTCTCTTCGTGAACAAACGCTTTGGGATGAAAAGAGTTTTTTTTTCTGTGCGTGCGTGCAGTGTATTTTTTTTAGCTTTCTCCTCTTCTGAATCGCTTCTCTTCGCTCAATTTTGTTCGCAACTTGAGCTTCTGGAATTTTCTTTCTTTCCTACTTCTTTTTTGGGGGAAGAGACAGGCTAGAAGACGATTGTTTGCTCGTTTTTTGAAGCCTTCCTGGGGGGAAAAAGTTCGATATAGCCAATATGTTGTTCATTATAAAACATGCTTTATACATGCGTTTTTATATAATTGTTCCGCGAGTTTGATATCGACAATAATTCGCTGTACGTGTGTTCGTTCTAAACGGGTTTCACTGTATGAAGCAGCACTAGGTCCACTTTGGAGCAGGAAAAGTTCCGCTTTGGAGCAGCTCTGGAGCCACAAAAGCAGGTCTCGTTTTATGGCCGACAAAGGATCGCAACTTGAGCCTAAAGAGAACGAAACAATGGGTTTATCAAACCAAACTGCAAATTACATTTGTCTCCAAAAAACAGAACCATTTCAAGATAAAATAGTATGGTTTGAAATAAAGCGCAATCTTTTGTGACTACACCTTTTATCGGTAGAAACTGCAAATGTTCAGAGTCGCTCTTTAGCAAACATTAATCAACTCCATTACTCTTCTTCTCTAATAAATAAGTATTTTCTTTGGAGACGTTAACTCCATTACTCAGGCTAACGAAACACACAGGACTGACAAAAGTGCAGAAGAAAAAAAACGCAACTCCAAGATAATACCTCTGCTCAAGAACAAGACGGACTGGATAATTAAAACGAACCACAGGCTCGGGGTCTCGATACATACAAAAAAAATTAATAAAAGAATAATTGACAAAATTATAAATTAATATCATGAAACCAAAGGCTTTCATCGCAATGAAGACAAATAAAATAAACAAGTTTCTGTTCCAATGATCCTCCAGATGGCTCGTGGCCGGCACGTGTATTCGCCCTGTACATCATTTACGGCAAAGTTTACATACATATTACAAACTATCGCGCTCAAGTATTCTTACGTTAATGACAAGAATGAGTAACGGCGAAACGTTATACTGCATTTTCAGTATGGAGCAAATGACTCTTAGCAAAAAACAACTTGACCCTGCGACCGAAAGAAAAAAACTTATTGCGCTTATCATTTGTTTAACCTCGTGGAGTCATTAGGGAGTGTTTGAATAGCGCACGCAAAGAATAGCGTCGTCGCAACTGCACATGTGCCAAACGCTGACTGTGCTTTGCTCGCACTATTTTAGAGTATGCTATTTTTTGGAAATTGCGAGCGTACGGAAAGAGTTTTTGCGCTTGTCCAAGGTGGGTTCGTGACGCACGAGAAGTTGGCTGGAGTCAAGTCGAGCGCAATTAGAAAATGGCGCTCCTAAGACCACACTGTCGGCGTCATACTTCATTGCACTCGAAAAATGGGAATACGACAGGAGTGCTAATTCGGTGGAAAGGCCCATGCATCTGGTGTGCCCACCGAACTGATCTATCGTAGGCGTAAAAATAAAATTAAAAATAAAAGGGGGTTGGGGGAATGACTAGAACAATCATTTTACGCAAGCAGACAAGTTAAACAACCTTCAATAGCCCGCGCTTACATTAAGCTGTAGTTAGCAAATGTCCTTTCGGCTGGTGGGAATCAGAGCAGTCAGGGAGTCGAGCAGGCTTTGCCAAAATACGGCCACTCGTAGTAGGCACGACTGGCGAGGATGGGCCCGAGGCCCGTTCTTGCATGTAGCAGTGCAACTGTCATTGCACTCCTACGGGGGTTGCACGTCACAAACGGTTGGTAAGACCCAGCAAGGTGGGTAACGACTGCCGGAAACTTGTTGCCTGCGACGCGCAAACATCTCTCGGCAAAGGTCAGTACACGAGACCCCGTTGCCGAGCGACGCAAGCGGACACGACCGGTTAATCGCTCCCGCCACATTCTCATACATAAACAAATCTAAATGTCGCTTTCCTCCCCTCACTTAAGAAAGCGTCTGTAAATACCCTTTCTCCACTTCTCACAACGTGACTAACTTTCATATTTTTTAGCTAAGTTGCCATAATCTAAGAAGCTCTTTGTGAACATGGCCTCTGAATACTATAGTTTGCCCTCGAGCAGGGGAACATCCAGACTTCAAAATGGAGAATGGCATACAAAGTTCCTCTTTAACTGCAGGGAAGGAAGTGGAAGCAAATTACTAATCTGAATTGTTTAAGTATATATTTGTTCGCTAGACCAAATTTATAATCATCGCAGAAATCTGTTATTTGAACGAGACCTATTTTTTAAAATAACGGGGCTGCATGGTTGTCATATCTCCAATTGCATAACGAGACCAATTTCTTTTTCCTACGATACATATACGAGATGAATATGTGAAACCGCTCTACCAAGAAATGGTAATTAAAGCAAGCACAAAACAAAGAGTCGTAAATAAGACAGACGAGGGTAATGCATTTTTATGCTCAAAAATTCTACAATCTTTAATGGCGTTCTATCTATCATGCTTTGCCTCACCCCTCGCATTTGTTAAGAATTACATCGAGACATTTGACGGGGTACTTCCAAGTGGCATGAGAGTAGAGTGAGAGAGCCTGACTGTTGTAATGTTCATTCCCTGCGACTCGAATACAACAACCTTTGTTTTATCTCTGTTTAAAATTAATTACTAACGCAATCAAACCCAACCACACGTTACATTTTTTTCTACAAATACACTGGCCGTCAGTATAATTTCAGAAATGTTATCCCGAAAAAGAATACGGCGCCGTAATCTGCATAACCATAGCCTCCTCTCTACTGACAAAGCCTGGCAGATATTCACGTGACGCAGCCGCCAAAAGTGAAAAGGGAGAGTGGCAAGCAACGGATAAGAGGAGAGTCATGTAACGGGCGCTCCGCTGTGGCGAGACGCCGAAACACACAATACCTTTTCTTCTCCTTTTAACGAGGGTATACATGGAATGCCACCCCTTCCCCGTTTCATCTGTTTCGTTTGCGGTCAAAATTGTGCAGAAAACTGCGGGGGCTGATTGATTGCAGATTACAGATATTGATACACGGGAACAGCGTCGAAAGGGCAGTATGCAAGATGACAACGACGTTGAGAGGATGACAGATTGGGCGACGGCGGTGCCTCAATCTGAGCCCTGGTTCCTCGGAGGCGGCAGCTTCTACTTTGACTGGGCTACCTTTCCTTGGAGCCTGATGCTTCGACCTCAGTGGACCCCAGTGAGCAACAGCCCCATCATGTTCCTGGGGCTCCTTCATGCACCGATCGAACAGCGTGCCAGATCCCCATGGCTCGCTGCTGACCTGCCCAACACGCCTCCACGAAATCAGAACTTCTGCGAATCCGGCTGCCATCCTCCCCAATACCAAAATCCCATGTCGTTGTCACCTTGCATGTATATACACTCAAACTTGTTTATAATGAACAGCAGGAAACGCTATGATCAGTTCGATATAGCAAGTAGTTCAATATAGTAAAAACCATTTACAACGAACTTCCACGATGCGTTCGTTGTAAGGACGAGAGCTTCTCTTTCTTTCTCATCTGTTCGCTTCCACCTCGTAAAAAAGCGCAAAAAGAATTTTTTTTTTTTTCTGCATGCGTGCAGAGAAAGTTATTTTAGCTTATCTCCCTTCTGAATCACTTCTTTACGCGGGCAACCACTTTGGGATGAAGTTTTTTTGTTTTATTTTGTGTGCGTGCATGCAGTTTTTTTAGCTTTCTCTCCTTCTGAATTGCTTCTCTTTGTCAATTTTGCTCGCAACTTGAGCTTTTGATTTTTTCTTTCTTTCCTACTTTATTTTTTTGGCAAGGGGGGGGGGAAGGGACAGGCTAGAAGATGATTGTTTGCGTGTTTTTGAATGCCTTCCCGGGGGGAAAAAATTCCATATAGCCAATATGTTCTTTGTTATAAAAAGAACTTTTTACATGCATTTTTATTTAAATTTTCAGTGAGTTTGATATCGACAATAATTCGCTGTACTGGGGATCGTTCTAAAAGGGTTTCACTTTACTCGTCCCATTATCATGCTCCCTAGAAGCGGCATCGCGGGCCTCCATGGTACGGGCTGCTGCCTTTCCGCAGTGCCGTGGCTCTCCAGAGCCAAAGAATAAAGACTAAAGCCTGAAGACTATCTCCCGCTTGGAGTTTTCGGAGGTCCATGCACCGTAGGGCACGCAACTTCCCAGACAATGCAGAGGGTCCTGAGGACGTCCTCAGCTGGTCGAGACGTCTTCGTCCCGACGGGGACGTTGTCGGACGTCCGGAACTAGTCGGGACATCCTGGTCCTTTCAAAGACGTCTTGTTCAGGCTCCCTCATTTAGGAAGACCAAAAAGTCTTCTCACGAATGATTTTCAATAGTATGAATGGTTTTCATGCCGGGTAGTGAAAACGAAACCAGAATGAGTACGAAAATAAGAATTCGTGAAAGGATATTTTGACTAAACATGAGTAGGCAGTCGCATCGGTTTCTCCCGAGCGAACAGTGTGCGTCGGGTCCTCGCCGCTCAAAAGCTGAGCGCTCCCTACCGGACTCCCCGAGAAATGTTCTGCGCTACCAGATCCTCGCGCTCTAAATCTGCGGCCGGGCACTCTATGGCTCCGTCGACGAACTGCCAGGCTTTGTGAGTAGAGAGGAGGCTATGGCATAACATATCATGCTCGTTGTCAATGCTGACCGAGTCGTCGATTGTGGGCACACAACGGCCCTAGATTTTGCCCGCAACTGGCTCCTTTTGTCGGTGCCTCACCACAAAATGTTTGGCAACCAGGCACCCCGAGTTTTTCCTCGGATTGCACCTCGTGGTATCGGAAATCTGGGCTTGTTGTCACGCTCGATTTGCAACACGGCACGCTACAATTTTTAGGCACCGAGTGTTTCGTAATTCTCGCGGAACATCAGCAGCCGTTAAAATTACTCTATAAAACGACCGAGAAATCGGCTGCTCGCATGAGCGTAGATAAGGAAGCGGCAAAACGCCTCGACTTTGTCCGCATTCGACGCTTTCGCCGCAGCCTTGGCTTTTGCAGTTTCACCCAGTTCCATCATGGCAGACGGAAGAAGTTCTCCCTCACGAACGCTCCTTTGAGGGTGTAGGCAGCCTGGCGCTCGTCCGCTCGGACCGGGTCCCGCAATCGGTCCCCGAGACAGGGACAGCCCGGGAGGGCCTGGAGCCACTAGATGAGCCCCGCTTCTTCCAAGCGTCGTCGTTCCGTTCTCCGACCATTTTCTGGACGTCGCCATTTCGTGGCTCAGAGCGGAGCGAGTGCAACCGGCGACGGTTCGAAAATGCGCCTTTCCAAGTTTCGTGCGTGGCACTGAGAAGCTCGAGTGACGTCCTAGCGCCGCATTGTTTCCGGAAGACGGCAAAGCATTTCTCCGAATAAAGCTGCAGATCAATTGCAAGAGCGATGAGGAGCGGCTGATTCACCTGGTGCCTGCCGTCCCTCCGAGCGGCAGGTGCCCAGCTGGTCCTCGATGCGGTGCCGCATCTTCACCGAGCACTTGTTGAGCCAGAGCAGGGCAGCATCCTCCGCATCCACAGGCACCTCCTCCGGGTAGCCCACCGCCGCAAAGCGCCTGCCGGGAACAGGGCCTCAGGCCAGGTCTGCTGGGTAGCCCCACCACACTACCAACTGCCGCTTTAAGACCCATTTCAACGGCTCAAAGACGCTAACTGCGTGCCCAAATGTGCGACTGAAGTTTTAGACTCCATTGCTCGTTTTTTTTTTGCCCAATTTATAAAATGTACTACGCGTAACTTGAAAGTTAATTAACGAGGTGTAGTGAACTAGGACCGACAGCGACGGTTATCGCACCGTCCAGTGTCCGCCGAGCCCTCAGCACATGTGGTGAAGACAAACACATAGGAGTTTGGGACATGTTTCTGGGGGCCAGAGGTTCAATTAACTAAGATCTATACTCGCTTTCACCTTGAGAATCGTAGCAAAAAATGTCCAGCTCTTTGCGGACTAATTTCCTCCTTTATGCGGAGAATTAAGATATATGCATTTAAGATCAGACATTTCGAACACCAAAAACGTTGCTTCTTCCCCTGACAACCAAATCTTGTAAGAACTACTTACAAACAATGCGCAAAATTAGTTTTTTTCTTGAGATGACAACGAGTATACAGTCGGCGTCAGATACACAAATTTCCAACAGCATCAAATATTTCAGTTTAGAGGAAATACGGCATCTCGTCCGCAGTTTACTCGACGACAGCCAGGCCGGGCAAAACGTGTTTACCCCCAGCCCAAGAAGACCGAGCAACCATTCCTACTGCACCTCATCACTGCAAAGACCTCGGAGGGTCGTTGGCATCAGCATGGTCCTCGGATATCTACTATACTACTTACTGGTCAGGAAACTTGGATGC
This sequence comes from Ixodes ricinus, assembly GCA_037355805.1. Taxonomy (NCBI): domain Eukaryota; kingdom Metazoa; phylum Arthropoda; class Arachnida; order Ixodida; family Ixodidae; genus Ixodes; species Ixodes ricinus. Next base: position 104,306 of record JAZHYW010009757.1, read on the forward strand.
TTTCTGACCTAGCAAACTCAGATTAGCGCATCGAGGTAAAAGCAAAAAAAAAAAAAAAAAAAGAAAAGGATATTGAAAACATTATTTTTTCAAGGATATCAAGAACCCTTCAAGTGGCACTTTAATTCCAAAAATGATATGACCCCTGGATTGCAAGTAGAGGTGGCATTTCTGAATTTTCATCTTCTTGACGACTTCCTGGGTTTTTCCGAATGAGCAGATGCAGGCGCCAACTTTCTGCGCACTGGCTCGTCCAAACCCACCAGTGGCATAGGCAGGAGGGTGGTCTAAGGGAAGACAATTATTTAACAACTACCTAATTTTTCCAGCCAGCTGGGGGATTGGGGACCGCCGTGTCCGTACCCGTGAATAGTTCAGTACATCAACTACTACACAGAAAGATGAAACAAAGCCCCCCCAAAAAAGAACAATTCCTGGCTACGCCACTCAAACCCACGCTCGTCCGTCGGGTTCTCCGAGCAACCTGGTTGGCCGACTCTCAACGTTGGTGCCGTGCCTCTTGCGCTTCAATTTGTCCCTAGGAAAACGTTTCCCTAGCGTGACAAAAATATTCCGGACCAGAGGTCTGATTTGGTCACTGCAAGAGCGAGATCTAATTTGCCTCGTATGGCACGAGCCGAGAAATCGTTCGCAGGTGGTCCTTCCGCTCACGAGAGAGGGCGGGATTCCTTTGATACGAAACGTATATACTGTACGTTGTTTACTAACAAACTGCAAGGATCAGAGCGCACAAGAAATTCAAATGCGAGAAAGATGAGTACAACAGACGAGCGCTTGTCCGTCGTTCTTGTCTTTTAGAGCGCAGCTCTTAGGCGCCCGTTTCCGGCTTCAGCGGCATCGCTGTCAGCGTAACCGCGCAATGCATGATGGGTAAATTTCCCCGCAAAATATAGCAAAAATTTTCCCCGCAAAATTTAGCGAAAAATTTTCCCGCTAAATCTAGTGGAAAAATTTCCCGCTTAATCTAGCGGAAAATTTTCCCCGCTATACACCAACTCATGTTTACAAACAAACCGGAGCGCCCGGAGCGCCCCTAGCGGACGCCACCGGCGCCGCGCATGCGCGATGGGGGTGTGGGCAAGAAACTCGCCGTCGCCCATAAACACACCATTGAAATCCGATGTTGTCGGCGTCAGTGTGAGTCCCCTTGCCCTTTTTCGCGTTCGAATTGTTGGTTCTACGTCTTCCTGGCGATGTCTGACTACTTGAGCGGCGTCAGCGAAATTACCGAGGCTCGTTACACCGCAAAACTTCGCGTGAATAATGTGACATGTGGCGATTCATTCCGCGTGGACGCCGCAGAATGTACGCTAAAGCCTGATTTGCATGATGAGATTTCGCTCGGAATTTTCAGTCGCGACGCCGCTCGGGCTGCAAAAGCGTGAACCGTAGCTGAGATGGTCGACGTCGATACTGAAAATCGCAAGCAGAATCGGACCAACTGAATTAGGCATAACAAGTCGGTGAGGGTCACTGGTAACAATGATCAACATCTCCTTGTATCTACTGTTTTCATCGAGCCTGCTTACCAACCTTCAAATTTAAGTCTTTTGAGGCCTGCACTTACTTCTTATCGGAAGTACCGGGCCAAGATTTGGTCTACGGACCGGCGTCGTCTAAGAGAGCAGACGACAAGCAGAAACGTTTGAAAGAGCAGACGACAGTTCGAACAATCAGGCGGCCGTTTGAACTTGAAGACGCACTGAACGTAGTCCGCAGGTGGTCCGCACAACTTGACGGATTTCTGGCGTTCATGTTGGAACAAAACAAATAAATCTGATGACCACAAGTATCCGTGAATTCAACCCAAAGTGCTTCCCACTCAGGCAATCGTTGTCCGACGGCGTCTGCTTTTCCCTTTTCACGGCACATATCCAGATTCTCGGACGAACCGAGCACGTGAAAACTGACCTTCAAACCTTTCTCGACACTTTAGGTATGGCCCCAGTCGCGGCGTTTTGACGAGAAGGCAGGTTTTCGTCCGGTTCCTTTCAAAACAACGCAGGAATACACGTCTGGCATGGGGACTTCTGCCCACAGCCCCAGGCCGGAAGTGCGACCGACGCGCCACCACCGCGCCGTGACGTCACAGAGATGAGTTCGTGTATATCTAGTGGAAAATTTTCCCGGCAAATTTAGCGGAAAATTTTCCCGCTAAATCTAGCGGAAAATTTTCCCTCTAGCGGAAAATTTTCTCCGCTTGGGGGTCACGTGACCCCCAAGCCATGTGACCCCCCCCGGTGCCTTCTCCTCCTCCTCCTCAAGAGCTGCGCTCTAATTCGGCATTACAGGGAGTTGTAAACGGCTTTCATTTCTTGTGTCCCTGTTTTTAATTATGAATCGGTACCAGCTAGTCCAGGTCTCAACATTTCAGCAGAAAAGAAAAGTGCATCGGCCACTACGCATTAAGCACCAGGGATTGTGACCATCCACCATTTCGTGCTGGATGCAATTGGCAACCCGTACACGACTCAACCGGCAGACGAAGGAACGCTTGGGTGTGGGTGAGACCGCGATAACTGTCTCGCCGTTTCTGCGTCAACTCGCGAACGATTGGAAATCTCCGGTCGGTGGATGCGGGAAGTATGACCGAAAAGGCCCACCTGACGACCTCAAAGACCTTGATGGGGATGAGGACCTCCTTGACGTAGAGGTCCATGATGCCCCCGATGACGGCCATGTGGGCGCTCATGCGCAGGGGCGCCGTCTGGGCCAGCACCGTCTCGGTGAGCGGGGTGCGGTCCTCGGGGGCTCCAGGTCGACCCCCTTGCGCTGCAGGGCCCCCACCACCCCCTGGTGGCTCAGGCTGTGGTAGTTGGGGTCCGCATAGATGTTGGCCAGGGCCAGGCAGTACAGCTCTGCACTGGCCAGCCCCTGCCCAATCTGGGGCTTCAGCCGCTCCTGGTCCTCGTGGTCCCGGTAGAACGGGTCCCGCAGCTCGGGGGGCACCCGGTTGTTGTGCGCCTTCGACACCAGCCACAGCACCGAGGCCCGCTGCTTAGCCTGCGGGCAGACCGGACGTCAGGGGCCTCTGCTTTTCCGTTCCCTCCTAGTTCGTTGCTTAGTTGGTGGTACATCCTTCCTTTTCAGAAAAAATTGAGCAGTGCTGTTCTAATCTACAATACAGTCAGAGCGTGAGCTGCGACACCTCACGGCAAAGTCGCTGGGCATTCACGCACCGTGGGGTGCATGAAAAAGCATTTGGAACAAAGTACACATCTGACCATTTTGTTCCAAATGCTTTTGTTTCTTTTGAAGGAAACTGAAGTGGCATCTTGTCAGGGGCATTGACCCTGTGCTCTTATCAAGTTTATTTGTAAAACACAGTCTATTTTCTTTTCTTTTTTGTCTTTCTGATTTTGATATTTAAGTTTCTCAGATAAATCCAAATGGACAAAAAATTTACTGCCGAGTGTTTTTCCAAATTATCTGAAAACATGGAACCCTCCTTACAGGCCACACTAAGTTTCTTCCATTGACTCTTGACTGCATAGCATGACTCGGTCGTATCTCATTAATATGGATCCTATTAATATGGACACCCCCTATATATAGGGTGTCCCAAGTGACCAAGTTCGATCTAAAATGGACCGTAAAAGTCGACACCTGCACATAGCAATCTAAACTTTTCGTCAAAGGCGTATTTTACAGATTTGTTTTTTCTCGTATAATTACAAAACGCAGCTCTCTTTTTGTGTAAAAACATAGGGCCAAAAAACTTGCCAGGGTCTACGGCGGACGGCGGAGTCGAATAGCAAGGTGTGCTTAGCGTTCGTATTGATAGATGGCGTCGGCAGCAGTGTCTGAAGGGGAGCCTACTAGCAAAAGCAAGCAGACAACACGAGAACGAAATCCGTCGGCAGCAAAAGCGCCGTTGTTGTGCAAACGCTTTCATTTTCCTTTAAGTTATTGCTTTTCTTGTCCACATTTAGTTTTTAACCCAAAGTAAATTACAAGAAGATGATGTTCATTTTAATAAACCACGGTGGTAGTGAGCAGTCTCAATGAGGAGGTAGCGCCATCTATCAAAACAAGCGCCCAACCCTCCCCACTACTCGACTGCTGACCATGGCAAGTTTCTTGGCCCTATTTTTTACACAGAGAGAGCTAAACTTTGTAATTTTACAGAAAAAAACGACCGGTGAAATACACCTTTGGCGAAAAGTTTAGATGGCTATGTGCAGGAGTTGATTTTTACGGTCCATTTTAGATCGAGAACTTTATTTTAGAGGGCTCATTATTTGGTGAATTTGGTTTTTAGAATGTTTTATGGGCATAAAATGTTGTGATTAGAAGTGGTATACAAAGAACGAGAAAATGAAGCCCCATTTTGTCAGCCCAGATCAATAAACTATGCATCGCAGGAAGTTGGAACTCCACGTGAATGTGATGCTACAGCGGTGGCGATAGAATGCGAAAGTTTTGGAGCATGACATTACCTGCATCAAAATATAAAACAGAAAAACTAAATCTTTCTACGAGCCGACGTCCCCCTAGACCTAACGTTCGACAAACCAAGAAATGGCATTAGTGGGCGCCTGTGGCATTTACATCGGCTCGGCATTAAGAAAGACAATCTTGTTTTCTTTCTTGCTGACAAGATTTTATCTTCTGACACAGATAAGGAGTTATTCAACTGTCTGCGATGCATAGGTAATTTATGCGGGGTCAGGTAAAAAAACATTTTCGGTTTCCGTATCGGACCCTGGAATCGTCACCATGGGATCATGATACGCAGTTGAATTCTTGCAAGATTTCTTTAAACTGTCAAAATGATAAAAGCTTTGGTTTTGTGTGAAATCTAAGTAGTTTACGGTTGACTAAATTTTAAAGCATTATCTCAACTGCACCCCATTAAGGTAGAAACTTGCCGTATGGACCAGCAAGCTAGTGCAGGAACAAACTGAGTACTAAACAAATGCAGTGCTGGGAAGTACTTCAAGTAAATTGTACTTAAAGTACTACTCCAAGTAGGTTTAGGAAACTTGTACTTTACTTCAAGTACATTCGCTGAGTATGTACTTGTACTTCACTTAAAGTATTTTTTTTCTGGTACTTTCTGAGGAAAGTACAATTCCAGACTTCAAAGTACATTCTCTAAATATGGTTTTCTTAAATTTGTATCACGAAATGATGCTTTGTCAACTCCGAAGAAATACTGGGAGGGATATTCTACTCTCACCAGAAACGTTAGCAGACGACGCATCGCTCCGTTTGTTCTGGGGCGGCTGTACCGTAGCTTTTTGAACTCGCTACTTCTCGGTCGGTCAGCGCAAGCAAGGAGGTGTAAAATATTAGGAGAGCAAAATTAATCACAATGTAGCACCTGAAACTGTGGTGCGAAAAATTAATCTTTCAAGTCGAAGAAAAAGACAACAGATGGAGAACGTCACAATGTTTTGAGATATTCTCTTTTGTCTTCTTCTTCAACTTGAAAGTTCCTTAATTTTTCGCACTCCGAATCTCAGGTGTCACATTATGATTAATTATAACCATTTGCTTGCGAGGACCCTCCTCTATGAGAAAATTGCTTGCAGAAGGTAAGGGGCGGACTTCATGCTCTCTCCTAGTGTAACCACCTTGGCTGCAACGATCCAGCGCACGCGGCGCCAAATTCAGAAGAGGAACTTCTCAATTAGGCAAAGTTCCTGCAAAAAACTACTCTGTGGGCACTTGAGTTTATCAAATATTCGCCGTTGTTTTTGAAAATAGGTCCTGCACCCCTGAGCGATGCATACCAGTTAAAAAATCAATGTATAGGGGAATCAAAGGGCATCATGAAAGATTGTGTTAAATATTTTTACTTTACTTTGAAAGTACATTGTATTTAGAGTACTTTACTTCAAGTACATTGCATCCAGTGTACTTACTACTTTACTTGAAGTACACCACGTCTCATTTACTTTGTACTTTATTTGAAGTACCTTTTAGATGTACTTTACCCAACACTGAACAAATGCATATTTGTCTCATTATTACAGACCCACGATTTCTAAACCTGTTTTCAAGTTTCCAAGTTTGATTGCAATAAGTTTGATGGACCAAGGCTTAGACTCTCGCTTCAGCGCAGGAAAGAATGGGAAGATATGAAAGGTGGTTATAAAAGTTGGGATGGCCTAAAACTAGGAAACTATTTTGTGCCACTATGTCATCACCGCACGCGAGCGTGGAAAGCAGTGAGAACAGACCCGGACACCCCCGCATGGTTCGCCATTTCGGTTCATGAAAACTTTCTCCTTGACCTCTCCCTTCTCGGTGATCCAAATTCCAGTGGCGGGGCACCGACCAACGCAAAGTTGAAAACGTTTCGAAAAGAACATTTAGGAAGCCTTGGCAGGGCTGCGCGCGGGCTGCCACCAGAGAACGGACCCCGGGCCAGGGCGGCCTTCGGGGCAAGGCGGCGGCGCGTGGGCCGAGGGGGAGGCGACGCTTACCTCGCGGGGTCTGTACGCGAGTCCCTGGCGAAACACGTACTCCGAGTCGGACATGGGCCCCACCATCCCGCTGCAGCAGCCAGCGCTCGGCGGCGCTTCCAGGACTACGCAGCTGGCGTCGGCGCCGTGCCGCAGGGTCGCGGGGCGAGGCGACCCCGGCCACGCACGGCCGTGTGGGCGCCAGCGAGGGAGAGCCGCCGACGCCCGCCCCCTTCCGAGCCCTAGATGGCTGCCCAGAACGGCGGGACTGCCGCCGGCACGCCGCCACGGCCGACCCCGAGTCGGGCAAACGCTCGCGCTGCGACCGACACCTTTCGCCGTCCGTGGCAGACGTCGGGCGCCAGCGTCCGAGGAAGCGAGAACACGCGATGGGGCTCTTGGACCCAGCTCCGGGTCCACGATACAACGCGCGTCACCGGCGGTTCGAGAAACTTGTTTCTCCATATCCTTTTCCGAAGCGCACAAAAGGTGTCTGCTCCAGAGCACAAAACGAGCCTGTTGCCCGACCCCAGTCGACGGAGGTGACCCGCGCTGCACCGCGCGTCAACATTCCACCTGAGGTCGAAGCGAGCATCCTACCGCCTGCGACACGAGACGCAGCAATGCGAGCTTTGAAGTACACGCTCAGTCCCTTCACGTGGAATCAACCGAACTAATGGGACCCAAGGTTGGCTTAACGAGAAGAAAATGAAAGGAAGATCCATCGGTGGATCCTTGGGGAAAGCATGACCCTTGGGAGACGCCACACCCGTTCCCCTTTGGGAAACAATGTTTCTTTTTTGCTTCCTCTGTTTGGCTGCCTCTTTCTGGCTTCGTTACGGGGTCAGTGTTTCCCAAAGGGGGACGGGTGTCATGTTTCCCGAGGATCTTGCTAACGTATTCCCTAAGAATCCACCAATGACTCTTCCTTTAATTTTTTCCAGCTTCTCTCGTACGCAGAACCGCGTCATCTTGCCGCTTCTTGCGCCGCATTTGGGCCAGCCGAGCTAGGCGCTGCTTCGGCTCCCCTGTCTCATTCGCCCGCCTCGCACGCTTAGCAGCGGCAGCCGCTGCCTGGCGCTGCTGCAAGTGCAGACTTATTCGTACTCGCATTGGCTTCCGCCCCGTGACGTCGCCTCCCTCTGGCCTTTGTCCTTCTCTCTTCCCTTTCCACTGTTCAGTCCGCACACGGACACCGTCAGCTTTTCATTGTCAAAGGCTCCCCAAACAGAACACTTCAGAAATCCCGAGGCTACACGACCCCGGCACAAATCGTGCCAGTTGAAGCGTCCGGCAGTCCGATGTCTGTTCGAACACCATCGAGCCAACATCAGGATTTCTCTCCTCGCTTCCTCCGCTCTTCGGTGACTTCGGTGCTCGTCATACTGGACGTCACACCCCACCAGCCAATGTTGTCCATCCGTTCTGCGGGGCCCTCGTATCCTTGGCCGTGTTCAAAGATTTACTCCATCTTACAACAGGGTAAGGGTTTTTGCACCTTGGCGATCGAAAACCTGCCCGCATCCAGTGCCGCTCCATCTCATCTGTGTTATCACGTGACACGACCCACCGGAGTAACTTGCATCTATTTGGGTGAGACTTAGAACACAGCCCTTCCACGCGTTTTCGGGACTTGAACAGCAGCGGAGGCCTTGAGCGATTGACCGACAGCCAACAGAGCCTGTGAGCGGCTGTCTAGACTCACGAGATGAGCATGACCAATGCCCCCGCGAAGACAACGAACAAACATGTACAACAACAAAATCTTTTTTCCCGGCAAAAAAAAAAAAAAAAAGCGGGCAGAAGTTGACCGCTGACGCGGGCCATTTTCGGAACTTTGCGAAAACATTCCATGGGCCGCTGACAACAAGCGAGTAAGATGACATGCATGGTGCCGGGCGATATGGCAGTGCACGGGGATAGGTGCTGCACGTGACCCAGAATTACCACGAACAACCATTCTCGGGAGATACGCACAGAAAACTGCCTTAAAATTTTACGACGCCGGCTCGACCGCAAAGCCCAACCGCTACTTAAAGGGATACTTCAACGAAATTTGAAATATTCCCGTCGTGTTCAAAAATAGGTTGAATATGATCCACAACATCGGTAAATGACAATCGCCCGTTTGTATTTTGATCCTGGTGGCTGTATTTTTCGTTATAAACGGCCCACTCTGGCAAGCGCTCGGAGAAGGCCCAGCGCAATCGTGACGTAGGTCGTCTCAAACGAGCAAAGCTACGGCGAGGCTGACGTCGAGAGGATGGCCTAGTCGGTCCAGCCACCGAAGCGGCTGCTTTTGTACGAATTTTGAGTGACGGGTTAATCTTCTATAATCTTGTAGGCGGGACAATAGCGACTTCTGCGACACACAAAAAGGATTCTCGGAAAGAGGGAGTTCCTCCTTCCCCCTTCTCTCGTCGTGGCCGGAGGCGAGACGATTTCCGTCACTAGCTCTCAAGGTTCCTAGACGAGCATTACAAACGAGGCGTTAGCGACATCCACCAGGTGCTCTTTGCTAATCGTTTAATTCGTTTTAAAATTCTTTTCGAGACTTTTTTAACAAGATATTGGTATGTTCCATGTGATACTGCTCTTTTGGACACATATAGACCAAAAAATGAGCGCCGAAATTTTGTTGTAGTATCCCTTTAAAGGGACACTAACACCCCCCAAAAATTTTTTTTTTCATTTTTTGCCAGGCGCTTTATTATGGTGTCGGAGGACTACCCAATTAATATTTTGCAACAGAGTAGCGTATTTTTTTAATAAAGCCAAAAAACGCAACTGCGCGAAACCGAAACCGAAACGGAGAAGTGGAGAGGATAGCGGGAGTGGCGGAAGTCACGTGGCTACACCCGACCGTGCGCTTTTTTTTCTCTTTTTTTTTCTCCCTCGGCGTAGCAGACGACATGCGGCGTTAGCGGGCACTGTTTGCGATTCTTTTGCAGTTATGTTTGTTCCGCTCGCTGTTCTGTACTCCAAGATGAGTTGTTTTGTACATTGAGGAGTTGGAGATGAGTAGCGAGTGCCCGTGGTTAATTTTCATGATCGGCTCCGAAAAGAATACACCCAAGATGTTGCGTGAAGAGCTGGCTCACACGTCCTGCGTCCGAAAAAAAGTGGCATTGTGCGACAGAGTTTCCGAAATATCAACGGGATCGGGACCAATGGCTGGCTGCAATTCCTGTAGAACATTTACGGGCACCTCGGAAAGCGGACGCTACCTGATTTATATGCTCCTTGCATTTTGTGGAAAGTGATTACATTGAGTTCGCAGGTGTCAAAAGAAATCCCATCCCCATTTAATTCAGCGACGTTTCGTCCACAACATTTGTTTGTTAATTTTTGTTTGTTTCTTCAGTGATAATTGTAAAAAGAAAGAAATGTAAACATCAAAAAATGTCTGAAAAAAAAAAAGTGCCATCACCGGGGATCGAACCCGGTCCTGCCGCATGTGAAGCGGACGTCGTTCCCACTGAGCTACGGGGGATCACGTGATAGGGGGGATCTCTTTCCTAGACTTCGTTTCAGCTTCCGTCCGAGCGCAGCCAAAGCTACGTGTGGCCGGAGCCAATCACATGCCGGCAATAGGTCACGCGATCGCGCCTGCACTTTTGTATCACTCCGCTGCGCCGCCGGTCGTCCGCACCGCCCGCGCTCGCCGAGTATTTCGTCTGCTACGGGGGTATCAACGGTATCGTCTGCTACGGTTTAAAAGTGCCATTTCACGTTCTGAGGTTTAGTCACAGGGGATGTCAGTACAGAGGCTGGCCGCTGGCGTCTGTGTCCAAGCTTTCAACCTGTTCGGCATAGTTTCGAGATGTAAATACACGTTGCAAAGTGCCCGATGACCCGGCCGTTGATGTTTCCTTGTATTGTCTGCATATACCAGGGCTCGAGGAACAGTCGTTTCCACCAGCTTCTCGGCGTTCAATGTGATCGGCAGGTAAAGGGGTGCCCTGATTTCGCCGCGTATCCGTGAGTTGTAGTGGCCCGGACGCTTTTCTTGTTTATAACGCATTCGCGGTACGACGGGGCCGGAGTCTCCTGCCGAATTTGAAAGTAGACATTCATTAGGACCTCTCGCGCCTGACGCCCAAACGTGCCTTTGCGAAAGGACGTTTTGAACGACTCGGTGAGGAAAGCAGCGAAGCACATGATTCGACGATTACGGGAACGAAATCACACAGAAAAACCGAGCGCTGCAGCCGTGTTGCCAGCCGATGTACGTGTTTTCACCAAACCACATGCATTTACATATATTAATAAAAACATAAACTTCAGATATTTCATTTTTTTAGTTGCGAATCATTCTCAGCAGTACACATCTGGAATATTGTGCAATGTTTACGCACAAAACAGTTGTTTTTAAAAAAGTTACTTTTGCGGACTACTTTGTGGTGCGTAGGAATGCTCTTCTCGAAGTTGCGAACCGTCCCTCAGCCTTTGGCTGCGCTCGGACGGAAGCTGAAACGAAGTATAGTAATACTTCAGCCGGTAAATTGTAAGTTGGAAAGTTTCCTGCCGATTTTCCTTCAGCAAAAGCACTCCCGGGTCGAAGTCGGGAAGCACCACGTATTGGCGACATTCGCACCTAGTAAAGAAATCGTACGCGTGCATATTCAACTCGAAGTACGACACGTAGTGCTTGAAGTTTGCGCGAGCGATGTCTTCAGCCACGAGAAGGGAGCGACGGCTCGGCGACGTCTTCGTGCAAGTCGGCTTGGTGGTCGGGCGTGTCGTACGGGATGAATACCAATTCTTTTGATCAGTCCCAAATTTCTCTTTTAAAGGCAGACAGAATTCGCCGGTACCGCGAACGACAGTTCTGAAGTAGAGGTCCCGCCCCTTCGTCCGCTGCCATCGCCGTCCCCGCGAGTCCCACGATACGCGAAACGACGCACGCACAGAATGCTTCCGGTTCTCTGTGGAACTTTTTTTTCAATCAACGTATTTGCAGCTTTTTAGAAGCCACAAAAAATGGGTTTCATCTTTTTTCTATTTTTAATATTGAGTGTGTGCCTTCAGTGACCAACGACTTTCATTAAATTTGGTAGTCGCATCGATAACTTCGAAAACGGCCCGTGACCACGGAAAAGAGAGTGAGCGAGACTCGAACCGGCCAGTTCTTGATCGGCGGTTTTCGGGCGGAAAGAAACCGAATTTCGAGTCGCAAATTGTGTTTTGGGTAGTTGGGCTCTCATATGTCATGTACAACTAAAAGCCTCGGCGAGCATAAACACCCTGTCAGTGTCCCTTTAAAAAGAACCAAGAGAGCTTTTGCAGGAACAAGTCGTCCGACCGGCCGAGGACGCCGCTGGAGTCCAAGGGATTCTGGCCGTCGCCTAAGGGGATTGGGAGGGGACTCCTGGTCTCCGACCAATCGCTTAGTCTTTCTGGGCGCAATTAAAGGTTGCCTACTACTTCTGCATCAAAGCAAGGTGAAGGCAAGTGCCCCGTCAATGCACCTCACAGATACAGTTTTCTTTTTTAAACGAAAAGCCAGGAAGATGGCATTTAATTTGAGAGTTCCCTCAGTTTTGTCTACTTCCTCGTCCCTGTTTATTCGGCGCTATTCGTTTAGCACAGGGGTCTCAAACTCATTCGAGTGGGGGGAGATAGTTCACCCCCAAAAGGACGATAGGGAGGGAGATGGTGGGCAAGATTTTGCACTTTTGGGACAAAAATGTAAACAAACAAACGGCAGTGGTGTTTCAGCTTGCACAGCGGACGACTGTCCCAGCGACAGCCCCGACATTTTCTAGAAAAGGTGTCTGCTTTTTGTAAGTTGACCGTTTTGGCATATTTATGCATACACGACTTCTTTGGGCCCACGCCTGATGTTATAAGAATTCAAACGTCGCCACACCACAGTGCTGGCAATTTTGAATCGAATATGAGCAAGCACACCGTCATTGCCGTGTTACACAATTCACCAGGCTCAACAGGCATACGATACGTTTTGCTTTCCTGCCGATTTTTATATAAGAAAATTCCTTCAGCTCGAAGCCCGAGCTCGTAGCTTATTTTTGGCAGTCGCTCCTGCTGAGCAAGAGTTTGTGCAGCCGGAGTGCCTCCTTGGGCATAGTGGGTTTGCAGCCTAGTAGTGCTTGCCATGAAAAACACGACAAGTTAATATTGAGACCAAGGGATACAGCGTCCAAAAGGTAGGCTATGTGGCGCATGGGAATGGGGAGCCGCGGGATGCCAGAGCCCTGGTTTAGCACGTCCGACTCTTCCCCTCTTTCGCAGAATCATTGGTTCGGAAAGGAGATCGCGGCCGGTCCCAATCAAGCAGGAAAACGGGTTCCGGAGAGGAGTTCTGCGTCTCCCGCTTTGCGGTCCAAAGTTGAAAATATCCATCTTTTCCCGAGCCCGGAGAGAACTCTCGGCCAAGCAGGGGACGGCGGTCCACCCAGCTCGCAAATCTCGAGCGGTTGGGGAGGGACCCCCACAAAGGGAGGATGAAGAACCAGTTGCTTTTCTTGCATTCTCCCCTCCCTCCCCACGAAGCCACTCACAACTTTTCTCGAACAGCAAAGAAGAAAGCAGTGCAGCCATAGGCGTAGACTACGGGGGGGGGGGGGGGGGGGGCTGTTTACGTGCCATGTAACGAGGTTCTAGTAGTGGCATGTAAACAAAATAACGCACACAGCGACGGACACAGGGCGGTATACATACGCTGTAAAATGCACCCTCTAAAACAAACTACTGATAATTGCCGGAGTAAAAAAAAAAAAAAAAAGATTGCGCGGAAAAGCACTTTTCCCCTTCCTCCCCTCCCCTCCCTCCCTCCCCTCCCCTCCCCCCCTCGGGAAGAACCTAGCCTCCCTCCCTCCCTCCCTCCCTCCCTCCCCTCCTCCTCCTCCTCCTCCTCCTCCTCCTCCTCCCCGGGAAAATGGAACGTCTACGCCGCTGAGTGCAGCGATTATTGGTCTTTATAAATCACTTCGCAAAGTTTGTGCCCAACTTGGCCTCGAAAACTGCTTCAATGCGAGAATTTATTAAGGACAGCTCAGTATTTGAGTGGTCTAAGACACACCAAGCATAATGGGAAGGTTTCAAAAATCTCCTGGCTACAATGCTCGCGCTCTTCGATCCGAAAAACAAAACGTGAAAGTATCTTCGGATGCCTCCAAGTAGGGGATAGGCGCTGCTACCAGAGCATGAGCAGGGATGGCAGCCAGTGGCACTTCAGAGTCCTCTCAGTGCGGAAACGCGCTACTCCCAAAGTGAAAAGGGGGCTCTTGGAGTGACGTACGGTCTTTCGTGTACGGACGGCGAGTTCTAGTGGAAACGGACCATAAGCCTCTGACTGCGATTGCACAAAAGAGTGTTGCAGATTCGCCACCGCGATTGCAGCGATTTTCCGCGAGACTCACGAAGTACGAGTTTCAGCTACTGTACTACATTCCTGACAAAGACTTGGTGGTGCCCGACGTCCTTTCGAGAGCACTTCCCGCTGGACGTCCAAGCGGCACGGAATTGACCGATGTCCAAGTGCATGCATTGGAGGTACAGCCTTGTAAGTGGAGCAACCAAGACTCAACTGGTGCGTGAAACTGCTCGGGACACTGCTCTCACGGAGGTAATAGCGAGTTTTAGTAGACCGTGTTTCCCCCTCCGCTACCCGGAACTCTACAGCCAAGGCCATCGTCACGCAGGCGCAGTGGCGGTTTCTTCGTAGCGGAGGGTTAGCGGAGGAGGAAACACGGTCTACTAAAACTTGCTAATATACCGTCTTCGAAAAAACCGTCCTGTTCAGGGACAGTATAAACCTTTTGCCGGAGACCTAACACAAGTAGGCGGGACCTTGTTCAAGGGCGCAAAAGTGATCATCCCAAAATTGCTGGAGCGCAGTCATGAAGGTCATCTTGGTATTAATAAGTGCGAGGCAAGAGCGAGACAGTTTTCTGGCCGGGAATTAACGGTGACTTCACGACGATGATACAGCGACGTCCAATCCGCACACAATCTGCGTGCCAGCAACCGAACGAGCCACTAATGATGCGAGAGGCTCCAAGCTACTATGGACACGCATTGACGTATATAGACCTGTTTGAACAGGCTGGAACGTTGTTGCTTATGATGCCTTTTCTTATTTCCCAGAAGTAGAGAGAATCATAGAGGCAACGTCAGAGTGCTATTTCGGCATTGATGTTTGCTCGATACGGTATACCTCTTGAAGCGTGCAGCGACAACGGCCCACAGTTCTCATCACGTCAGCTCCAGAGGTTTGCTTCGAAGTACGATTTTAGGCACACAACGTCCAGTCCGCATTTTCCTCGCTCCCACGGACTTGCGGAAAAGGGTGTGCATGTGGTAAAACGAATACTGAGAAAAACCGCCGAGGCCAATGACGATTTCTGGCTGGGGTTGCTGGGTTACAGGTCTACACGACTGGAGGACGGCCGGTGCCCCAGCGAGCTTCTCATGGGACGCCGCATTAGGTCTCGCCTTCTCGCCCATCCCAAAACCAGTCCGAACATGCAGCCCAGATAGCAACAAGGGATGTTCCCTGAGGCCACTACAGGAAGGTGACGTGGTACGCCCGAGAGACAAAGGATGATAGACCACGAAGGGTCCAGTGCTACAAAATGTGGCGCCCCGTTCTTTATTGGTCGTCAGGGAGGACGGGCGGGAGTTTCGACGGAACCGAATGCACCAGCTCCAACGATGGAAGACTTTGCGCGCATGGATGACTCGGAGGATACTTGTCCAGACTGGGAGCCAGTCAACATTCAAGTTGTTCCTGCCGCGATGACCCCACCAGTTGAGCCAGATGGTCCAGCCGCGAGCTCATCTGGAACCCTGACCCTGGTTCCAGTGAGCCCAGCAGTGCAGCAAGACGGTCCCGGGTTGAGTGACCGCGGGCAAAGCGTCCGTGCTACTCGGACGACAGCTCAAACTGTGCGGCAACCTCGACGACAACACTACGACGAATTCCAGCAGTGCAGCGTACTCCGGGCTTGGTGTAATTCTTTCCTTGTTTTCGTTTTAGAGCGCAGCTCTTAGGCGCCCGTTTCCGGCATGAGCGGCGTCGCCGTCGGCGTAACCGTGAGGTCACGAGGTCACGCGACGTCACGGTTACGCCGACGCCGCTCGGAGGGAGAAGTAGCAGGGAGGATGAGGAGGAGGGATATAGCCTTCCCTGCTCCTCCTCAAAAGCTGCGCTCTAATTCGGCGTTACAGGGAGTTGGCTTTCCCTTTTCCGTGTTCTTTCGTTTTCGCTTTTTCCCCCCTTTTTTTCTATTTTTTAATTTGATCACGGTTTGTGAATAGCTTTGTCTTCCGAACTCCCAAGAAAGGGAGATGTAACAGTTGTGATGCAGCAGGCACACGCGCGTACTTGGGTGGGATAAAGAAGCAGCAGTTGGTTCCTGCTCACCGAGCCCGATGTGTCGTTGACTGATTCATGAGGCCCATCAACTCTACGTAGTTTATGGGCTTTTATGGATTCTCGTAATCTTGGCCGTGGGGGTCACTCGATGTCCAGCGACCCTCGCGTTGGCTTTAGTTTTGTTTGAGGAGGAAGGGAGGGCTTTTCCAGTTTCCTCGAAAGGCCATCGTGTGCCTTGTTTTTCGACCTTGTCAGCAAGGTTCAGGTTGAGGTTCCAAAAAGGGTGATTTCTGCCGGGATCGGCCCAATGCGAGTGGCCCTAGTTTTACGCTTCGGCGCGTTTTGCCTGCGGGCGTGCTGTTCTACCTTCGTGCGTTTTTTGGCTTCGGCCTTGCCTTTGCCTTCGGTGGCGATCTGTAACCTGCAAACTTTCCTTTTTTTTTTTTCTTTTTTTTTTTTTTTCGTGTTGGAAGTGCTATATGTTGCGTCGGTGCGCTGAGCGACGAGACGTGGACGATCTGCAGGATCCGTCTTCAGCCAGGCTTCGGTGAGCTTTTGAACTTTCCCCTGGACTTTGGGTCAGCTGCTTTTGTTTTTCGGAACTTTTCTTTGCGCCGGCGAACGTTGTTTTTTAGTTGTTTCGGGAGTTGAGTGCTGCTCAGTTTTTCTTCGTGGCCTCGCTGCCCGAAGGTGCGTCAGTGTGTTGTGAAAGTAACGAGTGTTGCGTTTGGTGGAAGTTTGAGGGTGTGTCGCCGTGCGCGGCTTTTTATCGCCTCATTAAATTTCTTGTTTTTATTTGAACTGCGTTCCGTCGTCTCTCTCTTGATTTTCACAGCGGGCGTATGTGTGAAAATCACCGGTCAGATTCAGCATTCATATTCCTTTATAAGTAATTTATCGTTTCTCATGCGAACTTGGTATTTCTCATCCCTCGGTAACAATGGTGCGCACCTTTACCGTTCCTTCAGTCTATGTGCGCGGTGTCATTTACCTGTCCAGATGGGAAACGCAGAAACGCGCTGGAAGAGGGACTAGCAAAAGACCTCCCGTCACGACGAAGCGTCCAGGGCCCAGAGATGTCCTCTCGTCGGCGCCATCTTGGGTCCCCGCACGAGCTCCGTCCACACCGCGACAGATGTTTCCCGTACATTTTCCTGGGGCTCCGTTAATATTGGCTCTGTGAAGCGAAAGCCAAGAGAGGAAGCGTGCGAGTCGTGCGGCCCCTCTGGCGATGAGCGGCGCCCGGCAAACCGGTCGCCCGTCCTCTCGAGGGTGGCGACGATTTATCGGCCGCCTTCATCATCGGGGCGGATGGCGAGCGTCTTTCGAACACCGTGACGAGGCCACAGAGCCAGCAGCACCTGGCCGCCCCCTGCTGCTGGACACTTGCCGAGAAAGTGTGCACTGCAGACCAGAGCCGGATTAAGGCATTTCGGGGCCCTGGGCTAAAGGACGCTTCAGGGGCCCTAATGATGATGATGATGGCGACAATGATGATGATGATGATTTCTGGTTAAGGCAATGAACCTGGGAAATACTGCAGTTTTCTTTATTTTTTAATCAATAGAAAGTAGCCTCAAAATACAAAAAAAAATTACCATTCCCGTCTAATTTACACTAAGGAGACCTCCGGCAAGACCACCGCGTAGGCGTCATGCAGCTTTGTTCCCTTCCCCAGCAGCGTCGAAGGCCGCACTTTCAAAGTGTAAGCGCTGCTCAAAAACACGTGTTTGCGCGCACGAGACACGAGCCCGAGTAGGGTGAAGGGGTAGGTGTTTATGACATTTCCCTTCCTGACAAAAAAAAAAAAAACAGGAGCGAAAAAGCTCAGATCGTGGGGCCTCTCGCGTGTTTTCTTCGTTTGCTCGAAGCCGCTTTCAAAAGAAAGCGTACAAGCATCCTAAGGGGCCGGTCACCCACCCAAAGGGCCGGCTTTGTACAGGGATAGGAGTGTGCTACGCGAAGTGCGCGTTTGGCCTCGCTGACAGCGCCATTATCTTTGTATATCACTTTTCTCGAATGCTGCGGCAAAGCAACATCGCTTTCCAAAATATTTTTAGGTTTCTTTTTTTTTTTTTGTACGAGCTTGGGGGCTTCCAGAGAGTCGGGGGCCCTGGGCTGCAGCCCCCTTAGCCCGTACCTTAATCCGGCCCTGCTGCAGACACGCTAAGCAGCCCATCATGTATCAGCGCCAGATGCTTTGCCAGCATCGGTGCCGCCGCTTTCTGCGATAACCGCCAACTATATAATTCACTGGACGCCATAGTTAAGCGCACTGTTCACTGAGCATCCCAAGACCCCTCGATAGTGTGCAATGCGACCGTGCAAGCTCACCGTCAGCACGCGCTGAGCAGCACTCAGCTGGCCGCCACTGAATATCGAGATTAACCCGTTTTTCCTCGGATGGAATCTCTCTCTGCCGGCGCACCCAAGGCCACTCGAGGGATCAACGCTGGCAACTCTGACGGGGGTCATTCGTTCCAACCTAATGACTCAGCAGAAGGAGATTGGAATGAGGATAGCATAACATCGTACCGCCCAACAACAGTAACTTCGGTCCTGTACAGACTAGCGATGCAGGTAGTGAGAAGAAAAATGGGCAGAAAACATTTTAGCTGAGCTACACAACTGGTTCCGAAGAGAAAGAAGATTAGATGATAGCCTATTCATCATCAATGTATAAGGAGTATTCACTGGGCGCCATATTTGTGGGTGATGCCTAGAGCGCATGCTCTGAACGAGCCCACATTAATAGGCTTCTAAGACCGGCAATCTTGAGGGTGCGAAATGCACGTGACAAAAGAACTGTGGAAGCTCGCCATCAGCACGCGCTCAGCAGTCGTGCACACAGCTATGGCCGCCAGTGAATGCTTCCTATAGACGTGGCACGGATAAGACAGAGCCGTATATGTAGAGAGTTTGGCCATTCATTGAGAAGTATAGCAGACAAATCAGGGGGCGCCATTGGCCGAAAGCGGGCTGGGCGTCTTCCAGGGCCTCTTGACAAATTCCAATGGGGCCAACCAGAGGCCGGAAATAATACCCTGGCGGTGGTCGCGAGAAACAAATAAGTGCGTCGAAGTAACTCTCGGTGACTGAAAATATGGAGCACGCGATGTTTCAATCACGGTCATCCAAAATCACTGTGAAAGAGTGCGACCAGCGGAACGATCGACATAATCCGTAAGCGCCGAGGGCCGGGAATCTGTCGTCCGAGCGGTCCAACCCTGTCCGAGCAAAACAGAGTTCGAGCGGCACATAATTGTTTCTGCATGATCCTGATCGAAACATCACGTGCAGCTTCTTCTCAACCATGAAGGGTTACTACATTTAACTCTTACGCGCTCATTGAAACCCAATGTTTACAACTGTTTCTCGCTACCCTCACAAAAAATGATCAATGAGTTTCAATTGACTTTCTATTGTGTTCCTATAGAGTCAATTGAAACTCAATGTCTAATGAGTTTGATCATTAGAAACTCAATTTTGATTCTACTGAACTTACTCATTAGGAATGCAATTGAGCCTGTTCATAAGAAACTCAATATCGATTCTATTGACTCACTAAAAATGTAATTGAGTTTGATCATTAGAAACTCAATATCGATTCTAATGAATTTACTCATTAAGGATGCAATAGTTTTATCATATGAAAGTCAATATCAATTCTATTGAATTTACTCATTCGGAATGCAATTGAGTTTTGGTCATAGAACCCAATATCGATTCAATTGAATTTACTCATTAGCAAGGCAATTGAGTTTGCTCATAAGAAACTCAATACCGATTCTATAGAATTTACTCATTAGGAATGCAATTGAGTTTGGTCATAAGAAACTCAATAGCAATTCTATTGAATTTACTCATTAGGAATGCAATTGAGTTTGTTGTTTCTTGGTCGTTTGTGGATTACTGCACCGAACGATTGTTGCTTGTACCAATGTGTTCCTATTAAGGGATAGAGTCCAAATGACTTCGAAACACTGTTTATCATTTATGAGACTTCCAAGGAGGATATAGCAAACTGGGAACCTTAATAGATGCTGAGGTGGCCAAATGAATACCTTTCTTGTGTAGGGTGGCGGTGGGGCAGTCAAGGGGAGTACGATTAGTGGGTTGTGAGTGCTTAGGCATGATGTTTGTGTTCGTTTCCTCCACGTGCTTTGTTTCCTTCATGTTGCATGCTTTAGGGAAGTATACAAAAAAAATTCTTAACCAGTTGCAATTTTTTTACACGCAGTTGCAATAAATTATATTGAAACACGTTGCAAAAATTCAATTGAAACTCAATAGCAAAAGTTCTATTAAAACACTATTGCCAAAATTCAATTGAAATGCAATTGCTAAAAATTCGATTAAGACTCAGTGGCCAATACCCTGGGACGGTTCAATAGGGACTCGTTAGAAGAAGTCAAGTGAGTTTCAATTGAGACTGAATGCGGTCTATTGAGTGAGCCGTTTATACGTTCAATTGAAACTCAGTTCATTTTTTTTGTAAGGGTACCACCGCTAGGGGATTCTTTTCGGCTTCTGGTAGGCTAAGAGAGCGTGGCAAGCCCTCTTTCTGCGTCTGGTGCACGCCCGGGCTCTGCCCGCGCCTCCCATTCACCAAACTCTTTCTACACTGCGCTGGGATAAATAAACTAAAAACAACAAAAAACAAAACATTACGGATTTCTAGACATTACGGGTGTGTAGACAATGTGAGTCAGGAAAAGTTCTGGTTACAGCTGAGGAGCATGATTTGGATGCACATTTCACTAGGCTTCTACAAAGGGTATAGGCGAATAATAATTAAGCTCGTTATAACGTGGGAAGCAGAAATAAACGGAGGACTCAGTCGCCAGGGTTGCCCCTATCACCTCTACTTTTCATCACATACCTGGGTTGGAATGGAAAAATAAATGAGAAGAGCGCAATTTAGGTTTTGACGTGTCATCTATAGAGAGGGGGAAAAGTAAACCAAGTTATACCAGAAATGGTCTACGCAGGCGACATTGCGTACTGTTGGCAGATAACAGGGCTAGGGTATACAGGAGTTGATTAAGATCTGTGGAGAGGAAAGGAGACTCTCGGGGCCTGAAATTCAGTAGCGCCAAGTCGGGAATAACGGCTATAACAACGAGGAGGAAGACCGCTGAACATTCGAGATGTTCTAATAGAACACACAAAGAAGCATAAGTACCTAGGAGTATGGCTGAATGAGGGGAAACAATACTTGGAAGAACAGGAAGAAATTATACTAAAGAAAGGAAAAAGGAATGTGGCAATTACGAAGCATAGGGCACTTTGGAATTGCAATAGATATGAAGTTGTTCGAGGAATATGGAAAGGGGTCATGGTGTCAAAGTTGTCTTTTGGCAATGGGGTAATATGCATGAAATCTGAGGTCCAGTCGAGTTCAGAGACCCGGCAGAGCAGCGTGGGCAGACTGGCACTGAGGTACGCATGGGAATGCACTATACTAGTATAAGAAGGAGTGTCGGAAGACATGGGCTGGGCATCTTTCGAGGCTAGAGGGGCGATCAGTAAGTTGCAATTTGAACAAAGGCTAGACACAATTGAAGATACACGATGGACGAGAAAGGGGTATGTATACATGAAAAAGGTGTGAACACTAAATGGACAAAGCAAAACTGAAATTCAAGTATTAAAAGTCAACTGCTGGGGCGGACCAAAATACCTCCGTGGAAAAGGAAGTAAAAGAAGCCGAGAGAGGAAGATGTGACAGGAAAGAATGCAGGGAAAATCAGCGTCAACTATGCATAGCAGACGAAAACAGAAAATACGGAGGGAACATTGGTACGATAATTCACGGGGGAGCTCGTTGTTATTTGAGGCTAGAACAAGAGTAGTATTGAGCACTAAGACGTATAGGACAAGTATATGAGGAAATGGACACGCGGTGTGCTGTATGCCCAGGGGAAGACGAGAAAACAGATCATAAGTTGTTGAGGTGCACAGGGCTTGCTCCCGCCCTCCCAGACGGATTTAGCCGGAGCGCTGGGGTACGCGGACGAGAATGGAAGACTGGTGGAAATTGTCTAGGGGGAAATGAATGACGCACAATTAACTGACACTGCTGGGGACAGGCGGGACAGAGAAAGAATTGGGACTCCCTCCCGCGTGGCTGCAGCCCCCGGTATCCACCCGGTCTTCCAGTGGGCCCAGTGCGAGGGTAACGCCGACCAGCTTTCACGAGAGGAAAATTGGCGACTCTCTCGCCGGGGAGAAGGTTTCTGTTTTTTTGCCCCATTCCCCAAAGATCATCCGCGTGATATCCCACACCGCCTGGTGAGAGTTACGAAATTGGCGAAGGGAAGAAATCATACTTTGGTTCTTAATTTCTAGGGTAGGTGGCGCAAGCTCAATATAAAGGGTACAGCCGTCAACATCCATCCATCTGTACGTACCACGCATCATCACGTGACCGCCTTAATCCAGTAGAAAAGATTGTTGGGCTAGTTGGTTTTGGAACTTGGAATACATTTGAGCGCTCAAAGCACAAAGGACACCAGGACGAGAATCAGCGCACTCTGGTGTCTGATTCTCGTCTTTGTGTCCTTGTGTTCTGAGCGCTCAAATGTCTTCCAAGCGCCGTAATCCGTCCGTTGTATCCGATTCAGAAGACGGACCGAATCGCAGTTTTCGTCCGTAGACCACGTGAACGTCACGTAACCGATTCCTGCGATCCGCGCCTCGCCCGCGGACTGAAAAGTCGAGCACCTTTTCACTCGCGGATTTTGGGAGCGAGATTGACGCCAAAGCCGTTTAGACTGGCAACTGTACAACGTTTTCATAAAAAAAAAATTGGGTTGTGTGTATGTTTATACAGCCTAGAACTTGGTCTGCCATTCAAGGGCGACGAGTCTCCCAGCTGTAGATGAGCAATTTAGCCAGTGCAGTACAACCGCTAGCCTGGGGTCTTTAACGTGCACCACGCAGTAGTGATACACGACCGCACGCCGGTACGATGCTCATCCAGATCGAAACGGGCAGGGGTGGGGATTGAACCCAGGATCCTGGGTTCTGCAGCGCGAGCTTTCGCTCCACGTGCTCCGAGCTGGTGTGCGCTAGCCCACTCGGCCACCGATCCCTTTTTTTCTTTTTTTTTTCCTTTTTGAGCAAATGTTTATTTACAGGTTAAAAACATAAGTAGCAAGAATGGAAAAAATGAGGTATATACATATGTTAGAGCAAAAAGAAATCGTTACATACTTTAGACATTGCATTCAATGACCCAGGTGCAAAGTAAATCAGTTAAAGGCTACAACATTGTTAAAGAGTGCAGTAACCTCAGCTCTAGATGTGTATTACACTCAAAGAACTTATAAAAAAATATTTTAGAGTGAGGCATTTGCGAAGGCGACGGATAGTCTTCTCGAAGCATGAAAATTTGGTGCTACCTTTTGACCTTTTCCCAGAGTGTTTCTCAGATTGTTTTTTCTATTTCAACTGGTTCTAAAGTTCAAATAGTCCAGTCCAATTTGTTAGCAAAGTGTCGCCACGCAGGTTAAGGGTTCAGTGTGCACTCTGTCATGTCTACTCTTGACCGCCATAGCGCATGTAGGCCTAAAACCATGATTATCTCCGTCAGGTCAGTCAGCGTCCTTTTGTCGTGCAGCCGTAGGAATTTCAAAGTACACCAACTGATTGACTCTTCAGGTCATCGTGGCCGGACAGGATGGAATCCTGCTCGGTGATGGGAGCTTTGGGAGATGACGATTTCGTTCGCCTCTTCCTCCTCCTCTTTGACTCCGCCCTCTCCCCTTGAGATGTGGAGCCAGGATCTGACGTGCACAGAATTTGTTCTCCCTTTCTTTTCCCAAGCATTTCTTTGTCGCTGGTTTCATCCATTTCGGACGCCTCTTCGTCTGACTTCATTGGCTCTTCAGCTTGGTCTTCAGCTTGGTCTTCAGGGACAAGAGCACTGAACGAGTTGGAGATAACAACATTGCTCACTGTCTCCTTCGTTGCAGAGCGTGACGACGCCGACCTGTCTTCGCACTTCTCAGTCCGTGAGACTGCCTCTACGTGGGCTGTGCTGTGAGCGGTACTGACCTCTGCCGAAACCTCTGTTTGTGCTGTTTCTTCTGCGTCCATCAAGTGTTCTGTAGGAATCTGGAGAGATGCAGCCGTTCGGTTGGCGTACGTTTGAATACAGTCTTCGGGATCGTGGCCGAATTTTCGGCACACGCTACACCAGGGAGCGCGGCACTGGCCTCGGACGTGTCCGACTTGCCTGCATCGTAGACATTGCGGTGCTCTGCCAGGTACGGAGACAAGTACGGTGGTTCCCAGAATCTTGAGCTGATGCGGCAAGCTGTCCGCAGTCACACCTTCGTTCAATTCAATTGACAGTATTCTTGTGGTCGTCTCTACTTCTTCGAAGCCGGAGTAGTGCCACTTGTCTCGAACGATGCTTTTTATTTTTCCAAACGTAGAAAAAGCACTTGCTACGTTTGCATCTGGGACGCTAGTTGGAACCCAGTGCACCTTCATGGACAGCGCAGTCTTGTTCCCGTCTATTATCAAACATGTCTTGTTCTTTACTTGGATCTCTCGGAGCTGCAGCAATCTTTCTTTTTCTTTGGCAGAACGCACTGTGAGCAGCCACACATGATTGTACTGGTAGGCCCCAAGCGAAGCTAGCTCGTTTGGGTTGATGATTTTCTTCAAAGCAGGACCGAAATCGTCGATGCGGTATGGCCGGGCTGATGGGTCCCCATGAAGAATCAGTGAGTTTTCAAGCAGCTTACCGTTGGGAAGAGGTGGCAGTAAAATCTTGTACTCCGTTGTACTTGGTGCAGAGGAGGCAGAAGCAGAAATGATATCAGAATATTCCCGGCTAGGCTTAGCCGTTGAGATTTCCTTTACGGAGCCCATTTCCAACGCGGCCATTCAGCTCGTCGTCTTCTTCGAACTCCACTCGGCCACCGATCCCCCCAACGTTTTCATAATGGCGCATCGTTGTGTTTTGTGCGTTTGCTGGTTCATTTTGTCAGCCGATTCGACGCGTGAAAGAAACTGCAGAACCTTTGTCCGACTGACGAGACGCAGGTTCCAGTACTCCCCCGGATCCATGAGAAGAAGCTTCCGTCAAAACTCATCTAGCAAGCCGCGATAATTCTTGCACGTCCAATCGGCGTTTCACCGAGCAAGACCTTTCTTGCGGCTCCGGTGTACTTGAGTTTTGTGCACGAGCGTGGAATGCGTGAAGGCATCTACAAACGTCCGTCCGCGAGCCCAGAATTTGGTCGTTCCGAAGCCGAAGCCTTCTCGAGCAGGACCATGCCTGTGACACTGTCATGCCTCGAATTAGTAAAACTAGTGACGCTTCGCACGAAGCCTCACGGTGTTCTGTCTCGATCTGTTCGTATGAAACGCGAACACTGACGGAACTTGGAGCCCACTAGCGGCGCAGCTCCCAAGCTTGGGTTGTGCTTGGCGGTGTTCGAACACATCAGAGTAGGACGCACAACCCGCCCTGTTTGAACATCGCCAAGCACAACCCAAGCTTGGGTTGTGCTTTTGCTTGTGCTCAAAGGTGTGTCACTGTTCGTTCGCATTTCATTGGAAACAGCGGCGTAGGATTCTTTATCGCTGTAGCAAGCGTGGATTTCTCTCTCGGACAACGGTACGATGTTGGAGTTCGGCGGCACTGTGGGGCGGCGAACAGGTTCGGTCCGTCCTCGTGTGGATGCGCTTGGGAGACGGTCCATAGTGTGGCCATTTGGGACGGATGAACGCGGTGTTGGCTCTGCTGCCGACTCGTTTAGTTCCCAGATACGGGCAATGGTTTTCCTTAGTAGTCCAGACGCTGCGAGCTGACGGGACCTATGATACAGCATCAAAATCTGTATGCGAACCAATCATGTACAGGAAGCGCTGTTTGATTTACCGCATGGCCTGGTAGCGTCGGATGCGTCTGGGCCACGCTACCGGCCGGTGTTTTCCGAGACGAAAAGCGGACTTTTCCTTTCGGTCTCTACTTGGCAAAACATGACGACAAAGTCACGAGGATCGCAGCATTCACGTACCCCCTAGGGAGCATTCATACACACGCGCTGGCGTGCCGTGTGCGCGTATGAAGGCTCCCACGTACCCCCGAGCACGATAGGCATAGATTGGACACTGCGTGAGCTTGCTGATGCGAGCATATCTGTCCAATCGCTGCAAATCTCAGCACGTGCTTTGCCAACCGCAGGCTATGATGACCGCTTGTTCTGCCTGCGACTGCTGTTTTCTGGGAGAAAATCTAGTACGTGTTCTCCTGATCGTCAATGATGAATTTAAAGGGCAACTCCGGTGGAAAGCGAAACCAAAATAATTGACTGGTATCGCTTTAGTGGCACGAAATATCGATCACAGCCGAAATATTACGTCGAAATGAAGCCGCGTACTCGACTAAGACCGATTTTCAAGATGCGACCAGCCGCGCTTTAGCGGGCGGCAAGCGGGTTAGCTTTGGGAACAGCACCCTCGCGACGTCACGCAGCGGCCGTACGGCTGATGATCAGTGCTGCCCTCCCTGTAGCAGATGGTGGCGCTTTTTTCCGTAGACGCCCCAAACGAAACTTTCAGCCGTGATATTTATAAAACTAGGCACAATCGTGAGAAAAATGTATACCTCGTAATTCGGGGACATTGCCTTAGCTGAAAACAGTCGTAATCCCAAATTCAAAAGTACTGACCGGAGTTCCCCCACGGTAAGAACGACCAAAAAAACAAACATCGTAAAAAAAGAGAAAGAAATCTGCACAACAGAATTTTTGCATCTTTTCAGTTCGCGACGACGGCAACACCGAGATGAAAGCGACGCGATTTGTTCCCGAACAGCGCGCGAACGATGGAACAACGGTGGTGAGCTCCGCGGACAAAAGCGGCGGGAAACTCGAGCGAGGTCGCAGCTCCGTCGAGAGTCTCGAACGAAGCGCCGGAAACGGCGACCAGACGAGAGAAAGCCGGAAGGGCCCTCGGGCGGGACGCGCGAAACTGGGACGCTGCCGCGGGCGAGACCGGCCCTGAAACGAAAGGGCCGGCCGAAACAAGTTCACGGCCCGCCAACTGGGCCGGGCCCGGCGGGGCTCACCAGGCTCCACATGTGCTCGGTCTTCAGGTCGTCCCTGAAGTTGTCCAGCAGGCGCTCGTTGCGCAGCCCTTGCGGCGGGCGTCCCGCTGGAGCTCGAAGAACTTGAGCCAGAGCCGGGCCGTGACCTCGGGCTTGCGGCCCGGCCGAGGCAGCGCCGGGGCGCCCAGCAGCACCGCCTTGCCGTCCAGGCGAAGCGCGGGCGGCTTCTTGGTCCTCCGACGCCGTCTACGGCGACTGGCGCTGCTCGCCCACGTGTTGTCCGGAGGCCAGCGAGGGCGCACGCAGTCGGGTGCGCGCGTACAGGCGCCGGGCACAGCGCTTCAGAGAGTCCATGAGCAGCGGTGTGGGCAGCCTCCGGGCCCGGGCCTTGAACTGCGAGCATTGGGACCGCAGCTGCTCGGGCTTCGGAGGGGCCCTGCGTTGCCATTGCTGCTGCTGCTGCTGCTGCTGCTGCTGCTGCTGCTGCGCTCGCAGGGCGTCCCAGGGGCTCGCGCGACGGGACGGGGCGGACCCGGGGATCGGTGGGACCTTGGCGACGAAGGGCCACTCCACTGGGACAGGTCCGAGTCCGGGCGTTGGCAGCGGGCGTATGAGGGCAGCGCGTCGTCGCCCTGGGGCCCCAGCACGTGGCGCACCGTGTCCCGTCGGCGCCGAAAGAGCCTCAGCAGCTGCACCAGGCCCGGCACGGACGGCACCGAGTCCCGTCGAGAGGGACGCAGGTTGCCCGTGCACGCGAACAGCGGACTCATGGCCGCGTAGCCCGGCGAGCGGACCGCTTCTGCCGGTTCTTCGCTCTTTTCGGCGCCGAGGGGGCGCCCCGCGCTCCGAGGAAGTGGCCGGTCCGCTGACCCGTGGACGCCGCCGCCGTGGACGCCGCCGCCGGCAGGCCAGCCGTGACGGACGGCATTCCTCCTGCGACGACCGACCGCGGCTCCCGCCCCCGCTCGGACATTCGGCCTCCCCGGAAAGCCCCTCGACCATCCACTATCAAGGAGTTCGGATACCGCCCGAGGACAAGAAGAGCCGATATTTCAACAACCTGTCCAATTGTCCGCTTTTCTCTTTTTTTTTTTTTTTTTGTTAGAGCGGTCACGAAAGAAAATATATCTGCCCAATCTTCATCTTCTTATATCCAATAAACCACGACGATACTTATAAACCGCGCTTGAAATGCGTGTTTTTTGGCATGCCTAAAATGCGACAATCTTCGGCAGCATGAGCAACAAAACGTGACGGTATAGTAGCTGGGGAAAGAGATTGAAAGCTTATTTGATCTTCGAACGATAAAATGATACATAAAAAGAAAGGTATTCGTTGTGAGAATGCGATAATGTTTCGGTTGCAAACATCTCGGGGTTCAGCAACTAGCCCAACTACAAGTTCTTCTATAGATCTGAACATGATTGTGCGTCAGAATCACAATGAGACAAAGTGAAGCAATAAAACAGATGACCCCGAGAGGATTGGAACCCAGAAATTCGCCAAGTCCGTATAGGGTCACCGGTACAACGAGCGGTTTACGGACGGATTTGCACGATTTGCGCAGGTGTACTTGTAAGACATTGTGGGTTTCCTTTAATATTCCTTTACCACTTTCTGTTTGTTCCTTTATATAATGTTTTTGCAGCAGGTCCCCCCCCCCCCCCCTTGTGTAATGCCCGTAAGGGCCTTCAAGGTTTATTACGTGATGATGATAATGATCTTCCTGGGCAGCAACTTGACACGCTGCAGTCCTCAAGTACGCGACTAATTTCCTTCTCGGCGGAACGGCATTTTTCTGGTCGATGCGAGGACGCCTTGGCGGCTCGTCGTTCGAGTTTCTCTCACGCCTCCGTGTCGAGCTCGACCGCGACCAACCTATCGCTGTGAGCTGGCGACGCTTCACTCTTTTCGGGCTCTTTCAGCGATCTCATATTTTTGGTATGAGGTCGAAGAGAACGCGCAGTGGACTTTCGTCAGGGGCCACGTCGCGCCCTTTCTCCCTGAAAGGCTGAACCGGCGGAGTCCAAACCGAAACTGCGGTACAGATGCCAAATTCAGTTGTTTTGACCGTTCGACGATTTCCTTCTCCAAGTCTGAGAGGACACCTCAAGAAAAGAGAGATCACCCTCAGTGCTACATGTGCCGAGCACCGCCATCGTTTTCCGAGGGAGGAGAAAGAAACCAGGGAGGCCACATCACTGCGGGCGCCGATTTTCGCTATTTCAAAAAGAAGGGTGCCTTGTCAATTGCGTCGAAAAACACGTGCTACGAATGCCCTTATTAGGTGTTATAAAAAAAGTCGCCTACAAAGCTGCTAAATTTCATCACACTTGACGTCTCAAATCAAAATAAGCGAGGAGGTGAGGAGCGGGAGAGAAGAACGCCAAAAAAAAAAAAGGCTCGCGCGCGTGGAAAATTTTTTTCTCCGCGTTCTGTTTTTTTTTTTTTTGCGTGCTTTTGGTTACAAGTTTTATCGTTTTCGACAATACGACCTTCGCGGTGCCAGTGCGCCTTTAAGTGGTAATTCAATTACAGCAATTGAATCACTGTAATTTAATTACTCTTTGGCGAATTGTGATCGTAATTACTTTCGGTTAAAGGAATTGTAATTGTGATTTAATTACTTCCTATAGTGATAGTTAGGGGAGAAAGGTTGGTCTTAAAAGGGTGGGAGGAGTCACATTTTTGTCTTTTTAGACTTAGCTCTATAGGTGGCGCAAGCTACCGCCCGTAACAAAGGGTATAGCCATTAACATCCATCCATCCATCCATCCTGTGGAACGGCATCTGTGCCATAGACGGGAGCCAGAGTTGCGCGTTTGATTCCACGTGCCGCGTGCCGCCCTCGCCACTATTCGCCGAGATCCGATCACGTGAGGAGCCGAATCAAGTGTCGTGCAGCAAAGTAGACGTTGCACGCGCCCCGACAGTACGTTCCCCTGCTTTTGAGCGCGGCGCTGCTATTCGCCGAATTCAGTCACGTGAGGAGCTGAATCCACATGCCATGCATGAACGCGCAACTCTGGCTCCCGTAGGGAGCCAGAGTTGCGCGTTCATATCGTAGAGTTCCTGTATACAGGAACTCTACTGTGCCATACCGATGGCAGCCTTCTGAGTGACCGATAAAAGGCAGACGTTGAAGATGCTCCTAAGCGGATGATGCGAGGCCTGTACATTCGGGGGTCAGTACGACGCGATGTAGGAATGGAACACAAGAGCTACGTAAGCGTTCATTTCTAATAACTCAGATTCAGTCAATATCTGTGGGCGGCACACAATCGGCTTTAAGCACTTTGGTGTATATACATTTCTCGAGGCATCTGAGTGTTGGTCACCATCGAACTGAAAGTGATCGAGAAAGGACTCACACTGAACAATTCCTCGCTAGCCGTTGACTTGCGAAAGTGACGGTGCCGATACAAGTTCATTTCCGCCATTGATATGGCAAAATGTAAACTGCTTTACGAACCACCAGATGGCACTGAATTTCGGAAAGGGTCTATTGAAAAATGTCAGGCACAATTACTTTTGCAAGACTGCGGCGCCGGGAGGAACCTCTCTGAAAGCCTCAGTGCTCGCACAAGCGGCCTAGCACTCGGAGACCCAATCGCACACATAGACTCCAGCACACGCAAAACAAAAAATAGCGTCGCATTGTTTGCTGTTTTGTTGCTTACACTGCCAGCTGAGAAACAATCCCCTCTATACCTGAACGGTGCCGTGTGGCGCCGTCTGCGGTGCGAGCAGAAAACAATAGCCTAAACATGCCAAAATATCGAGAGAAAAAAAAACGTTATGTCTATATAGTTTTTTTTTGCCCGTTTTTTTTTTGTTTCTTTTTTAGTACTGTCGCATATTTGTTTCTTCGTATTATTTTCAAGTTTATTTTCTGTTGGTTTTACTTTGGAGATTATTAGCATAACCATTCTGGAGACTGACCTCGTACCTGCAGAACATTGTCACCATTAATTCGGGAGCCCCTATTCGGTTCTTATATATTTCTGAGCCATTACAATTTCAACTCAATGAAAACGATTTACAATTAACACGATGTTTGTTGGTCGTATTAGCGAGTGTGGATTGTAGTTTTATATTAACACGATTTAAATATTCAGATCTGTCTCAATCTAAGAAAATCTAAATCCGTAGAGCAGGCGCTTGTAGAAGTAAAGGATAAAACTATAAACAATATTGAAAATAGATTATACACCTTAGGCTTATTACTAGATTTGCGAAAGGCCTGCGATACGATCCCACATGACATACTACTAATTAAGCTTCAAAGGTACGGCATACGTGGGGTTGCTTTGACTTTACTAAAAAAAACTACCTCCAAAATCGCATGCAGTATGTTTATATTAACAACAACTCTGCTAATACACTCAGAATGAAGTACGGTGTTCCGCAAGGGTCTACTTTGGGCCCCCCTCTTATTTCATCATTATGTGAATGATATCACAAATATTTTGGGATCCCCTGAGCTTGTCGTGTACGCAGACGACACTAACGGGTTTTTTGCTTCAACCTCTAAAGCGGCCTTAGAATCTATGGCAAATAATTATCTGGACAATCTATCAGTGTGGCTTAAAAATAATAAATTACAACTAAACGTAATATATATATATATTGTTACGGGTCAACCAAAAACCGCCGTTCCAGTCTCTTCGTCTTCTACTCGTTCCGTTCGTCCACCTCTTCTACCTTTTCCCGTTACACTCGCTCCTCCCACTCGTCTCGGACAGAAGCAACACGTGTTCATCGGGCGTTACGTAAAGAGTTTCAGTTGGCCAACGTGAGCAGTGGAGAGTCCGATGTCTACCTGGTTGAGGCAGCGTCCCAAGCTTCTCGAGGCGATATGTTACCGGACCGAGCTGTTTGCTTATTTCAAAGGGTCCGCAGTACCTTGGCATTAATGTTTCTGATCGCTGGGGGCGTCTGAATTGGCTTCGAAGAAGCACCAAGTCTCCCGGGTTGAACGACGGTCTCCCAGTTACTCTACTTAAACGCCCTGAATGCAGCGACTGCTTGTGAAGGATTCCACTCCTTGGAACGTGGAATCTTGGTTATCCTTCTTACATGGCCTTCCGACATCCGTAATTGGCAAAGGTTCGGGACCTCAGTTGGAAAGACGCCCTTCTTCAGAGCGAAGGCGCAGTGCCTCGCTCTTACACAAGCAGCGATGGCATTGATGTAATAGATGTCTGGGTGAAGACACGCCGAACGCGTATAAAAAGCTTTGGTATCGTTCCTGAATTAAAACGTGCCTCCTGGCGTAAACATGACGCTAAACACCGCTTTTGTTTTCAGAATAAAGAGGTGACCCGCGCTCATACTAGTATAGCCTAGCTTCCTCGTATAAGCAGGAATAATTTGTGCCGCTCAGTGAAACCAGAACACAAGACAGGCTGAGCAACTCGTCTACTAGCGCACATCTCCAATTTTAAAAAACGAGTGGCACCACCTATCGACAGTTGCCCGCTCGAGCAGCACTAGCGTCGCGAGCTTGTCAAAGTCGAAACCCTCCGTACCGCCGCCGTTTTTGCAATGGTAGGAGACGGTGTCCACACGTAGAACAGCTTGGCCAAACAATTTGCGTCCTCGTTTCAACAGATCCTGCGGGGACCCAATGAAAATCAACGGTCGACTGCGAGGGACGCTTCTGTCCGGGCGAGCGGTGGCGTGCCGTCGAGCTTTAGAGCTGGTGAAGGGCCGTTCGGGAGTCTCGAAAGGATGACCACCCACGCCTGCGGAGTCGCTGCCAGCTCCGTCTCGAGCGGACTCGATGGAGCTGTACACGGTCGGCTCCGTCGCACCCCGGTCACCCGCTCCGTTGCACCCCGGTGCACGGCCGGCGAAATTCCCCGAGTGCCTCGACTTCTGGGCGTCCTCCCTCTCATGTGCGGGAGATTCGAGCTGAACGTCCACTTCGTGGCTCGCGATCAGCGGGAGTCTCATTTCTATCACCTGTTTGCTTTCAAGCGCTGTCGAGTCCATCTGAGTGGTTCCAGACGTTTGACTTGTGATTGTGCTGTGTGACGCCTAGATTTGGAGTTAGCTGTCACGTCATCGTAAGTATGCCTCCAAGTTTTATAGGCCTGTCACGATCATTCCCGCGAAGCGTGATAAACCCCGATGCGTCGTTTTTACTGCTGTTTTACATCCTGGTTGCGAGCCCCTCGAAATATATTTTTTGCGACAAAGAACTCGGTTGTTTCTATTTAGTCTGATCTCTTTTGTCTACACTTGCTTGCGCCCGGGTTTCAACACAAGTTGCTTCTTATTGTCTTTTTTACTTACAATATGCATTTAGTACTCAAAGTCTGAAATAAACTCCAATAATGTACTAAACTGCATTTTTGGTCAATGGTTCCCACTCATTTGGGTATCTAAGGGTTAAAGGGCTGAGGGGGATTGAGGGGCAGAAGGGCTGAGACGGTCCCATAACACATCAGGGCTCAAGTGTTATTTTCAATAGGGTTGGAATTCCCATCCTTTGGCGAGTCGGTCCGCTAAATGCTCACGTATTTCGTTGACAACCAGCGTAGCGACAGCAGCAATTTGGGCAACATTTATTCCTACACGCAATGACAGTCGAAGGAAAGAACCCTCAACTCGCAGCCAGAACAAGCGGTCACGTGATCTCGTGACGATTCTATGCAGGATATCCACAGGCTGGAGTTAGCACAGGGCACGCGCTGAGTACCCGAATGCATGTCGAGGCGTTGATTGTCTTGAGCCCAAATGGAATGCTCACGCAGTGCTCGCGTCATTTAAGTATCACCACCGCCAAGTCCGCGGAGCTTGATGACGAAACCCTGGGGATTGTTGACAATGCCAGCAATACGTTGCCCACAGCTTGGTCGTCGAGTTTTGCGAAGGAGAGACTCAAAGAAAACGTTTGCTTTTATCCTCGAAAGAAAATTATTTTCCACTGAGAAACACTGTTGAATTGACGGTATCTTGGAATCATCATGGCAGAAGTGGTGGATATTCTCTATGGATATCGAGGATCTTTATTATTTTTCGTCGAAATGTAGACTAAAGGAGAGAGTAAAAAGAGTGCGGAGCAAAACCTAGTAAGGTTCCAATCGGGTTCAGGAAACCCTGTTGATCGTTTTTTGACAATCTGAGTTGTATCTTCGGTCAATCGTAGTAGAATATGGGAAAAGTAAATATGCGAAAAAAAAACAAGGGGTTTGCATAGGTCCTTCGGTGGCACTGGTATTGGCGGAAATTCACCTTAACCCGTTGGAATGCGACAGAAAAAGATGCTATCAGAAAGCTGTGTTGTGGTCGTTATGTCGATGACATCTTGATGTGCTCTTTTCAGAGTGGAGTCAAGGTCATCAACTTTTGACCTGAAGTTTACTGTAAAGCAGCCAGAGAGTGATGTTTGACTCTTTTTGGATCTGCGAATTTGTGTTGGTAAAGCGTTTCATTGGGAGTTTGGTAAAGCCAATCCAAAGACAGTTCTTCCCAAAAGGTGCTGCCATTCTAAGAACGGGTGTCATTAGGCCGTAGATCACAAGTGTTTAAAAGAGGTATTGTGTCCATTTCATCAGGCAGTCCAGGGGCAGTGGGAGAGACTGGGGGATACAAGGAAGGTTTTCTAAGGAGGCAGGTGGACCCTAATAAGCAAAGAAAAAGAAAGGGGAAAAGTTGCGCAAAAAAGATTCGTGTAGATGCAGTTTTTAGCGCAGATTTCAGGTTGCATAATTTTATTCAAAGAGAGAGGAAAGGCTGGCGAAAAGCACATGGGGAAAAGTCTGTGCCGTATGAGAACGGAGTCTAGATGCTCCAACGATACGGAGCGTAAGAAAGTGAAAATCAAAGTGCCCAATTCACGTACAGCCAAACATGTCCAAGAACGCAACAACTGTAAGGCAGGGTGCTCAGAGAAACAAGTGCTGAACAAAAAGGTAAACAATTTCAAAAGGGGACGGTTAGGACTGAGTATATAGAAAATTGTATGAGCCAGGCATCTCCGATTCTTGGTCCCACTGCAAGGTCTCTTTTATGTTTGTAATTTTCTTTCGGGACAGTGTAAAGTGTTTGTTTGGGGTTATATTTAAAATATAGATATGTTTTCTATTTTTTCGGTGCCCCCAATGATGGTCCAAGATAGTCGTGGTTTCTTAAGCAACTTCATTGCTCTTATGTTTGCCCAGAGGATTTGGGCAAGTGTCCTTTTGTAATATTGAGAGCGGTTTGTCTTCCGCTGGTTTGACCTCCAAGTATGGTCAGGGTTCAAATATTTAGTCTGGGATACCCTTTTATTTCTTAATGTATAGATGTATAGATAGACTCTATAGATATAAACAAACACAAATAGCTAAAGAAATGGCAAAACTATGTGAAGAACTCAAGCGAGACATGAAACAAGAACATAGGGAACTAAGAGCCTCGATTGAAAGGGAGTTGCGAGGGGAGCTAAGGGAAGTCAAAACAAGTATGGATTTTATTAACAAAACGTTTGAAGAGATGAGGGATAAACTGGGTACAGTCATGAAGGAAAATACGGAGCTTAAGGCAGATAACATCGAGCTTCGCTTGGAATGTAAGCTGCTGCATCAGCAAACCAAAGAATGTGAAGCTCGACTTGTAAACTGCGAGCAATACAGCCGGAATCGAAATATTGAAACAAAAGGAATCCCGTCCCAGCAAAATTAGAACATACTTGAAATTGTGGAAAAGTTGGGAGCAGTGATTGGCATGCCCATACTTGAAACAGACATCGAAGCATGCCACCGCGTGCCTGTTCCGAACAGCGAGGCAAAGAACATTGTTGTTCAATTCATGCGTAAAGACAGACGAGACAATCTCCTTCATCATACTAAGAAACGGCGCATCACTTGCAGTGATATCGGCATTACGGCCGGTGGCTCTGTTTACGTAAACGAGCATCTGTGCCCGGCACTAAAGAAATTGCTGGGAATGACAGTGGCAAAAGAAGGAGTGTAACTGGAAGTTCGTTTGGGTTCGGAATGGTAGTATTTTTGCTCGTAAGGCCGAACAAACGCCGCTTGTGAGAGTAACGTGTGTCGATGACGTCCGTAAAATAACGGCGAGCTAGTTTTGCCCCTTTTTATCTCTTATGAGTGGTTAAGCTAATACAGATATGTCAGACGCCTTTATTTCACCTTCTAAATTAAACAAATTACTTCAAAATAAGTCCGCATTTCAATTAACACTTCTTCACCTTAATGTTAGGTCTGCAAAAAACAAACACGATGACCTTGCTGTTTTGTTTGATTGCATTGGACCAAACGTTGACGCCATTATGCTAACGGAGACATGGTACCGTTGTAGTGCTGACTACTTTCTGCTCCCAGGATATTCCCATTTCAACTTAAATAGAGAAAACAGACAAGGTGGTGGTATTGCTATGTTGGTGAAAAACGAAGTAAGTTGTGAGCTATTAGAATCATTCTGTAAAATCACTGACTTTTATGAAGTTGTAACTGTGCGTTTCAAAAATACGTTGCTCTCTGTTGTATATAGGCCCCCTAGTTCGCCTGTCATGCCATTTCTTAATTTTGTGGAGACCTTGTTTAACTTTGTCAATGATAAAAATTACAAGTTAGTTTTGGGTGGTGATTTTAATATCGATATAAGTTCTGACTGTAGCTCGAGAAATTCTTTTTCAAACCTCATTGAGTCATGTGGACTATCAAATGTTATAAAGCACCCTACAAGAATAACTAGCACGTCATCCTCTTTGCTTGATTTGTTCATAACCAACTATGAAGACTCGGTGGTGTCATCAGGCAGGTTCACTTTCAACTGATATAAGTGATCATCTTCCCATTTATTTTTGCTTGCAAAATAAACGCTCCCATGAAGACCGTAGCGACTGTGTTCCTGTGGCCAGAGTTCAGCTGATCTCCCCTGACCAGTTGCGCCGTTTTCGAGAAGAAATTGAATGTACATCTTGGCAACAAATTTTTTCTACAAATTCAGTGAATTCCGCATATAATTTATTTTTAGATATATTTAGTACAATATATACGAAACATTTTCCTTTTGTCAACCTCAAAGCCTCTAAAAAATCGCGTAAACCCTGGATCACGCGTAGCCTACTATCAATGATACGAAAAAATAATTTTTTATATCAGCATTTTTTAAAAAATAGAGAAAATAGTAGACTTGTAGCCTTTAAATCTTATCGAAATAAACTAACGAGTCAACTAAGGACCGCTAAGCGTGACTATCACAACAGACTTTTTGATCCATTAGAAACATTGAAACCTGATATTATGTGGAAGAGAATCCGATCTTTAATAAACCATAAGCCACCCCAAAACGTACCTCATGAAGTAACCGTGAGCGGCGCTCAAATAACAGACGTCACCATGGCAAACGCGTTTAATAATTTCTTTGTAAATGTTGGTACGTCAACGTGTGTGTCATCCTCCTGTATAAAAAAAGCCCTAGAGTTCATGGAATTGTCGCAGACGAATACAATGTTTTTGTTCCCCACTGATGAGGCAGAAGTCTGCTCAACTATCATGAATCTTAAAAATAGTAAAAGTATTGACGCCGATAGCATGCAGATAAAACCTATACACCTTTGCAAGTGGGATCCCGTCTTAACCTCGAACCGCGCACCGCGGTCAGGCGGGCCTACTCTCCAGCCAGGACGTTCGCTGCTGATCGAACAATGTTGCCAAGCGTCTCTTGCCGAAGCATACACCACTGAGCGCAAGAATAAATTAAAAATATATATATTTATAAAACATGCCGGTGTTCTCTTCGACTGCAAAAAAGCACAAACAATAAATAAAATACGTAAACCAGCGCCAGAAGCCGCATGGCCATTGCATCAACGATGGCTGCGCTCGCGGCAGCTCTGGCTTCCACGACGTGCTGGAACAGAGGCTGCGATCGTCAAAAAGTCAGCTCCAACCCTTAAACATGACCCGTCCTGCAATATTTGATGCTACGAATCTGTGTGGATACCTCCTCCTGCGTTCCGAAACAGTAAGTGTGTCGCTAATCCTGGCCGTCGGCGACACAGCAGACGCCGCCATCTTGTCATCGCGCACCCCAGTGACGTGCCCCTGGCGCACCCCAGCATGGCGGAAACGTTAGGCGGCGCCAGCATCGCCCAAAATGGCAGCGCACAGGAGCCCTTCTTGCAAACGTGTATAAAATACGTTATTGATAAAATTGCACCGTATCTGACATATATACGTATAACCTTGCTCTTGAAACCGGCGTTTTCCACTTAAAATGGAGGTATCAAAAGTAAGTGTGCTACATAAAGGTGGTGATATGTTTGACATAAGCAACTATAGGCCCATTTCAATTCTTCCTGTCTTTTCCAAACCACTCGAGAAACTTCTACATAAAAGACTCGTAACACATCTTGATCAACATGCTTTAATATCTGAATCACAATTTGGATTTCGTAAGCATCGATCTACTGAAATAGCATTGCTGAATCAAAAAGAACTAATCTTAAAAGCATTCGAAGCAAAAAAAGATAACATTGGGCGTTTTCCCGATTATTCAAAAGCATTTGATTCAATTAATCATGATATTTTACTGGCAAAATTACCATTTTATGGCATAAGGGGCATAGCGCATGATATTTTAAAATCCTACTTATTAAATAGAAATCAGTACGTGTCTTTTCCAAATTTTCATTCAGATAGGCTAGCCATAACATCGGGAGTTCCCCAGGGCAGCATTTTAGGCCCATTGTTAGTCATTCTGTACATTAACGACATCGTAAACGTGGCTCAAAACATTAATGTAAAACTCGTAATTTATGCGGACGATACCAGCATTTTTACTTCTCATGAAAATATCTGCACTTCCATTTCCGCAATGCAAGAAGTGTTAAAACAAATTACTGCCTGGACACTGAACAACAAATTAAAGTTGAATTGTAGTAAGACTAAGGCCATTCTGTTTAAACCTAGAAATAAAAAGGTAAACGATCCATTATGTCTTAAAATTAGGGCTGGGCGTCGATTAAAAATTTTAACCCGATTAATCGCCACCCTTTAATCGATTAATTAATCGATTAATCGGTCTCGTTCATTTCCATGCATAGTTGCTTTGTTTAAAAGTAAAAATTGCATCTATTTTTTTTTTTTGCTGAATATGTGTTAAACGACGCAATAATTTCAATTATGAATCAACTTAGACATACAGTTGAGAACAGTTGAAAAACACGCTCACATATTATTACTTCAGCTCCATGAGGCAAAAATGTTCGTTGATATTCTCCGGCAAGAGCAACCTCCTTTGATTGCTCACGGTAGTCTCGGCTGCGCTAAACGGACATATAAGGTTTAAAGCGCAAACAGACAGGGACAATAGAAAATAACACAAACGACAGGGACGATAGCGCCTTGTCCCTGTCGTTTGTGTTATTTTCTATTGTCCCTGTCTGTTTGCGCTTTTAAACCTTATACCTACCATGGACCAACTAGCCCAAACCAAAGTTTTAATGAACTAAACGGACACTCGCACGGCGTCGAAATCGCTGGGACACGTGTAACTTTCTGCACTTGTCTGCAGTTGCAAATCTCCCCTTACAGTTTAACTTAAGTTAATATTTCACCTAAAATTTTCACTTCTTATAGGTGTGCTCGTCCATGTCTGCAGGTGAAAGCATTTATATTTTTATTTAATTTTGGTTCGTCAAAATTTTACCGATTAACCGGTTAAACAAATTAATCGCGATTAAAGCATTAATCGATTAATCGGTAGGTTAATCGATCAATTGCCCAGCCCTACTTAAAATCAATGATGAACACATTGAATTTGTAAACTGTATTAAAATACTGGGTGTGTTGTTTTCTCAAGACATGAGCTGGAATGCTCATATAGATTACGTCCAAGCAAAGCTATCCAAGAGCGTTGGCCTAATAACAAAGTTTAAAACAGTACTTCCTACTCATATTAAATTAACTATCTATAAATCGTTAGTTTGTTCCCATTTAAATTACTGCAACCTTATTTGGGGCACCACAACCAATACAAGCCTGACAAAGTTGCACCTTTTACAAAAAAAGGGCTGTACGTGCAATATCTTCTGTACCCTCTCTCCATCCCACTGCATCATTATTTAAGGCCCTAAACGTAAAGACAAATCAGCAAATATATGTGTTCAAACTTTTGACAACGTATCGTAAGGCTGTTCAGCAAAACAACGTTCATTACATTCACTTAGCTAACCTAAAACATCGCATCATCCTTTGCGACCTTAGGCAAAATCAGCCCTAGGTAATCCGTCCATCCCGCACGAATTACCTCGATCAGACGCTTCATTTTAATCTGTCCACCATACTAAACACACTCTACAAAAAGAGCATAAATTTAGAGGCACTTTCACATAAAGGTTTAGTAAATTTTATTTTTTCTCTCCGACTTTTTGAATAGTGGCGTTGTTTTTATCCTGTGTGCTTTCTTTATGTATTTGCTGACCGATCTCGTGGTTTATTGTCGGGTATTGTGTTGTTGTTTTTTTTTTTTGCTTAAAGTGTCCATTACATCAAACATTTGTATAAAATGTGTCTACACTTATGTAATAGTTATTTTAATTTTTATTTAACTTTTTGCTTCCCGAACTGCACGGGGGCTGGGACCTTCGTCAAGCTGCTACCCAGCAGCTTTTTGTCCCAAGTCCCCTGTTGACGAGATGTGACAACAAATAAAACTTGACTTGAAAGCTCCGTTTTTTGTTTCCCCAGCAGTGAGAATAAAGGTGGATATATCCTCATTCTTTGGGAGGATGACAAGTTCCAGGAGGTATGTCAGGTCTTTTGTGTGTGTTTGCATGAGCTAGTTGATTGGCGGCCTGGAGAATCTTTTAGATACGAAGATGGGACGGAATAAACAAGTAGTTTGAAAATTCTGTCACTCTGTTACTTTCTCTTCCACTTTGGATTCTTGTTCTCCGCCCAGTTTCAGGTAGTTTAACCCTTTCAATACTGTCATGACTTCTGGAAGAAAAAAATGCTTTAAACAGGATTTTTTTTTTTATTGGTGCAAAGTATTCAATGTAGTCCTTAGAGTGACACCATAAGCAACATTTGATCAAAAACACACATGTTAAAAGTTAAACAAAAATATGCAAAAGTATAAAAAGTCAGTTTCACTGCTGAAATTCAGTTCTACGTGATCCACGTGTTCCCAAAATGTTTGCCTGAACATTAACACAAAGCAGTCCCAAATAAGGGAGTCTTTTTTCTACAGAGCTACAGCTTGATTTGTTCCCAGACTTCAGATTCAGACATGTCTTTGAGTGTTAGAAGTTTGCCTTGGTGTGGTAAGTACGGAAGCATGGTATGGCACACAGGTTTACACCAGAGTCTGGACACCATGTCCTTGTTTCTCTGCAAATCTTTTTTTCTTTCGCGCACACGACGCGTCTTCTTGTCGGGCTCTCTTTCTCCTCAGTCGGTGGCAGTATAGTCGGGAAAATGTCGCTCCGTCAGTCTCGAAGGGCTCGAAGATCGGCTCTGAAGATCAGTCCTGTTGGATGAGTGCTTCCAGCAATTTGAGCCAGAACGCAAGGTGCGTGTGTATTGTGGCAACACCTTATGAGATGTCCAGCAAATGACGAAACACCTTCTTGTCCTACATCTTTTGTCCGTTCCTCACACAAGGGTAATAGGACAAGTTTTGGTCCCTTTTGTCGACACCACCCACATTGCTGTTGTAATTCATCACTAGGAGTGGCCTTGAGTTCATCCCGCCTCTCGTTTTTACATCAGCCATTCCAGAAGAGTGCACCGTGCTGAGGAAGGTTATGACCTTATCCTTCCATTGAAGTGATAGACACTTGCCTTCCCGATAAGCATCCATCTGACCCTTCTGAAGCTGTTTTGTAGAGAAGTTTGGCATGTTCTTGCGTCCAGGTTGTGCGGTCCCATATACGTCTGTCTTGCGCTCAATCAGTGCTAGTTCAGGCGAGTTGTAGTAGTTGTCCACGGCTACACAGCAGCCCAAATCGAGAATGGGACTCATGAGGGAGAGTACCACGCGTGCACCCACGGCTACTTCTGCGTCACCAGCAACAGCACCTTTCCCGGTGTGTAAACAGCGCGAAAAAAACGACGAGGACGTAGAAGAAACACACTGAACGTTTTTGTCAATTTTTTCGCGCTGTCTTCCTTGATGAAGGGTATCACCCATGCTTGCACCGCGCTAACTTCTTGCCTGTGCGCATTGGTCGTCCTTTGCTCTCGCAAAACACAAGCAAAAGCAAATAATAGGCAGTCGTAGTTGATCGTTTTTATACCTTCAGGAGCAATATGATGCATGCTTACAGATGTTGGGGAGTATCGGGTCTTGTTATCG
Source organism: Ixodes ricinus (assembly GCA_037355805.1). Lineage (NCBI taxonomy): Eukaryota > Metazoa > Arthropoda > Arachnida > Ixodida > Ixodidae > Ixodes > Ixodes ricinus. Next base: position 146,475 of record JAZHYW010009757.1, read on the forward strand.
GAGTCATGGGAATAAGCTAAGAAAACTTCCTTATCAAACCGATGACCCTACAAACATTTATACAAGTAATTTCTCCTGGTGCACATTGCTAGCGAAAAATGCTCTTTGTCATTGGTGAACAGTTTGCGGTTTCACTAACCGTTTTCGCTAGCAGACGAGCCAGAAGTGCAGAGTGGTGCACCGATTGCAGACCTGCCAACCCTACAATGCTGAAAATACTACAGGGGATGCCAAAAAACACTACAATTGTGTGAAGAAATACGAAAACTGTTTTATTCTTCAGAAACTTGGTATAGGTAAGAAAACTGCCTCAACAAGGGCACAAACACGACATACATTCCACGAAATGTCTTATTCTTTAGAATTAGAAGGTTGGGTCAACACTGAGGATGAGGAAGTTGCAGCTTTTGCTTTTCTTAGAAAGTTCTTGTCGAACACTTGTTCATGGCACTTTCCGGACTGGCTGCATCTCACAACTAACAACTGCTCAAGAGTCTTTTTCGACATAGAGGAGAGGAACTGCGTGTGCCCCTTCTTCACTTTGCTGAAAACTCTTTTAGCCTGTGCCTGGTTTAACGGAGACGTTAAAGAGCAAAGTTCTTGCCCTTTAACGTCTCCACAACAACCGCCGGGAAAGGCACGTTGTGTTCGATCAAAAACGCCGTAAAAAGGCATTCTGCTCGGGTAGTGTCGTTATCCGTTGATCGACTAAAGTACCCTCCAAGCTTCTCATTGGTTTCAGCTAATTTTACAGAGTCCTTGTGCTTTTTGTATTCAGATGACACAGAATGTCCCGGCGACCAGCGTGCGAAATGTTGACATCGCAGCGACAGATGCCACAAACTGCGTACCTTTCGCCCTTGCGCGACGTCTTCATAAATGGAAAGTCGGTTGAATAGCTGGGAATAAACACTTGAAAGTATTTTTTTCCTCACATCTTGTAGCAAAGATGGTTTCAAGAGATCATGAGTAAATGTTCCAGTAACACAACGCACAAAGTTCGCCACAACCAACGTTGACACAACAAAAGAGATTTCCTAAACAGTTTTGGATTAAGATGGATGGACGGATTTTAACGGCTATACCGCAGCGGTAGCTTGCGCCCCTGGCATACAAGTCAATGTACCAGTGTTGCCAATCCCATATTGTAAACAGGCAAAATGCAGCTTAAACAAAAACTTTTTTTTTTTTTACATTGGGTGCGGAAAATTGTACAAATATTGTTGTTAATACGATAACCGTAAGAAAGCGCTGGAAAGCGGACACTTTACGATAAAATCGTAAAACTTGGCAGGTATGCGATCGCTAGAGACGATATATCTCGACCGCAAGGTGCACTTATACTTCAAAGAGCAATCGACAGGGGGCACTGATAGTACAGCGGGCCACGCAGAGCGGTGTTCGCACTCATATTGATTGTGATAGTATGGGCGCTGGAACATGATATGAAGCAATGGCAACTGACGTGACATCAATGCAAGCCATGTATACACCGAACCTTGCAAAAAAACATTTGTGACTGGAGATATTCACAGGTTGGACGAGAAAGCTCTGCCAAGCTTCACTCGCTGTATAACTTGTAAGGCGTTAGAGGTATCCCGAAGAGTCAGCCTGGTAAGGCCAGCTTCAGACGGGGCAACTTTTCCAGCAATTTTGGGGTTGCTGGCGGGTTGTTTCCTAGCTTTCCCTAGATCGACACAAATTGCTGAGATCGGGTTCGGCTCGAAACGGACGAGCAACTCGAACAACTCGGAGACGTTTGAAGCGGCAGCAGCCAATCAGGGACACAATATTTTCACGTGACACTCCTGTGGTGGTGATGATGACAGCTAGAGACTTGGTTCTGGTTTGAAAAGGATCGTTTTTGGAAATAAACTTTTTCAGAAAGATGAGTTAGCATTTTTAAGGCCATTCAAAGATATAAGAACACGTTTTAGCGCCTAGCTGGGTGTCTAAATAGTGCAAGAAAAACCAAATTGAATGATGATGATGGCAAGTCGGAGCAATTCAGCTGCTGCGTGTGAACGCGGGCGGCCCGTGTTGCTGGGGTTGCGACGTCAAGTTGCTGGGTGAAATTGCTCCGTCTGAAGCGGGCCTAAGGCCCGCTTCAGACGGAGCAACCTTCTCAGCGATTTTGGTGTTGCTGGCGGGTTGTTCCCTAGCTTTCCCTATAGTCACTTTACACACGCGCCAGATTACAGCCGCCATTGCCGACCTTCTCCTCTTTTATCGAGATACCAAGCCACTGAAGCGGGCTTTGGCGAGCCTTCATACAGGCAAATGCTGGGGAGAAGGACACAGCTGAATCTAAAATGGCAATAACCTGTCCTGCTGTGGTAATGATGGAGCAAAGTGATCAAAATAAGAGGAAACAAAAACTGAAGGTCGGTTATGGCGCTGCCCATGCACAGCTGCCTGAAAGCGTCGATATCCTCGCGCTGCAATGCAAATTGCTGGGGTCAAGCCTGGCTCGAAACGGACGAGCAACTCGGAGATGTCTGAAGCGGCAGCAGCCAATCAGATACAATATTTCACGTGACACCCCCGTAATGGTGATAATGACAACTAAAGGTTTCGTCCTGGTTTGAAAGGAATAGTTTTGGGGAATATATCGTTTCAGGAAGATGAGTTTGTATTCTCAATGACATCTGATTAAAGATAGGAAAACATGTGTATAGCGTGTTTAAATAGTGTGAGAAAATTAAACAATGACGGCAAATCGTAAAAATTCGGTTGCTCCGTGTGAATGCGGGTGACCCGTGTTGCTAATGTTGTGACATCAATTTGCTCGGAGAAATTGCCCCGTCTGAAGTGGGCTTAAAGGGATCTCAATAGAAACTGCATTCTTTTTGTCGACATATATTTTTTTTTCTCGCTTCAGGAGAAAGCCTGTTTCATTGACCACTAATTCTGCGGATGGAGCATCAAAGTGGTTTCTACGATAATTTGGTGGCCAAGAAAAACCCCTTAAATGAAGCCTCAAGGTTGATCGGCAGCTGTGGGTGCCGTCGAGTCCGAGGACAGAAAATCCCTCCGAGATCCAACGTAAGAGAAGTCATTTCTCATCGCTGGGCACCTGTGGCGACGGCAGCAGAGAAGGATTCGCGATCGGCAAACGCTCTACAGCCACGAGAGCCAGAAGCCCCCGACAGATCAGCACTGGCTCTGTTCGCCGCTGGAGCACTGTCTTAGACCAGCGGTATTGGGGGGCTTCCATTAGTATTTACGATGCTATTTAAACACGCGTGCTATTGAGCAGAACGTAAGGGCGCAAGTGAGCTGGTGTATATTACGTCAGTATACGTCCTGTTGTGCCAAGGGATGGCACATTTTACGACGATGATCTCTACTGCGGCGTGCGATCGCGCGAGTTGGGATTGGCAGCGGACGCAACGTCCGGACGTCGGGCAATGCAGCTCCGCGCGATGCACGCCTTCGGAAACGTTTCAAGGCATGACAGTTGGCTGCCCCGCAGAGGCAGTGGACGGACGGGGGTGCGGCCCCTCGGGGCGGCCGTGAATGGGGCCGTCGCACACGTCGCCCCGGAGGGCAGGCCCACTGACCGACGTGGCCGCCGCCCGGAATGCCCAAATAAGGCCTCCTTCCACACGAGGCCGTCGGCCGGCAGCCACGCCGGCGTCGCAGCCCTCCGACAGCCCGCTCGCCGTTCAGAGCGAGGGCCGAGCGAGCGGACGGGGTCGGCGCCCCACTCGCCGTTTCCGTACGTGCCCGGGGCCCGGGCACCGGAGCGGACCTCCTCACCTTGGCAAAGTCGTACTCGTCGACGGGCGTCAGCTCCGCCGTGTCGTGGTCGTAATCCATCGCTGGCTCGTGGCCCGGGCGAAGGCCAGCCGCGACACGGGCCTCACGTCGGCGTTCAGGTCGGGACGAGGCTTAGCATCCCTTCTGAGTCACGGCCCCGGTGTTCGCGACGGCGCTGCCCAGCCCCGACAGCGCGTCTTCGGCCCACCCGCTACTGCATGGCCTCAGCTGGCGGCAGTGCCGTCGGCTTGAACAACGTGTATTATCTCCATCGGACACTTTTCAGCACCGCAGACACACTCCGAAAAAGAAAAAAACAAACACCGACGACACTTCCAAGTTGCCACCAAACCGAGCGAAAGCGAGCACCCAGGGTGGCCGGCAGAGCGAGGAGCGCCAGTCCAGCGACCGCTTAATTTGGCCAGACGCGGGTTTGGCCGTTTCGCTAGTTTCGACTTTGAGAATGGCTCGTAGACACAGGTCTAGCCAAGCCAAGTGGGACCTCAAAACATGCCGCAGAAAGCGAAAAGATGACGTGTGTTTACGATCATGGCGGCGCCCACTACGAGCATGTCGTGGTGCCAAGTTTGCGCCCTATTTATTCTTGCTGTAAATTTTCTTTCGTCCGTCCAAGGAGGTGAGAAAATTACCGTCGTGTGCACTACGTGTACACGTACTACTCGCACCGCTTGTACTTCCCCCGCTTGCGACCGAGCAAACTCATTCATTCACCGTTTCGGCTACAGAGCCAAGCGAGCTAAACATCGCGAATATTTCTATAGAGAGGTCGATCTACTCCGAAGAAATGGTGTCTAGCCCCGTATCCAGCGCAGTCCTTCTTTAACGCGTATCAATCGCGCGGTAGTGATGACACGAACGCGCTTCGGTGCTCACCCCAACGGAAACCTCCACAACACGAGCTTTCGATGCAATCGTTGCCCGGACTGCCCGAGGCCCTCGTTACATGGCTCGTTTGCCCCCAGAGCTGCGCTACGTGACGTGCGGGTCGGTGCTGAAGCTGCAGAACACGGAGCACAGCGTGCGCCTGCACTCGCACGACATCAAGTACGGCTCCGGCAGCGGCCAACAGGTGGGTGGCTTCCCCTTTTCGCTCGGTTTGTCGCTGACGGGGCATCGCACGCAGTCGGTGACCGGCACCGACCAGATGGACGACAACAACAGCCACTGGGTGCTCAAGGCCAAGCGAGGTGGCAGCTGCCCGAGGGGGTGAGTCGCTTCCACCTTCACAGAGCTTCCGGGAGGGCGCTGACCGGTCTTTCGAAAATCTGGACAGGCAAGGGGCAGGTTGGGACTTGCTCTCGTGTGGCCCACAACCCTGCCTCCCAGTGGGCCCGGTGCTGGGGTGACGCTCACTAGGTTTAACCAAAGGAAAATTGGCGACTCGCTCGCCGGGGGAAGGGGCTGATCTTTCAGTTTTTTTGTCCGATCCCCCAAAGGTCATTCTGGTGACATATCCCACACTGCCTGGTGAGAGTTACGCAATTGCCGAGGGGAAGCGAATTGACTTAGAAGGGCAAAGGGAGGAGCCATGCCTTTTGGTTTTTAGTTTCTAGGCTAAGTGGCGCAAGCTACCGCTCTATATAAGGAATACAGCTGTTAGCATCGATCAATCCATCCATGAGTGCAATTTAGGTTTTGTTGTGTCATATATAAAGAGGGAGAAAAAAGTAAGCAAAGTTGTACCCGGAATGTTTTATGCGGACGACATTGCACTGTTAGCAGATAACCGGATAGTTTACACGAGCTGATTAAGACCTGTGGAGTGGTAGGAGACTCTCTGGGCCCGAAATTCAGTAGCAACGAGTCGGGAATACTGATTTGTAATGATGAGGAGGGGGACCCGCTGAACATTCGAGACTTTTTAAAAGAACACGGAGAGAAGCATAAAAGGCTAGGAGTATGACTGAATGAGGGAAAACAATACTTAGAAGAACAGGAAGAAATTATGCTAAAGAAAGGAGAAAGGAATGCAGCAGTTATGAAGCATAGGGCACTATGGAATTACAATAGATATGAAGATCTTAGTGGAATATGGAAAGGAGTCATGGTGCCGAAGTTGTCTTTTGGCAATGCGGTATTATGCGTGAAATCTGAGGTCCAGTTGAGTTTAGAGACCTGGCAGAGAAGCGTAGTCAGACTGGCACTGGGTACGCATGGGAATACAGCAAATGAAGGAGCACAGGGAGACTTGGGCTGGGCATCTTTCGAGGCTAGACAGGCGATCAGTAAGTTGAAATTTGAACAAAGGCTAAACACAATTGAGGATACACGATGGACGAGTAAGGTGTATAAGCATGTATACATGAGAAAGGTGTGAACACTAAATGGACAAACCAAATCCAAAAACTGAAATTCAAATACCAACAGTCAAGTGCTGGGGCAGAACAGACTACTTCTGTGATAAAGAAAGTAAAAGAAACTGAGAGAAAGATGTGGGAGGAAAGGATGCAGGGAAAAATCAGCTTTAACTATGCATAGGGGACGGAAACAGGAAATAAGGAAGGAACATTGGTCTGATAATTCATGGGGAGCTTGTTATTCAAGGCTAGAACAGGAGTATTGAGGACTAGGGACAAAGTGTGAGAAAATGGATACGCGGTGTGCTGTATGCCAAGTGGAAGACAAGACGTTGAGGTGCACAGGGCTTACTCCCGCCCTGTCGGAGGGGGCGACGGATTTAGCCGGAGTGCTGGGGGTTTGCAGGTGAGAATGGAAGTGGATGATAAGTGCATTTTAATAACGAAAAGGAGAATAAAAGACTGGTGAAAATTATGTAGGGAGGATAGAATGTTGTACAACTATCAGCTGGGGACAGGCTGTACAGAGAAAAATTGGGACTCCCTGTTGCCTAGCTCTGGCCCAAAGTGTCAACCCTGTCTCCCAGTGGGCCCAGTGCGGTGGTAACACTGACTAGGTTTGACCACAGGAAACTTGGCGACTCCCTCGCTGGTGAAAAGAGGCGGGGAGTGATGTTTTCAGATCTTTTGCCCGATCCCCCAAAGTCATCCTGGTGATATCCCACACTGCCTGGTGATAGTTACAAAATTGCAAAGGTGAAACAAATTGGCTTACAAGGGCAAAGGGAGGAGTCATACTTTTGGTTTTAGTTCCTAGGCTAGGTGGTGCAAGCTATTGCCCGTTATAAAGGATACAGCCATTATCATTCATCCATCCGTCCATCCAAGTTTGACAAAGTTTGTTTAAAGGCCAACTAAAAGCCATAAAGAAGGAGTCTTTCCCAGAATTCCTCCTTTCCATTGGAGAAAGAGAGAGACCCTCCTTCTTTTTGTGGGGAGTAGCTCAGAGACCCACTCCTGTGAGGAGAAGGGAAAAAGGAAAACTGGGAACCGGTTTCCTTCCCGGCAGAGGACGATTCTGTAGGTCGGCCTTTGATGACGAAAAGAGAACCCCTGAAGACGATGGACCATCTGTAACAAGACAGATATCTGGGAGTGTGGCTCAAGGAGGGAAAGAAATACCTGGAGGAACAGAGATAGAATTAGAAAATGGAAAAGTAATTCAGCTGTTATTAAACTGTAGACACTATGGAATCACAATAGATATGAAGTGGTCAGGGGTGTATGGAAAGGAGGGATGGTACCAGGACTGTCTTTTGGCAATGAGGTCATAGGCGTAGACTACGGGGGGGCATCGGGGCTCGTGCCCCCCCTGGTGAGATCCGGGGGGGGGACAGAGCCCCCCCCCCTTCCTCCTTCCGGGCCCGGGCCATGATCCTTACTGAGACGCTGTTTACGCGCCATGTAACGAGCTTCTAGTAGTGGGATGTAAACAAAATAACGCCCACGGTGCCTTTATTGACAAAATACATGGGAAATGGAATCATAGTGTGCTTTCGTTAGCTTCAATCTCCAGTTCTGGCGAGAAGGTAACACGCAGCAGCACCTCCCCCCCCCCCTGGGGAACTTCTCCAGCCTGCCCCCTCCAGGAAAATGGAAAGTCTACGCCGCTGAATGAGGTATTGCGCATCGGACGGAAGGTTTGGTTGGGATCCGAATTTCAACGAAGGAGCGTGGGCAGATTGGCTTTGGGAGAGCAAGGGAACGCACCAAGGGAGGGAGTGCAGGGAGACATGGGTCAATCGTCCTTTTGAGTGCAGATTCGGAGCGCAGGTTAACCGAAATGGATGATACCCGGTGGGCACAAATGGCATTCGAATATTTACACACGTTTAAACACTTTACATGGACGAACCAGACTCGAAAGCCGACGTAGTTGGGTGAGTCGGTTAAACATGGTCAGCGAGAGTGAGCTGTGGCAAAAAGAGGGAGGACAAGAGGTACGCAGTGGGAACTCGAGCACTGTTTGCTCGTCGTAATTGAAAGTGGGTTGCAGGGAGCCCGTGGCGTGTGGATCGACGGTGCGCCTAGAGCACCTGACGACACGCAAGAACCTGCACAGCCACCACTTCGTGTCGCCGCTCTCCAACAACCAGGAGATCAGCGCCTTTGGGGACTCCGGCGAGGGAGACACAGGTGCGGTCGCCCAGGCTCTTCGGAGGTCCCGCTTTTCCCATTGGACCTCGGGTTCAAATTGAAGCACACAGGTCCACTTTTCCTATGCACCCCTAAGGGAAGAAGCTTCTTTTCACGAGAGACTAACAATACTCACCTTTGATTCTTGGATCGCAGCAAATAGAAGCAACTTTATTAGCATTATAAAAGCGTAATTGCTTTATTATGGTATTTTTCCTGCGAGTGACATTTAACTCTACAGTATGGCAGGCCCAATCCTACATTTCGTAGCAACTGCATAAAGATGAGCGGTGAATCCGAGCGAAATTAATGGTTGAAAAGAGCGTAGGGCCTCTCAAGGCACGCCAACGGCTCAATGACGCTGAGTTCGATAATTTGCGAGATTTACGTGCCACTAAAAAGAGCACCATTTACAAGCGGTTAAAAACACGTAAAACAGTGAAAGTATCTAGACCATGAAAGGGGTGTTTTTCTTTTTCTTATTGCACCACTTTTATCGGGCATTAAGAGTTTTCTCGCTTTCCTCCATTTTCAAAGTTTTCGAGCAAGCGGATGCAACATTTTGGACGCTGTAGGACAAAGCTACCTTCGCACTTTTACGTGAACAGGCAGAATAAAGAGACTATTTTTTCTCGCTAGGGGCGCGAATCGCTCGGTTTTTACATTATTTTGATCATCTTCATGCGCAGGCAGACGGATCCTCTGTCAGTGCGCAGTTCTCGGCCTATCTCTTTATTTTCGAGATGCCCTTTGTCTCTACGGCGAGCAAACTCTTTGCAGAAAAGCGCAGACTCCGCGTTTGCGGCAACAGTGTCAGACAGCGAACGTAGATGCACGTACAAAGCTACTTTTGTGCGCCGTTTATTGCCATACGAAGCAACATTGGCCGTTACCGTTGCTCGCTCACGAAGCGCTTCGGTTGGATCAGAGTCCTTGCCGAACACCGAAGCGGCCCTTGCGTCCAATACGGGCTCCGATTATGCGAGCGAGCAATGGCGGACGGGCGTTGGTGCGGACTTTTGAAAAGGGTCTGTCGACCAGTACTTTCGTCCACGCGACCGGGAAGCGTTCTGACCCATTTATTTCCTAAGAGTTCTTCATAATGTTTGCTCATAATCGAGCGCAAAAAGATACTGCGCCCTTCTTTTCCCATCGAAATGCATTGCCGAAAGTCGGTCTTATGTCGTCCTACTCACGTTTGATAGCGCGTGCTAACACCGGCCGGACCTCTGGCGCGCGTTAGGAGAACTCGGTGGGCCGGAGTAGCCGGCTGAGAAAGGCTTTGTGCGCAGGGGACAACTGGACGGTGGTGTGCAGCTCGGACTTCTGGGAGCGGGGGGCCACGGTGCGCCTCAAGCACGTCGACACCGACATGTGAGTGGGTCCTCCCTTCCTTTCTCCCCGTGGGACAACGTTTTTTTTTCTCATTCATTACGGCAGTTGGCTGCGCAGCAACACTTCACACTCACGCGGAGTTTCTGTAAGAAAAAGTGCACCGCCTAATGCACCGACAAAAAGTGCGCTCGGGACAGCCGGAATGCAACGGGCGAGGCTGGAGGGCACCGGCGGTGGACGCTGGCCGGTTGGAGCCGGTAGAGAGAAGGATTTCAAGGGAAGGCGGAGAACGTTTCGGAGGGCGAGAAGTTGGACGTTGGACAGCTACGGTTGGGCCTTGGGGGCAATGCCGCTCAGGATGCTCGTCTCGGGGAGGACTCCGCCAATTTCGTTCCCTGGGGAGGAATCTTTCCGAGTCTCCCGACCGGAGGGATCAAAGTGCTCCGCGAGCTTTCCTCCGACCGAAGGTGACGCGATAGAACAAAGTTGTTGGTTCTGCTTCTGTATTGGATGCGTGGCAGAAAATTGGCACCTCCCCTGCGCCTCTGGGGGGAACTTGTGGGCTCCCAGAGCCGTTTCCTCCCTGCGGCAGTTCTCGGAAGGAATCCCAGACGGCACGGTCGATCCGCTTCAGCTACACCCTTTGGGGTCCCTTTTCACCTTGTCCGCTCTTCGCATCAAAATTATTTTAGGCTAAAAACGACCGATCGGCGGTTGTAAAACAAACTTGCATGTTCTGCTGGCAACTCTTTCGTCGAGCGTCGCATTTTTCGCGGCGGGTGCCGGGGATGCAGGCCGGAACAACGAGCGCAGGTGTTGCACCCAAGTGTGGTTTCCTCTATTTGACCTTCAATTTCCGTGCCACTGCAGACGGTGGAGTCCTCGCTCTCGCTGCCGTCCAGTTTGTAGGCACAGGGACGCCTTCCGCCGCGTCTCTCCTTGCAGCCTGCGTTGGAGGAACGACCTCTTTTCCTCAGCCCATTTCGAACGTCTCCGGCAACGTTCTTTATTGGCTCCTTTCGGTATGTAGCGTGCCGTGGAACTCGCTGACCTCGCTCGGTCTCTTCCGGCCAAAAGAGGATGTTGCTGTTAACCAGGCTCACTTCCAGCAACCGAGAAAAAGCTTGTGCTACCACTTGACCAACTTTCCGCTAAAGCTTGCCCCGTGACAGTCGGTGTTCTGCGTGTAGTCGACGGTTCCACTTGGTTTCTCTGTTGTGGCTGTCACGCATCCAGCTAGCTCGACTCTTTCGTCTTACTCGACACGTGGACTCGTCGCCGGTCTCGCCCCGTGAGCACCGTCGTCTTTCGGTGGGCAAGAGTGGCGCCGCATTGTTTGCTTCTTCAACTGCGATGGCGAGCCTTTGCGGGCTGCCAACACTTTGTTGCTCCGTTCTTGATTCCGAGGCTGTCATTTGGGGTGACGCGTGGAACCTGTCGGGTGAAAGCCAATGACGATGCAACTTACGAAAGAAATTCTGTATGCTCACACAGCCGGTGGAACAGCCCTCTGGCGGATAAATACTGAGTCCCTATTTCGTTGGCTTCTCAGAGTTGTAGCACTCAAAGATCACACAACCTATGAAGCCAACCGTGTTCTCGTCTCTGACGATCTTTAGTGGTGGAACAAAATGTTTGCTGCACTTGGTGTCCATATATTCTCATTTCCCGCGAGCAGCGAGCATTTAAGTGGGCGAAATGCGGAGCATCCAGGAAATCGGGAGAAAGTGCATCAGACTGAACGGACGGTTGAAGAATGGCTGTTTTGTCCGCCATTCATTAGAGAAGCAGTTTTCAAGCGAGATTCTTCGTTAAGTGCCACATTCAGAAGCGCTCCTAGAATTACCTCGAATTGGTCCAGCACAATGCCCTTCCAGGTTTTTTCCTGGAGACTGGCGAGGAAGCGTTCCTAGATTTGCGGTTCTTTTTCTTTTGCATAGCGGTTGATCTCGGTTACTATCTCTCTTGTCGAAGCTTCTGTGGAAAAAAGCTGTGCTCGAGCTCACTCCTTGATTTTGGTTGGACCTAAATTTCAGACCTTGAAATGAGCAGTTTCAAAGTCACTGTTCTCTCACAGCGGGTCCACATATGTTGCTCGCACTGACTTCGCATCGCATACTTTTGATCGCCATGAAAGAGAGAGGGAAGCTGCTTTTGTAGGAATTTTTGAGTGACGGGTTAATCTTCTCTAATCTTCCGGGAGGAGAATAGTCTGGGCAAATCTGGGAGACACAACAGAGGGTCCTGGTAAGAGGAGAGCTCCTTCTTCCTCTCCTCTCTGCTGTCAGTGCGCTCTTGGGGTGGCGTCATGTGCAAGCCATGTATCCTTTCCAACATAGCAACTGCCGATAAAAATAATGCGCCCAAGGCGGAACAAAACCCTCCGTGCTTTCTTGCCGGCCATCCGGAACATTGGGGAAGGTCAGTAAAGCTGCTCACTCTCACAATCCAAGCAGTGACGGGACGCATGCCATGTGGCGTTTGCCCCGTCTTTACCGGCCGCTGTTCGAGTCGGTTCCGCCCCACGACGCTCAGGAGACCGACAGCAACGGTAGATCGGTCGGTCTGAGAACCTATCGACAACTCTACGAGTGACAAACACGAAGCAAAAGAAAGCTTCTGCATCACATCGGTGAAGAAGGGCACGACGCCCACGCGTCACCGACACTGCCGGCGGCAACTTTAAACGGCGCAACAACAGCAGTCGCCATCGGCGTTCAGACTGGACAAGGTGCCGGTACAAGTGCCTCGGCAGAGCTGGACGAGAAACAGAAACAGCTCCCAAGCACCTCGCGCCAAAGGTAAAATATTACGAAATCTTCAACTTTCGGAAGACAATGCAACAAGATGGCGAGATGATCTACGTTTTCTACACGCGCCTCCGTTTGATGGTGAACCGCGCTTTTGCGGATGCATATGTGGAGATCAAGTCACACATTGTGCCGGGCACCTCCGCAACGCCGTTTCACACTCCAAACCCAAGGACATAGGTACAAAGTAGCTAAAAAAGATGAAACGAGCAGCATCAGTCGAAGTCAACCTCGTGCTCCAGGGAAGACGGGGAAAGCCGCTCACAGTTCAAAGGGGAAGTAGCCCATTTCATCCGAAAGGAAATGTTTCAGCCGCGGTGGAGCGTGGCCCTACAAACGAGAAAAGTTCTCCTGTCCCGCAGAAAACAAAATGTTGAAAGCTTGCATCGAGGGAGGGCATTTTGCCGGCATACGCGGAGGTAAAGTCCGACAACGTGAACCCGACATGGCCCCCGGGCTAACCAAGCACAGTTCAGAGTTGGAGTCGGACGACCACGCTTTCACGGTCCAACGCGACAGCTCGGAAGCTACAAAAGGAACATTGACCATCAATGACAGCGATGTAAACTTCGATCGTATTCGTTGGAGCATTGGCGAACATTGTTAGTCACAGCGCATACATCGAGATCCCAGGCAGACCAACCCTGAGCGGTCCAGCGTTAAAGGTGTGTGCCTATGGGTTGGAGACAGAACTTCCCTTAATGTGCAAGTTTTCCGCTGTACTTGGTTAAAGAGATGCCAAGCTACGAGACACCATCTTGGTGACAAGGACACCGAGTGAGTTGCTGTTGTGCTTCAAGTCAGCTGAACCTCCGGTTCTTGTCTGGATAGTGTGATGAACCATAGGCAGTTCACAACCTAACTAGGCTTCAAGCAGTAGACAGAGACACATCTTCGGCTCCAGGCCAGGGGTGAAGCAGAGCGCTCTGTCCAGATGCTAACCGAGGCGATCGAAGGACCGCACGTCCAGAGAAGGGACTGGATGCAAGGCATCGACGACTTCCCAATGTGCTACAGAGCAGCTGCTCAACGAGGAAGTCTCCGCACAAACTTATCTTCGGCAGAACAGATGCAGACAGTGTTGCCACAATCCATATCAAACGAAGCAAACCAGGACAACGATGTGCACCGAGACGACGACGTTGCAAAAAGAAATCAAAAACAATATACCGACGAAAGACGTCACGCTCAACATCACTCACTGAAACCGGAGGACACAGTACTATGCAAGTAAAAGAAGCGGAACAAGCTAACCCCGTGTTTTGACCCCAATCAGTACTTGCTCACGCAAGCCCAAGGATCAAAAATCGTAGCAAGTCACCATGAAAAGAAGATAACAAGTATTAAGATGGAGTGTTGGTTTAGTTGGCTGTACATTCTTCAAGTCAAATGCTTAAAGACAGTGACAGAAGATAGATGCTAACAGGACATGCCATGTCCTGTTAGCATCTATTTTCTGCCCTGTCTTTAAGCGTTTTACTTCAAGAAGATAACAATAAATGCTGTATCCGGTCGTTCATCGTTTGTAAGCAACCTTCACCTTATAGCGCAATTGCGCCTCCAATAAACAGCCTCTCTGTTGGTCTGGACATTGAGCTGTGCTATCGCTTCTTCAGCTTGATACATGGTGTCAGAAGTGGCCCCGTCCTCATCGCAGGCAGATATATGACAGACCTTGCACCACCAGAGCCTCTTTTCCTCCATGCCGTCCCAGAGCTCCCATGGGCTAGGGTAGGTAAAGGCCTGTTTCAACATGCCGGAAAACACTACCTGGTTGTATACAATACTTACTCGAATTTTTTGCAAGTAGCGCGAGCACCGCAACGGCGGTGGTTGACAGGCTCTCAGATATTTGCCCGGAATGGCATAGCTCTAGAGGTGTGCACGGACGGGAGACCACAGTTCACTGCAAAAGAGTTTAGAGAGTTTGCTTCACGATATGAGTTTGTGCACACGATTTCGAGTTCCAGGTTTCCAAGGGCTAATGGGCTGGCAGAAAAAGGAGTCCAAGTGGTCAAGCACGTCTTACACAAAATGGAGTGTGCCAAAGAGGACTTGTAGTTGGGCCTTCTCAACTTCCAGGCAGCTCCTCACCAGCGAAGCTCCTGATGGGACGTACACTACGGACACTACTTCCCAAATTCGCCGTGTCGCCTATGTCTCCCGTGAAAAAGCACATACAGAATGAAACCAAGGGGACACACCTGGCTCCTTTCGGGACAGGAGACATTGTATGCATTCGTGACAATGTAAGATGGGGTCATAAAGAGCAAGTGCGGGACTTTGTGGCCCCAAGGTCGTATGCAGTCCTCACAGAGGATGACCGGATCTTCCGTCGCAACCGACAGCACCTCCGGAAAACGCCTGCCATGTTTGTCCCTTCCGGCAGTGACTCCAAGACAAACGGCAATGAGGATCAATCCATGTCGTCGTCGGGGGACGAAACAGAGCAGCACATGCCGTCGCAGTCCTTCCAGGACACCCCAAGTGCACCAGATCTCGCCCAAACATTACCACGTCGCCTTTCCTGCCGACCAAGAAGGCCACCTCGACAGTGTCATTGGTGTCCTCGACTTCTTGGGTTTACTGTCAGTTGAGTTTCTGACCATATTTGTTTTTTTACCCCCAAGGAAAGGAGATGTATCGAATCGTTTATCGTTTATAAGCAACCTTGTGACTCGCACCCCATAGCGCACGCGCGCCACCAATAAACAGTTTTGTTGGTCTACACATCGAGCTGTGCTGTCGCTTCTTGAGCTCGATACAAACGCATTTTTCTTCAAGAGGTCCAAATGAGGGCATCATGAAAACACTGATGATGAGGACCTCCCATGTGCGACTGGAAGCACCTGAGCACAAACAGAAATGGTTGAAACCACTCTAACAAACGAAGGTCAAGCAACAACATACCCTACCAGTTCACCAAGAGGGCTCAAGCCCTTACGATACAGACACTGAAGGCACGATGTAGGAAGACTTAAAGGGGTACTTCGCCGTTTTCTTCATAGTCCCCGATTTGCCTAAAACTTGCTGAAAACACCAACAAACATCGCTGAACTAGTAACCCAAATATTTGGACAAAATAACTTTTTTTCGTGAAGTTACAGAATTTACAATTTTGGTCCTCATTGTGTTTTTCAAAGTGAAAAGCTCTACTGGCAACACTGAAAAATTGACGTCATGGGTGGGCAGGCGTTCACTCTTTGGGCTGTAGACTTTGTTCCCAACTGATTACAAACAGTTTTATGGTGTCAAATGAATGCTTTGGAAGGTCGCTCCAGCTCCCGCGCAGCAACACGAAACAAATGCTCGGCATAGTTCATTTTTAGACTGCCCGCTCGAACCGCAAGCCGGCCTACCCATGACGTCACGGCAATGAAAAGCGCGGGTATGTTCGAATCTTCGTTTTGGCGTCATTTTGATTTGCCGATTTCACAATAACTATTCTGGATTTTGCAATACTAAATATAAACAGCATACCGGAAAGAGTAAGGACGGCGATTTCGAAAATATAGTTAGTTGGGGTTGCTCGAAAAATTGCCGGATTTCCCTTTAAGTGGAGTAACGCCGTCTCCGTAGGTGTCGAACTTTCGTCCCCGTTCCTCGTGCACACCACCGGATGGCTCGACAGTTGTCCAGGCAGACTGACGTCCGTCTGCTACGATCTTAGCAACTGCGTAAAGCCGCACGTGCTGAACTGAATGTGACTGTTAACATGGCACTTTTTAAGCGGCGGAGATATTTCTGGCGTTATATAGGGCTATTGACCGTTCGAATAAATAAATAAGGGCTTTTGGCAGGTCATTTTTTGCTATACGTGCATAGTAGTACATACCTTCTCTTCTTTCCTAAGCGAGGTTAACATTTGAGAGACATCTGTCTGGTTTGGAGTGCTTGAAATCAAACAAACTCCAACAATCCCTAAGACTAGGGACCAATATATCAAAACCAACGGTTTCTTCTTCAGGGGCGGCCATAATCCTCTGAAGAGCAGCCACTTCTTCTATGGTTGTGGTGATGTTTTTGTTTTCTTCGTTGTGTTGCATGGAGCGTTTATGTATACGAGTTGGTTGAGCTTCCAGGGATCTGTTGCTGTTGCCTGGTGTAATTTGAATGTTCCCGATTCAATAAAAATTCTGCGGGTGTTACTCGACAACAAGGATGCATGTGTTCTCAAGGTCGATTTGGCGGTCTCTAATGTCAGATTATTCTGCAACAGCGCTCGCGCTTGTGGTCGACTTTGCTCACGTCTTTTTTGTGTTAGAGAAGCCTTCGTGGAAATCTTTGTTTTGCGATGCAGGTGGTGGAACAGCATCCTTAGCCAGGGCGGCTTTCCATGACAATTATGAGAATGTGGTCCTTGTAGACAGCTTCTCACCATTTGGTCGCAAACTTTGACTCAAAATGTCTCTCGCAGATGAAGTCTATCATCGGCTGCAGCAGGCAATCTTCCGCAAGATAGCGTGATAGATGCACCTTCAAGCGGTCCTCTTCCTTGTCGTGGCAGTAAAGAGCTCCTCCGTCCATATCTCGTACTCACTGCTTTTCACCATGGTACAAGCACTTGTTCCCCATTACCGGCAACTTCTGAAGCCAAAACCGGCCAGAAAAAAGAGAGAACCACGTGAATACCATGAAGCTATCGTGCGTTGTAGCCCGGCTACGCTACCGCTCATGAAACAACAGCCTTCTCAGCCCCGGGTTGGGTGAGTCGTCCTGTTGCCATGGCGCGCCACTAACCCGGAGGCTCAGGAGGCCGTGCCAAAAATGGCGGAGGCGTAGCACCTACGCCACCTGAAGTATTTCTATCTCCGAGACTGAAGGTGAACTCTTGAAACTTTGCTTTCAATAAGCTCGGTTGGCGTGAGCTTCTTTTGCACTTCTTCACTTTGACCGTTTATTGTACTATGCAACTACCTGCTAACGATAATAGGAGAAATCCTTAGCTACAGGTACAGTATAACCGAATTATCGTTAGCAGCCTGGACTAGAAGCTGGTCAAGTCCAGAATTAAATGCCTCTTTAAACTGATCGTTATAAGTGGTATATCGGTGCTATGTGGTATGTTACACAGTGGGGCCAGGGTTCCGCTGTCTCTATTTTTCAGTCACATTAGTCGGGGGCGCTATTTATCGGTGTTTATTTTTCTCTCTGAAAAATCTGTGGTTGTTCTGATGTGTTACATTTCATGCTCGGGAAAGAAATGGGTGGTTGTCGGGGCTTCTGTTGCAACTTGCGAAACTTCCCACAATTACTAGAAAAATACTAGAAAAACCACGGCTCACTCTACATTACACATGTTTATTTGCGTACACACCAAACGTCAGCTACACAATGCAATACAGTATATGGAAATAGCAGATGGCGTGGCGCTTTCACAAGCATGATATCAAACTTAAACTGGCCGAAAAAAAATTGGCTTGTACATTGTCAGAGACTTGTCAGTCGTCGGAGCGTGCCGTTCTTGCGGCTGAGGACACGCAGTCCAGAAAACGCCCACGCTCCGCGTTCCTGTTTCAGGCGGGGATGGCAAGAAAATCAGAAGAAGCTCAGGCAGAGATTCTGGCCAGTCCTTGCTGCAATGCGCTCTCGAGAAGCTGCCAATGCAAACTATACCGTAATGGAACTTTATACAATGACGCCAGCGACGACTTGACTGATGATGAGGTCATCAGAAATACTCAGCAAGGGTGCATCTTTGCGAAATCAAGTGCTTCTTTGCACCTTCACACAAAACCTCCATATTGTCAGAATTCTTGGGCGTGAGTCGCTTCACCGGCTTTCCGTTTTCTACCCATACCTGACGCGGCACGACAACGGGTCCGAGCATGGTGACTACGAAGTGAGCTGGTGTTGGCTACATACGCCGGGAAAAGGGACCATCCATGGACCCGATGCTTTTCCTTTACTGCCCTCTTTCCTCCACTGTCATATTAAATATGCCTGAACAAGCAGCTGTTGCTAAGGGAAAAGCAGGGCAATAACCTTGGTTTCAAAAAGCGACCCACAAGGACGGATTCAGAGTGAGCTGTTCAGATTCAACGAAAAAAGCGAACTGCAAGATTCTGCTCCAGCAAAAGTTGCCATTTTCCTGTTAGACGGTGTTTCGGTTTACGCTCGCTGCGTGGTTTAAATATCGGTATGTATCGGTATATACAGCTCTGAACTACAGTATAACGTGAGATTCATGCTTTGTTCATTTCAAATACTTATTGCAGTTTGCTGGTATAGCACCACCATTGCTAACTGGTAGGGAGGTGTTGTGTTTTGTAACGCCAGAGACTAGCTCGTTGGAAAAAGGTTAGAGATGAAGCAGAGAAGTGTACGCTTTGGTCATGGAGACTTCTCCATGCTTGTAATGGGAAACTTGGTACTCGACCATACGCAACACCACGTCGATAAGGGGAGCTGAGCACCCAAAATAATAGCACCGAGTCAGCAACAGAAAATTGACCATTGGGTGCAAACCCGCATAGTGAATGACTGCGTTCCCAAGTTGGTAAGCGTCTTCACCTCTTCCTCAGTCAACCAGCTGTAGTGCCCTTTCGTTGGCCTTTGAGACCCATCTATGATGTCCTCTTTGGTAAAGTCAGAAAAATCAAGCCTGTGTAAAAACCCCAGATTTATATTTAACAGCCTACAACTTTCATGTAATTATTATTGCTTGTGTGTGTCTGCGGTGGAGTTCCTGGCAGTGAGCGTGAAGTATTTACTTACTAACATACGTGTGTGTGTGTATAGAAAATCTCATGCCTGCTTCGCGGGGACGGGGAAGGAACCCCGAACCCCGGGGTGGCCAGATAGAAACGCCCCTAAATAGGAGACTTGCTCCTTGCTAGGCAAGATATATTCCGGGCCCCGTAGTAAGAGACTCACTGGCAGAAGTGGGCAGGCAACTAGCCAGCACTTGTCTCGGGGACCCACTCCTAGTCCCGGAGACACGAGTGGTCTGTTTCTCTCAGGGCTAGGTGGTTTTCAGTAGACGTGGTACCTGTTCTCTTGTCAATTGCCACGATCAGCTTGTTCCTCATGGTGTTTACCAATAGCGCGGGAGGAACCCCCCGCTGGAGTTTTAACGGTGCGAGCGTGGGAATTCTTTTCTGGAAATACTAACTGCTTCTTTATCCTCAACTGTTACGTCTCTTTGATAACAACGGCCATCCCAAAAAAAAGCGAGGATATTCATACATGTTGGTGCCGAAATTGGCAGTGTTAGCAGGCATATTCTTAGCCGAATGGCAGAGCGGAGCAATATTCGAGAGACTAGGCACAAGTGAAGCTCAAGGTGTTAAAGCTACCTGGGTGATTTTTTGGTGCCCTTTTTTTGATAGAACGATGTGATGTTTTCCTCTAATCACCTGCTGGCTCTCACCTTCACCCATCAAACTCCACTGGTGTCCAAAACGGTTGCAGTTCTGCAGGCGCTTCGACAAGGACCACGTATGGAGGTACCGGCCTGCTGGGACAAGCGTTTGGCCTTTTCATTCTGCACTCCAAACAGAAAGAAACTCGGGATGGTGTCGTCCCTGATGCAGCATCCCCGAGACAGTCGTGTAAACATAACTGACTTTCTTGGTCGGGTGGGCCTTGCTGGCTAATGAGCTACCCAGATATTTTTTGCAGAAGTTGCAGGAAACTTGGTTTCAAGGTTAAAAAAAATGTAGGAAAAGCAATCAACAGAAAAAAGATCAAGACCGGTGGTAATGTCCTATGTCTGACTGTCCCGCAACTAAAAGTCACTTTGAGTGCCGCGGTGTTCTCTGCGCCGTCAAAATTGTCCAGTCTCTGTAGGTAACAACAAAAAAAAGAAAACACTGAGGCTTTGTAAGAAACACGCACGCAGGCCCATTGAATGTACACGTCAGTTTGTCCTCTGAAAATACCCATGACTTGCAGGGAGCGTATACAGAACTGGGGCCATCAACGACAAGACATAGCAACCCTCCTCCGTGCAGGAAATTCCCCATCAGCTGATCTCGCAATTCATTGTGAGGGGCATCCGTCACGCGCTAATCTTGAGCAGAAAATAAACAAATTATGGAAGATAATCAAAAAACAAAACAGAAAATTACTGTTTGAGCCCTACTGCAAAAAGTAAAAGTAGGGATAGCTGCAGCAGAATGCACTGTTAGTGCATAACTTTGAGAAAGTTTGCTAATATTTCAGTTGTCTCTCTCTTCTTCACCCGTATTTAATCCTCGTTTGGTGCTGATTAAACATGTACCAACTAGCCCTTTCTTATCTAATACACATGCCTATTTTAGGCTATTTCTCATCGCGCAGAGTAGATCTGCCGACAAGAAAGTTCGAGGATACCTCAAAGTCCGATTTATTTTGTACTTCTTTTGCTTTTTCCACGAACAATAGAAAGAATGGAATAGCTTTCAGAGAGGTTGACTGGAAAATCAGATCATGACATTCCTTTCACAAATCAACAATGTATCTGCCTGAACATGTGAAATTGTATTACAAATATTGTATCAATATTTATGTATTCTTTCCACATGTAAACCAAGTTTGTTTTCTTTTAGCATGTATGTTTGTTATATCCGTATGCCGAAAGCATACTATATAATACTGTGTAACCTATGTGCCTAAATGACCTATGATACGTTACAGAAATATATATTACGAGATGCTCAAAGACAACGCCCTCTTTGTCACATCATGATCATCATCACTGCAGACTCTGGGTAGAGCTACTCTATTACCAGCTTTCTCTGGTGCCTCGAGCATGGGCGTCTGTGCTATAATTTCCCGAGAGCAGTGGCTCAATAAATCTGTCCCGGAACTGCCCGTCTCGCCTTCTAACGTGAGCGCATTGATTTCCCTTCTGACATCCCGACCATCGCATTTGCTATGATCCTGGGCTGGCAGGGCAGCCCCTGGGCTCACTGGACCTCGATGTCAACGCCGCGTCTTCCTTTTCTGTGGCCTGGTCTTAGTACCTAAAACGTGTCTATGCTACCTAGATGATATAATATTTTCTTATACTGAATGTATCTAGTACCTCACACAAGTACTTTCTTGCATAAGGTTGGTCCTACAATTGAATACCAAAAAAAGTGTTATTTGCCATAAAAACTAGTGTTAGGCCACCTTGCTGTTTCAAAGGCGGTATACGATGGTATAAGATGACAGGCCGCGTCGATCCGGCGGCCAACAAAGCAGAAAGAACTGAGCAGCTTCGCAGGACTCTCCTCGTACTTCCGAAGATTTATCCGCGGTTTTGCTAGCATTCTAGTCCCATAATAATCTCCTGAAAAACAAGACCAGATTTCTTGGACACCAAAACATGAAAGGCAGCTTTTCACGACCCTCAAGCGCAAGCATTCGGACCCGGTTTTTGACATTTCAACAACAGAAAGGCGGAAACCATACGCATGCTAGCTAGTGACATCGGCATAGAGCAGTCCTCTGCAACGAGACCATGTGCCATCAAGCACGACTATGGCCTACCGGCGATCGCTCTAACAGCAAAGTGAATTCAACTACACCATCCATAAGCTAAAATCCTCACTATCATTGACAGGCAATTGTAAATTTGTGCTCCTTATCTCTGGCCGACATTTGCGCGTGGGTCACAGATTGCGCCAATGCATTATGCTGGCTTGCCGGTTAAAACATGTTCAATTGACTTGGTTAGTGGACCCCTGCACCTTCAGAATGCGACTTTTCGTAACCCCTGCAAGTGCTGTAGCCTTTGTGATACGCAGGCGCTCCATCTCTGCAACGCCCATACTGCGAAATCTTCTCTCGGTCCTCTTAACAAGTGCACGGATTTCAACCTTGACATAACCAGAATACAGCACCGAACGGCTTTGAAGGTCCTGAAATTCAAAGCTGTGTCCCATCGACAGACATTAAACTGCCTGCCATACGTTCCAGGCGTAACAGCGTCACTTCGGCTTCTGCATCATCATATTGTACCGTCAAAGGTACATTTCGATGGAGATCGTTAGGTGCTTGTGATACCAGGCCCATGACAGTAGACTCTCATTAATTCAAACTCAGACAGTCACGGATTTCCAGTTTTGAATTATCAGAAGTTAATTATCAGAAATTTATCTAAATATGATACTGAACAACATTATGATTTATGGCTACATGGATAGCTACATATACAATGATTTTTTTGGTTCCTCTACATAAATTTAATTATAAGCAAAAAGAGTACAGGCATAACCCATTGGTGAAAGAACTCAACTTTGCCTTTGTGGGCGTCAGAACGCAGTGCGGACGGCGCAGTCGATAAAACATATCTAGTGTACTCGTTATTTTAGAGGATACGGGAAGATACAGTAGACTCACTAATTCAAACTCCAGAAATACGTTTTGTTTAAATTATCGCGAGTTGGAGTATCGAAAATTCATCTAAACATGATGCGAAGGCGTGACAAGAATTATGATATGTCATATGATGGATGGCTACACAAGCAAGATATTTTGTGGTGCTACCCTTTCATTGGCTATTGATCATAAGCAGCTATGCCATACATAAAACTGTTGTCTTGTATAAGTTTATTATCCCTTCAAAATGTTGCTTATCGTGGACTGTTTAGACAGCAGAATCACAACTCAAAACAAAATTAACTTTGCTCCTCATCGGGCCAAGAAGCTGTCTCCACAGCTGGACTATTTAAGCCCAGGGAACACATGAGCAATGAAATAACCGGACCGCAGCGGCAGTTTTCATAGCTTAACTTGCGCGGACGCTTTGTTTTACGTGGACCTGCGCCAGGCCACGTCACGGCGTACCGCAGCAAGTTCATGGATGTTTGCGTGGTGCCCGTTTTCAGAGCCCGCGTTGTTTGCGTTTCAGTTCCGTTGAGTCCGCCGCTCACGGAGCACCGGTGCACCGCGGAGAAGCAACACCCGCGGAAGCATCGCTCTGCCGGATGTTGCTTCTCCGCGGCGCTACCGGTGCTCGGCAAGAAGCGCAACTAACGGAGTCGTGCGAGAACAAAAAGTTTGAATTAAGGCCACGGGTCCCACTGAATGTGGCAGTTTAGGTACTTTTTGGCAGGTCATTACTCATCTCCTTTTAAACACTGTTTTGTGGGATTGATGTCATTCGAAAGGCAATGCAATCCTCTTTCATTTGATATTATGTATGTATTGGTTTATACTGTTCATGAGCATTTGTAGCGTTGCGAATATGATGGCGCGGACCCTCACTTGCTCCGCTGGTTCATGTTTTATGAACGATTCATTAAAGATAACAAGGTTCCAATGTAGCAGTTTTGTTAAGATGATGTCGGAGCAGAACGTAACGGTATACTTTTTTGGTATTTGCACTACTTTGTTTTTTACAGCTCTCCAAATATTGCCCTAAAATTGACATTTTTCAGCACAAATATGTTTTTAATGACAAGCGCTAGGGCAATGAAATTAGCTACAGATGTAGTGCTTATAATTGGTAATATGCAGAAAAAAATTTAATGTTGTGTAAATATTTTTTGTTTAGATATTCTATATCAAACGTAGCACTTTTTTGTGCTTCGAGTCATGGTAATTCAAATGCCGCTGAGTAAATAATTAAAGTATGGTAAAATCTTTTATGACACTTAGAACTACAATAGTTGCCCAAGAGGTGGACGGTGGCTTTTTTCATTTTCAAAGTCATAACGCTCCGGGAGCCCTTCAAACTTACCTGTTTTTGACGCACATCTTTTTTGGACATCAAACAGATTTATTGGCATCTAATAACATTTATTGTATGGAATAGATATACATTGCGATGTATTAGATTTTCCCAATTATCTTGCTTAGGTTTCTTGATAGTTGTAGAGCTTAGCTAATTTTAAAAACAATTAAAAACTGTTTGGTTGTTTTGTTGCGCTACCTGGCGGATGGCAGACAAAACTGTTGATTTCCAAGTTCAAAAAATTTTCGAGGGCGGCGTTGGCGTCTGTATCATCATCAATCTCCGTGTCGTTTTACCTTCACATTTAGAAAATATATTTGAAGATTTACTATCGATAAATGAACGGTTTAAGTACTTGGTCAGGTTAATAAATCTAAGACAAATAATTACACAAGCTTAGCGTGATATAAATTGTTCATTATTCGATATAATTGAAATCAATAAACGATAAAGACGAAGAGGGAAAGAATACACCCGAGTTCACTTCATGCCCAGAGTCACTAAAAGAGCTGCGCTTAAAGCATCGGCACTCCGTTCCCCAAAATTGTTTTGGACGCCGCCATTTTGGGTCTTGTGCAGAGCAAACACAACTGCCGATCGTCATGATCCAAAAGTGCGACTTCCTCTGCATTAGATGCGATGCTAGGAAGCTGATACAATATTGCTATGCTCTGTCGCGGGTGGTTTAAACATTCGTGGAGGACGGAAAAGCGTTTCCTGTGATTTTAGATAAAGCTTCAGATAACTGGCAACCATGATTTTAAGCCACAATATGGCCAAGTGTCGTTACTCTGAAGCGTAGCTAATTTACTGGCACTAGCGGGAAAAATGAGGACGAGGCAGGTGTCAAAAGGTAGTGGCTTGTGGAATCCACGGGGCTCACGTCATGGCCCCTCCAGGTATTACAAGCTTCTTGAACAAGGGCATGAATAGTGTCATTAAATAAGCTACGCTTCAGAGTAGCGACACTTGGCCATATTGTGGCTTAAAATCATGGTTGCCAGTTATTTGAAGCTGTATCTGAAGTCACAAGAAACGCTTTTCCGTCCTCCATTTTAAACAGTTTGCGACAAAGCAAAGCAATATTACATGAGCTTCCTAACACCGAATCTAATGCTGAGGAAGTCGCAATTTTGAATCATGACGATCGGCAGTTGCGCCTGCTCTGCACAAGCACCAAAATGGCGGCGCCCACAACACTGTCGGGGAGGAGAGTGCCGATACTCTAAGCGCAGCTCATTTATTGGCCCTACTTCCCGCGAACCTCCTTTCCCCTGACTGAAACTGAAACTAAATATGAATAATACACCATTATTATAGCTTATTTAGTTTTAACCACCTTCACATAGTGAGAGGTTTTATGTGCGACTGTTCTAATCAACGTTAGTTCTAACCGTCTCAAAAGAGAGAACGCGCGAGCTTGCGCTGGTTAAAAAAAGACGGTCCAAAGAAAAGAGGCGGCACGCTGTGTTCTTTGTGATTGTGCGTCTAATTGCAAATTGTTGTGTGTATGTTTATACCGCCGGAAGTTAGTCTGCCTTAGGCCTGGTTCACACTTACCGCTAATCCGCTGCCGCCGAAGCGGAATCGGCCGCGGCAATGTACAGTGGACGCTACGCCCGGTGGCCGAATTCTCGCAGATTCGCCCGCCGATTCGGAAGTGTGAACCAGGCCTTAGTGGGCATCTAGTGTCTCAGGTGTAGATGAGCAATTTAGCCAGTGCGGTACAACCGCAAACCTGGGGACTTTAACGTGCACCACGCAGTAGTGATACACGACCGCACGCCGGTATGATATGCTCTTCCACATCGAAACGGGCAGGGGCGGGGTGGGTTCTGCAGCGCGAGCTTTCGCTCCACGTGCTCCGAGCTGGTGTGCGCTATACCTTATTTCACCTTATGGTGTACCGCATGAAAGGCTACAAGCGCGAGCTTTTTGCTGTACGGCACATCTCGGCGGCACAAGCTCTCGTGCACTAAAGGCAGCTGTCAACGCTATGAGCTCGCGCTTCTAGCCTTCGCTGCGGTACAACATAAGGTGAAACGGAGTATAAACATGCACTCGGCAACCGATCGCCCCCCCCCCCCCTTATATAAGTATTTGAAGATCGACGATGGACGTCGATCGTCTCGAGGTAATGTAACGTAATAACATTATATAAATATTAAACATATTGAAGGACTGAACGACTCAATTTTTTAATTCATGTATTGTAATATGGCGGTAGCCTATTGTACTTATTGTTGATGAAGAGCAATAGGAGGTTACTAGGTAATGATTAAATGATGCAGCTCTATAAGGACGACGACATTAGTGGGTATCGAACCACAACGTACAGTGCCAGACTTGTTTCAAGTATCGTGTACCCAAAGACCTTTCTTCACCCGCAACAGAATATTGTCGAATCAATGAGGATGCTGCTTTACAACTGTACGTGGAACAGGAAAACTGCACTGTACAGAAGTGCGGCTTATTCGTTAATATGAGGGACGGATTTCTAGCAGCATTCCCTGATTGACTACTTGGAACAAATGGCCTCATTGACGTAAAGTGTCCCCGTTCCAAAAGATTCTTGAAGCCTACTGAAACCGCAAAGGAGTATGAGGCGAAAAATAAGAAAAAGGAGCCTGGTGTGAAAGGTCCAAATCAATACCATAGCTTCTACTACCAAATACAAGGGCAGTTACACAATACAAAAAGAAAGTTTTGTGATTTCGTTAATATTTACGCTCAAGGGCATTGATATCCATCGTATTCAGAGGGAAGACACCTTCTGGTCGACCAACATAGAGCCTTTTCTACTCAAGTTTTACATGGAAGGCCCGACTTCCGCTGAAATTCCTCACGTAGACGAGTTGTCCGACCGAATAAGTAGGCATTACTCCCGATCTTGGAATCTCTTAATCTTCGTTCGTACACCATAGTATCATGAGATCGAGGGCTCTGGCTCTTCGTCCGCCGAACATTGCATCGGCCGGTGTTTTTACCGTGTAAGATGAGACCGTCGCGTGCTGCTGGAACAAGAACCTGGCGATTCTTCACTGAACTGCTTCTTCCGTAAGCTTCAAGAGGGCTTTCTTCGTTTCGCACACTATCTGTTCTGCTTGCCCGTTAGTTGCAGGATGGTATGGTGCACTAATGTGATGCCTGATGCCGGTTTTTTTTCTTTTTCAAAAACTTGTTTATTTTATTTGAAGCAAGATTTGGCGCGTTATCAGAGAAAAGTATTTTTGGTAGGGCAAAAGTAGGGAAAAGAGAGCGTAGAACGTCAATGACGCGTTTGGACGTCGTGGCAGGCATCGTGTAAACTTCCAACCACTTAGAGAACGCATCGACCATGACTCCGCAGATGCGGATACGTTTCGCCACCCACCGACTGAATAGTGGATCGTTTTCAGTTACTGTTCATGATGGCGCTGGACTCGAGGAAGACTTCGAGTCTTTGCACAAAGTTAGCCCAGGTGCCAGCACTTTTCTCGAAAGCGGTAAGTGTTCGAAACGTCGAGAACGTCGGTAGCCACGTTCTGTGCTTGACACTGTACGCTTACCATTCGCTGAGAAGAAACTTGCTTGTTCGTCTGCCACGAGTCGTCCGATATCAGGTCATCACGGCAACTCCGCATGTCCATAGTTAGCAATCACGTGAACTTATAAATTCCCGAACGCTCTTAACTTGCCGTCGCTCTACGCCGTTCATTCATAGCGTCTTCATTGCAAATAAACATCTTCCTATTTATTCGGAGGGTTTTCATCATACTCCTCCTAAGCTGTACTTACAACATTATGTGTGTCGGTACTTCCGAAAATATTGCAACGGCGTTTGTTTTCTGGGAACTATAATGTAACAACCTTTACAACATCTTCCGAATCCCGTGAAACACGATATTTTGTGACATCACTTTTCAGTAATCTTTATAGTGGTGAGGTAAGTACCGTAAATCGCGAAGCAGTTTACTTGACGTCCGCTTCCACTGGGGTCTTGGAAGATTGAGTCTACTGAGCGTGCATTCCTGCAGAAGTTTTCATTGATAGAATATTGACACGTCAATCAACAATTGATTCCTTCTTGGTAAAATTTATTGCGAAAGCCCGTGACAACCGCCGAACCGCATCTCTCTATATAAGAGAACAATTTATACCCAGCCTGACATTTTCGCATACATGCGTTTGCTGGGCCACGCTACTTGAGCCAGCTGAGCACAGCTGGCAGCGGCGCGAGCAAGGCCACGAGGGGAACGTGATGGTGCTCGAGCCATCCCACCGTGAACCAATGTTTCGGCCACCCCACGGGTGCGTGTCGCCATCTATTGGTTGAACTAACGCCTTGTTCAAGATGGCTGCCGTGGGACCGCAGCCTTAAAGGGAACACCCTCAAAGGGTCATCTTTTGAACCCTTGGCTTAACATTAACGAAATTTACAGGGTAGGCTGGTGGTCATGCTAGAGGGTGCATAACAAAATTTAATGTCTGTCGGTTAAGTGGGAAGGAAATTAGGGCAGCTTTTATCAGCAACACGCCTACATTGTTTAGTTAATCTATCGTCGGAAAACTATCACGATATTCAAGATTTTTTTCTCTAGATATGTAGCAGAATGCCTAGGAGGTGCGGCTATGGAAAGCTTTTTGTAAAAAGTCATTTATTTCTATCAATTTTCTCTTCTGCAAAATTGGTCAACTTTTTGGTCTTTTGTGTCTGACAAAATGTCAACATTTTTTATAAAAGACATCCGTAAAGTGACAAAAACGTTCCATAGCTGCATTCATTATTAAATTTCAGTCAGGAGAAGCGAAGAACGAGCCTTCCCTGTATTGCCATTATCAAACGATAGATTGACTAAAATTCAATTTGTACCAAAAAGTGGAACGGAGAAAAATGCGTTCAAAGTGCTCCATACCCTGCCCTTTTCTTTAGCTTCGGTGGACAGAAAATAATTTATAAAAAATAACTATGCAGTGGAAACATGTGAAAATTTCTGAAAATACTCTCTAGATGTTGGTGGATCTAAATATGTCATTTTTCAAAATCAACGTTTTTTGCAGAATTTGTTTTTCTGGGTAGTGTGTCCCCCTTAAGCGAAAACGCCGTTCGAATTAAGCGGCTTATAAATACATTAAAAACATAGCAGGACAAGCAAAAATTTCAAATGTTTAAATTAACCGGAAGTACGAAATATCCGAGTTTGAATTATCGCGAGCCTACTTATGTCTCGCGATACTGCACTCGCTGTATCATGATCCGACCGCAGGACACCTGGGATTATTCAAAACATATTCCCGTATTCGGTAACATGTTTTTTTTTTTTGGCCTAGCCTCTACTCTTCGGTTGCCAAATACATAAAATCTTCAATATATGCATAGATGTAGACTGTATATAATAGTGATGGGCCGAACTTTTGCCGAATCGAAAATTCGGTATGGTTTTGTATTTTACGTCAACAGCACAAACATCGCACCACACCACCTTCTGGAAAATTACGACCCGTACCTTGCCCTTCACGACCCTTCGACACAGTAAACATCGACGTATTTGGACCTCTGCCTATCACCGCTCATGGAAACCCAAGGGTGATCACCGCAGTAGACCGCCTCACTCGTTTCCCAGAAACGGCTGCTATCCCCACGGGCAATGCAACGGAAATAGCCAATGTTTTCATTCAAAACCTGCTCCTTCGCCACGAGTGTTCTGCTTAGCGACAAGGGCTGAGCTTTTCTTTCTCATGTGCTGGAAGAAGTGCTCTCTGCATACAATGTTGTCCACAAAACCACTGCATTGTAGCATCCACTGACAAATGTACTTACAGAACGTTTTTGCCCGTACCCTCGCAGCAATGATTTCTATGTAGGTTTCTCCTGAACACACGAACTGGGATATAATGCTGCCATTTATTACCTACGTGTATAATACCTCTACGCAGAGTACGACTGGCTACTCCCCTCTTCGCCTTACATATGGAAGAGAACCTAAGTGTACTCTAGATACTATATTCCCTCCTCCACCCATAGCACATCGCAGCAATGCCTCGAATGACCAGTTACAACCTACAAAAGACACGCATCAACTTGCACAACGTCCAACCAATGAACATCAACGGCACCTTAAACAATGTTACGATTCCAGACACAAAACTACAGTCTTTCGGCCAGGAGACCTTACCATGGTCTCGTTGCCTACACGCCAACCAGGCCGTTGCGGAAAATTTCTCCCAGACTACATTGGCCTCTACAGAGTGCTCGCCCAGACATCCCCGGTAAACTCTCGTCGAGCCAAGACAGCTTCACTCGGATCGCAGATGTCGTGCTGACGAAGTTCTTGATGTTGGACGGCTCAAACCATACACACCCCGCTGACGCACATCACCTCCAAAACCGAATGGCCAGGAGGCCATGCTTCAGCCGCCAGGGGGAACGTGGGAGCGTGCTCAAGGACAACACCCACTTCATCTTCATCATGATCGTCATCACTGCCGTCATCAATTCTTCTATATTCACTTTCTCTGATCGCCTCGAGCACACGCCTCTGTGCTTGGATTTTTCCAAGAGCAGTCTTGCAATAAATCTGTTTCCGGAACTGTCCATCTTGTCTTCGCAATATGTACTCATTTTGTGACCCCCCCCCCCCCAAGGGTTTTCCCAGGAATTGAAATTAGGGGGGGGGAGTCTAAATTGTTAGGTAGGGTTGGGGGAAGGGGGGAGGCGGGGCATTGAGAATAGAGGAGTCGTTGTGAATTAAGGGGGTGCCTTGAGCATCGCAAGTGGAGCTTCTGGAAACCCGTGCGCTCAATTGTCTGGCTCTTCTTCGCTCGAAAAAACACCGTTTGGACTGAAAACAAACAAAATAAGCTTATTTCTAAGTTCTGTTATTAGAAATTATTAAAAAATGGCCGGTGCTTGCATACAGTGATCAATTACGGACGTAAAAAAATGCCGGCGTACGAGAAATTGTTTTTTGAAAGCTGCTTGTAATCGTGAATTTGGGGTGGCTCACTCAGAGTTGGGTGGCCGAACAAAACTGCCCCCTCTGAAACATTGGCACCCCTGGCGGCAGCTGCTGACCCTGTATTCGTGACCAGTAGCGTATTGAAGGAGTCTGACAGAAGTAAGAACCCGAGCCAAGTTATCCGCGACGATGAATAAATGGCCGCTTGCAGTTCTCACAACCGGTCCCATTTCTTGAGGATGTAACTCCCGACACAACAATCCCGAGGGGTCAAAGGGCGACTCCACCCAATCCCAAAATTTTCCCGAGAGGGGATAGTTCTACGTAGCGAAGTACTCGCAAATAGCTCTACATTATTCGTTTTCCGAAGAGATTAATATTTTTCGTGCAATTTTGTTTTAGGCACGATTACGGGCCGAAACAGAAGCTAGGCCTGTAGTAGGAACACGTGCCTTTGTCCCTGGTCAACACCTTTAGATGGCTGGAGTGCCGACCTTTTGACGTTGCCCAAAGAGGTAAACGCGAGTGGCCGGGATCCTTGCCCGTTCAACGGGAGCCGAATGCCCGAGCGACACTCGCTCCCAATCCGCGTTTGCTTCTTCGGGAAAAGGGAACCATCCGAGTGTTGCCAGATAGTGGAGCCATCAAAGCGCCCAATGGCTGCCACGAATAGCCTAAAAGGTAGCCAAAGCCATAAAAAGAAGTAGCCCAAAACCAAAACAATTTTTAGGCTTTCTATTAGGAATTCCTGTCATTCATGGCCTCCCATGGGAAGGTGCGCTGCCTTTTGCAAATGTAATACCGCTTGCGTATTTATATTCCTTGGATTAATATCAATGACGGATTTGCCGTTCGTGTTCAAAAGTGTCGGTGCTATTGCGACTCTCCTGATCAGTCTTGGACCGAAATGTTCGGACACTGCATTGAACGTGGGCAGGGCTAAGCTGACACACCAATGGTAATCGGGCAGGGTAAGAAATATCGAAAATTCCGGGCTTTTTGTTTCCTTACAAATTTATTGGCATTTTTCTCAATCTTTCGACAACAAATTTCTGTCTAGCATGTAAGAAATTAGCATTATTATGGCACAAACAGTTCATGTCAAGTAGGACAGGCAGGAGTCGGGAGCGAAGTGGAAGCTCCTCCCAGCCCTTTCCCCTTCAACGGAGCGAACGGTGGAGAGGAGGTCGCCTCCTCTCCAGCGTTCGCTCTACTAAAGTGGAAAGGGGTGGGAGGAGCTTCCACTTCGTTCTTGACCTGTCACCGACTATAAATGGTTGGAATCCTGAATGCGACAGATCACTGAATAAAAGGTTAAAAAGCGCGAAAAAACGAGGACAATAAAGAAACACGGACGACAGGACAGGCGCTTCACTCTCAACTGGTTTTTTATTAAGACCATTGTCATCTATATATACACATTGCACAAACCACATCTGATTCAATCGCCACAATCACAGCCAACCTTCCAGAAACAGCATCTCACTCTGAAGCAAATACAAAGACGGAGCGCTGACGCAATTGTTTTCTTTCTTTTTTTATGTAGAATGCCTCTATAATTTCTCTTTCCGTTTTTTGCTTTGCCTTTCTTAGAAACTTTGTGCCAGTCAGGTCAGGTTTACAGCCACATCGTCTACAATGGTCAGCGAGATGGCCCCCCGCGTTGTTGCGCACACACAAATTATGCTCACGTGCTCTATCATTGAAGCAGCGCCCAGTCTGCCCAATGTAGACTCTGCCACAACTAAACGGAATCTCGTACACCACATTGGTGACGCACGCAGTATATTGCACTGCGTGTTTCTTAGAGCACGGTGCTTTTTCAGTAATGGACCAACTAGCCCAAACCCAAGTTTTAAGACAGATCACTGTCAACAGAGGGACGATAAAAATAAAATAAAAATGGCCGGCGGTGGTTGACGGATGAATCATCCATCCATCAATCATCCATCCACTACCACCAGAACGCACTGCGGGGGAGTTCTCCGTGGTCTTTTTGGTCATTTTCTAAAGATTCACTAGCGGGTTCTCGATTCAAACTGCGGACTGTTCTCCATGTGTTGAGGAAGTTGCCGAGTGGGCTAACGCGTCTCAGCTCGGTGCGAAAGCTTGCGCTGGGAACCTCCTGGGTTCGATTCCCCACCGCCCGTTTCGATCTGGATGAGTTTCGTACCGGCACGCGTTCGTGTTATCACTACTGTGTGATGCACGTTAAAAACCCCAGGTTAGCGGTTGTACCGCACTGGCTAAATTGCTCATCTACAGCTGGCAGACTCGTTGCCCTTGGAGGCAGACCAAGTTCTAAGCTGTATGAACATACACACAACCCAATTTTGTTTTTTGCTTTTAAGAACTGTTTTTAAAAGTTTTGGCGCAATATCAGTCAATCAATCAGTTTATTTTTCGTCTATATAGTACAGACGACAGGGGCATGGGCAAAAAGCCAACACATGTTGGCTTGACTGGGCCCCACCCCCGTTTTCTTGGCGGAGGCGGATAAGCGAATTGTAAGGAAATGTAAACAAAATAGATAATTATATAGCAGGAAGACGAGTAAGAAGAAACAAACAATATTTAGGCAATATTTTAATATTGCCTAAACAATATGAATCTGGAATTTTTACCGGCGAACATTGATTTAGGGTATGTTTTCTGCCGCTGGCGAGCAAAAATGATAAATAGCCCAAAGTAGCCAGACAGCCAACCAGCGAATTTCGACGTCAACTTGAGCGAATAGATTTGGCTTTAAACTGTTGAATCTGGCAACCCCTCCGGGAGACGTTGGCCAACCCGCTTGTCTTCTCGCGCAGGTGGCTGTGCGCCTCGGGCCAGACGTACGGGCGCCCCATCGGGGGCCAGATGGAGATCTGCGGCCTGGGCCACCCAGCCAGCTCCTGCTACTGGAAGAGCGCCGAGGGCGTCTACCTGAGGGAGGGGGACGCCACTTTGGCCCTGAGGGCCACCGCCCACACCTCCCACTCGCACCAGGAGCTCTGAGCTCTTGGCTCCCAAGCCCCTCCCACTTGCCACCGTTCACATTCACTTTGGACCTTGCGAGACAAAGCATTAAAGTGCCCGCGACGACATGCTGTTTTCTCTCGCTCCGTGCGCCGCTCCATTCCGGCCTCCCGATGCCCAGGGGCGTCATCAGACCCTGTGCCGCGCGTAAGTGGGCTCGGTCGACAGCACGGTGGTCGACAGGCACTCAGCCTTGCTCTCGCAGGGAGAATGGAACGAGGAAGAAATAAAACAGGTGGGCTACGTATACGACATGGCAGCAAGATTTAAGCCGGTGTCGTGCTGCTTATGCATCGTGCAGTCTGCAAACATGAGTCTCCCGTGAATGCCACGTGCCAAGTCTTCTCCTCGAACTCGTTGCCATGTGGCATTTGAAGCACGGATCTCGCAGTGACGCGTTTGAATAGGTGTGCAGACTGTCTTTTGTACGGTGTATAAGCTGCGTTTATGGTACATTGAAATCCGTCACCGCCGAAGCGAATTTGCCCGTGCTCATGGCGGCGATGAATAGGAAGTGTTTACATCTACTCCCAACAGTGGACTATGTCACGGCAGCTTTGAAAGTGTCGAGGTCGAGGTCGACGTCGAGGTGCTAGAGCACGTCAGCTGCTCTGGGCATGTCTGGGCGGGTGACTTTGTTTAGATTTGTAGTTGTTTAGGTTGATTACGCCGCGTTGCTCGAGGTGTCGACATCGGAAACAAGATGAACCAGGGTGGTGGCCCTGCTTGCGATGCAGCGAGAGGAGCACCGCGCTCCAAGAAAGCAGCGTCGCCGGTGGTGGGTTTGGCCGTGCCTGCAGGACCGCGACAAGACGGGGCAGGCGAGCTGCCTCCTTCCTCGTCTCCGCTCAGGCAACGTGGACTATTACACGGAGTAAGGGAATTCATAATATTGTAACAAATCTAGAAATTAGGTTTATTTTTACCCGTTTTCCACGATCGAATCTGCTCCAATTCTGTCGGCACGTACTATCCGCCCATTCCGTGTCCTCCTGTTCGTTCTTTGGGCCGACTACGTCGCAGCAATACGTATAAATGCTCAATGCGCTCCATTTGACCGCAAGCGTGAGCAAAGCTGCTGCTACGAACACGGACACGTTTGGCTCGTATGACGCTCAAAGTGTTGCGTTCGCTCTTGTGACTCCCGCGGTCGTGCAGTTTATGCGAGAAATGTAAATCATAATTCTTCCTCGACCACTCACTATGAATCCGGTCGATTGTCTCGTGTTCGTCCGTGTACGTGCATCGAGCGGGTTCCTCGGGACGCCTCGGCATACCTTCGACACTTTTGGGCCTCATCGGCCCCAGGTCAAGAAGGAGACGAGATTTTAAAGCCCCATAACCCCACCATCGCCTTGCTTTGGCCATCGGGTAAAAGCCCCTTAAAGAAATGCTGAACCGAAATTTGAAGCTCACAAAACGAGGCTGGAGCGATAGACGGGATGCTGCAAAACCCAAAAACATCACTCGTACGGCGATATCTCTAACGGTCGGCCGTATTTTGGAAAAGAAGCGCGCGATTGCACATGGGCCGACGAGACATGCGACATCACGATTCTCATTCCCTCTGCCCTTGGCTTCGTCCCCTCGAGCGGGTAAACCCGGAGCGAGGAGGAGAGGAGAGAGAGGCCGTTCCCCCTCATTCTCAACTGTTCCAGGACGATCGTGACGTCAAAGTCCTCGCTTGATCGCGCCCTTCTTTTTCAGAAATGAGGTCGTCCGGTTGAGATACGGATGTACAAGTGATGTTTGAGAGTTTTTAGCGACCTGTTCAACGCTTCTGTGGCCTTATTTTGCAACATCCAAATTTCGGTTCAGCATCCCTTTAACGTTAATCTTTGAGGCACGGTACAGCTATCGTATCGAGCAAAACTGAAAAGCTATGGCGTGCCTTTTGCCCTCTAGTCTTCACAGATGCACTCGCAGTCTGATGTCGGTAATAATTTCTAAGAAATGTATTGCCACTGATATAAGGCAGATTTGAATAGACGGGTGCATCGAAGCCAGCAAGTTGCTTGGGCTGTGCCGCCCCACAGTTTGAAAGTCAAGTACGGCCAGCATACAAGTAGAAAAGCACTGGGCTCGTTCGATTTCTCGGCTCCGGCACTGGGGCAGAAAAACGCAGGAAGATGTACCTCCGACATGTGTATTGAAGACTCCAAGTCCGTACACTTTTCTGCACCGGTGCGGGAATATTAGACGAGCCACCGTATTTATGTCAGTTTCTAGACTCGATTATTTGTTCGCTCGGGCCTCGGGATCCTGGCACACGCATTCTGCCGTGGCCGCCTTCAGTTTTGAATATCTGAAGTTGTGCATGCTGCGCATCGTATCCAGCTGTTGGGGTGTCCATTCCATGACCGCCATTGTCTTGCCATGCAAAAGTGATGCTCTGTATTAGGGAGGTCCCTCCTTTCTTTCCAAGCCAGCTGCAACTGCTTCAAGCAGGAGGCAGCAATGGTAGCGGTGACACGCTGCTTTGTGGCGGACTGAAAAAAAAAATCTGGTGCGAGAACTCATTGAAAATATGTCAATCATGCCTCACCTCCGTAGGTTTGCAGACTACCCTGCCACCTTCCTCAGTCTCGGAGTCCTTAATGGAAGAAAAAAAAAGAAAAGGTAGATGGTCCATAAAGACAATCTTCAATATGAAGCTTGACTGGCAATACCAGTGCAGCCTAATCGAGGCCGGAGGAATTTGATTTTTCCCCGGCTGAAACAACTCCTCAGAAGATTGAAACATTTTGCTAGAACATTATGTTGCGACATCATTTGATAACATTATAGCCTAACTGAAAGGGCATAAAAACACTCAAGTCCACTTACCTGTCTTCATCAGAGCCCTCTTGTTCCGGCACGGTTTCCATCCTCTTTTGTGACCTGTGAGAATTAAAATAGCGGCTCATTGTACCTGCCATAAGGTATAGCGATAAAAGGAACTCCTACTGAGGCTTTGTGGACTTGTGGTTTTACGCTTATGACTAACTTTTGCATTGTCCGCTTTAGATCGAGCGGCCTAGTATTTATGTACAGATTTCACGACGCAATGAAGTTTTGCTCGGCATATTCAAGGTCACGGAATAGCAGGCTTCCATTTTGCGAATCCCGCGCCTACGGCCCATTGTATCGACGCTTCAGCCAGAAAAGACATCATTACACCAAGATAGCGCATATCAGGCACGTGTGACATAGAGATAACCAATGACATGCAAGATTGAAGTATGGTACAATTCATGCTGTTAACCATCGGAAGAGTGGTGGGCACATGTTAGCAGATCATCATGCCACTACAAGATGACTTGCTGTGGTTTGTGCCTCCAATTTTTAAACCAAGTTGTTTTTTCTCATTGCGCGCACTGTAATTTTTGTACGCTGACTGTATTCTCAGTATTATCAGTGCTACGACATGCCGTGCCTGCGTGCAAAAACCAAATAGTTCGAAGACTGCTAAATAAATTGCAATCGTGATGTTAAGATGTTTAAGGTTAGAGCACTGCACGGGCCAAAATATCTAGGCCCGGCCCGAGCCCAATAGAATTTTACAGCGGAGCTGTTAAGGGCTAGGTTCCCCAGGACCGTGTCCGGTATCAAACGCCTGTCGACACAAGCCTACCTGGACAGCTACCGCGATCTATAAGCGACGGCGGCAAGAACACAACCAGTCTGGTTTCCGCCGTCGCTCGTAGATGGCGGCAACCTTTCCAGCTATTATAGAAGAATGGATAGTTGGGCGCGTTGGTGGGAATTGATCGTAGGAAACAGCGCGAAAAACAGACGACGACAAAGAAGAAGCACACGTACTACGAGCGCAGCGCTCATCACGTGTTTCTTCGTCTTCGTCTGTTTGCGCGCTGTTTCCTACATAGGTTTCCTACTCTCTTATCAGTTTCGGTTTTTTCCCGCATGACAAACTCCTCTACTACTTTACGGAATTCCTCCTCCTCCTTATCAGTTTCGGTTTGGACTTAGGATGGGTCGGCCGCGCGCCCTTTCGGGGAAAGAAGACTGGCTGCGTAAGGAGCGGCGAAGTACGCAGCAGCGCGAATGGGTCCGCAACCGCCGCAAAGCCGCTGTCGGCTCGACTGCGTCGAGCGCTTCAGATTCCCTTGGCAAAGAAGAGCACATCGCTCGCCTAGAAAGCCTCCGCCGAGAACAGAACCAGTGATGTAAAGGGCGCCACCGGCGGGCCAACGCCACGGACGACAATCGTGCCACGGAGGTAAGAGCAAGCGCGAGGCCCGGCGACGACTGCACTCCACGCCGGCTGAACAGTTCCCGGGCGCGACGGCGAGGTTCCGGTGGGTGTTCGTAAATTACCCGTTTGGCGTCACTGCCCGGGCAGTGAAGCAACACTGCCCGGGCCGGCAGAATTTTGAGACAGAAACTTGAGCCTGGCCCCTGTGTACCGTTTATTTAGCACCAAGGAGATGAGAAGGGTAGGAGAGGGCATGACGTCAGCCGCGTAGCCTCCACAAGTCATCTCCCTTGACGCCTCGTCCCCTCGCCTCTTTCTCATGTTCCTCCTTACCCTCCTCACTTATCGGCCCAGCACGTGACCGTCGTGTGGCTTGCCTCCTAGAAGAGAAGGCCGTAGCGCTCTTCTCGTGACGTCGCGAAGGAAGGCCATCGCGGGCGCGCGTCAAAGCGAAGGCAACGCGCCTGGATTGACCGTCGTGACGCGCTTTTAGTCACGCCTGTCTTATTAGCGAAAATGAAAGCTGCACATATATCAAAGGGTCTCGAAAATATCTTATTACACGGGCAAAGTATTACACCGCTAAATAATCGGGATGAAATGGTACGAGGTAGGCGTATAAGAGAAAACATTGAGCCACGCAATAATTGCTGTAGGAATGCATGTTTTACACAGAAATACTTCGACAAAATGGCGAGACACGCAGTGATTGGACACAGCAAAACAGATCTATCACAGTTAAAAATCAGGTAGACGTAGTCAACGCGGACACGGCTAGACAAGTGTCACTTACGATCATGTAAGCAATGTTATCGCGTGCAGTGACTGAATTCTTGCATCATACCCCGGCCATATGGCAAAAGTTTAATTTCGATCGAATGACATTATGGGGTCGACAAATCAGCTCGCGGTCACTCAAGACCGCGAGCTGATGAAGTCCCATATCATTTAATAAAAATATATTAACTTTTCCTTGTGGCAGTGGTACTAAACTTACTATTTACAGTCTACTAATCAGGGTGTCTAGCAAAATAGTATCTTGAAATTCCCTGACTTTTCCAGGTTTTCCCGGACAATTTCAGGTGAAATTCCCTGACCACTGTAGAGGCGTTCGCGCCCGCACAGGTGTGGCCCAGGAAGCATGAAGTGAGGTACTGCGCCTTCAACAGTGCCATTGGTAGTGTCGTCCAAATATTCGACAAGCACATCCATCTGTTGCTTCTGAGTCACTTTGTTGAAAGACTCGTCAAACAAAACAACTACGAAAAGCACACTGGCGAGGCTTGATAGCAGCTTATTCCGAAAGTAGGGCACAATACCATGGCAGACGGTATATCCTACCTTGTCCTTCGCTAACTAAAGTTTTGCAGCGACTTCCCACGCGGGAAACATGAGAGCGACGACTGAGGCTGATGCTGCTGTAGAACAAAGGGATCCGTGAATCGCTATCGAGTTTAAGCACCAAATTATTTCGGCCTTTGTCACAGCGCTCTTCCAGTAGAAAGCCGCTCATCAACGTCTTCACACTTGTTGTGGTGGCTGCAGGCTCCTCAGGGGCACATGTGCAATCTCCGCTACATCC
This sequence comes from Ixodes ricinus, assembly GCA_037355805.1. Lineage (NCBI taxonomy): Eukaryota > Metazoa > Arthropoda > Arachnida > Ixodida > Ixodidae > Ixodes > Ixodes ricinus. Next base: position 186,276 of record JAZHYW010009757.1, read on the forward strand.
GGCCGAAAGGTTCGTTGCTGCCGTAAAAAATGACAGAAGTCCAGATTGGGAACGAATTGACTGCGACTTCAAAGAAACAAGGGGCTTTTTGCTCGATGCGTGACTGGAAACTGCCGTGTTTCCCATGTTGCTCAAAGAAAACATTTCGCGGCACATTGAGCACTGAGCACTGTGAGGATCACTTTGCACGGGCTTAATCCAACTTGCATATTCCGATATAGTCGGATTCGTCCAGTCCGGATTAAACAAGCACTTTCTTGCCGCTGACATCGTCAACGAAGAAGCCACTTCCGGAAACACGACGCTCAACGACACACGTCAATAACCGAATGTGTGGCCGATGGCCGCCAGATGCGCACCACTGTGACGCGCACTTTCGGTGAAACTAACCTCGTTTTACGCTACGCGGCACGCGGCTACGCCATAATTTCGTGTTCCCGCGCTGAAACGAGCCAAGAGGCTGCTTCGGATTTGCTTTTTTGAGAGCGGCTTTTGGTTTTGCGGGCGGATGGTTTACCACTCCTTCGTGATGTGCGGTTGACGCAACGGTTGACGAAGGAATTGTGGCTCGAGGAATAGCAAAGGTAAGACAAAGTGCGCGAACTGGGTGCCGGTTGTCTCCGTTTAACATCGCAGTGCTGATGATGAGACGACTGAGCAAGGACGTTTAAACAGACAGGACCCGGCATGACGTCAGCCTGAGTGAAGCCGGAAGAGGCGTTTAATCCCAGACTGCCTTCCGTTCCGAGGCCGTGGGGTAGCGCACCGGCGGTTCGTCTGCTTTCGAATCTGCTCCGGCGTGTGCTTCACGAGGCTAGCTTTCGATGCGGTCGGCGTCCGCCGTGGGCGTCCACGATGCAAATGCTTTGCAGCCTGAGTGTTTACACTTAGTTCCACATTATGTGCGAGCGAAGTCAGAACTGGAAGCGCGAGCCCGTTGTTCTGTGCGCTCCTGGCTTGCATGCGCGCTCGTGCGATCTGTCCAGAGCTGTATGCTCGTGCTCGAAGCTCCGGCTCCGCTCGGACCTATACGATGGAACGTACTATAATAACAACATAGGAATCAAACGCAGGTGTCCCAAAACGCCAAATGCTGGTGCGGTAGGCAGTGGACAGTGAAATCTGCCCGCGTACGACTACGATAAGCAGCGCGACAATAGACCTATTGCTAAAGTACCCTAAGCATCAAGAGAGTATGATGGGAATCGATGGACACGCGCCACACGCGCTCGCCTTCCCGCTGTAAAAGATTCGAAGTAAAACACCAAAATAAAGCGTTGACAAGCGCGCGTGCAAATGCTCAGTTTGTTTTAGACATTTGCTTTAGAAAAGCTACTACTGCTGACGCCAGCACGTGCAGACGCGTGTACTACACTCGGAGCATGCTCCCTGGCGCTTGGGAATTTAGGTCCATCGATTCCCATCATTCTCCTTGATGCTTGGGTAATTTAGCAAAAGGTCTATTGGCGCTGAGCGTAGAGAGCCCTTCGTTCAGAAAGTACGTGATCAACCCAAAATCGATTCAGTTTGAGTTGCAACTTCTCTGACATCTAGGCATTCTAAGCTTACGAAGCGAGCTGCGCGGGGCCACTATTTGGCTTGAGACGTGGCGTGGTGGAATCGAACAATAAAATATGAACACAAAACAAGCTGTTTTCGCTCTTCGTCACTCTCAATTAGATCAATTAGATCTATAGGCGCTTTGCAGCAGCTGTGCATGGGCGCCGCCATAACTGACCTTCAGTTTTGGTTTCCTCTTATTCTGTTCGCTTCACCTCATCACTGCCACAGAATACCAGGTTATTGCCACCTTAGGTGCTACTGCGTCCTTGTCCCCAGCATAGGCCTCGGTGGAGGCTCATAAACGCCCGCTTCAGTGGCTCTGCATTTCGGTAAAACAGGAGAAGGTCGGCTATGGCGGCTCAATCTGGCGCGTGTGTAAAGCGTCTATATCGAATTCTATACAATGATGGTAGCACGAACGAAAGGTCGAGGTCTTCCGTATACATAAAGATATAAGACACGTTAGTTTGAGTTTATAAGGAACAACGACAAGCAGCTTCACGAATCCCACTAAAGAGCAAGTTATCCCCATCTAGAAGAATAATTCAAGCTCTGTTTTGAAGTATCAGGTGAGTAAATATATTTACATATCTAGTGAGATCAAACCCTGTCTTGTTTGATCTGGATGAGCATCGTATCGGACACCGGCTCGTGAAAATCGTACTTTGAAAGGTAGACCGCGATCGCACTGTGCTCTATATGAAAACTCGAAGAGGGGGATCGGTGGCCTAGTGCGCTAACGCGTCGCAGCTAGGAGCACGTGCAGCGAAAGCTCACGATGCAGAGCCCAGGGAATCCTGGGTTCAATTCCCACCCCTGCCCGTTTCGATCTGGATAGGCATCGTACCGGCACACGTTCGTGTTTCACTACTGCGTGATGCACGTTAAAGACCCCAGGCTAGCGGTTGCATCTCTTGAAGGGCAGACAAACATCCCACAAACCAATTTAATTTTGGCTCTTGGCGGTAAACCCTTGGGGGTGCACGCTCGAGCTTGAGATTATATTCAAATTTCCCCGAGCGTAGCGAGCGGTGACCGCGCGTAGCGCGGTTTTTTCAGAAGCCTAGCTTTCGTATTCTCTAAACTGTGCTTCTTTAAAACGTACTTCTTCCACTGAAACGAGCTTCGATAAAACAGCGTTCGTTCAACGGTAGTAAACCCGCCCCGCGCTATTAAATGTTACGCGTGTTGAAACACTGTAATATAAGAGTGCAAGCTATCGTTCAGACACAGAACTGCTGCTGTTTATGAAAAAATGCAATGCGCACCGCCAACTCCTTCACGGTGCGTCGTCTAGAGCGTCTCAACTCTAGTCGCGCTATTAAATTTCACGCGTGTTGAAACACTGTAATATAAGAATGCAAGCTATCGTTCAGACACAGAACTGCTGCTGTTTATTAAAAAATACGTTGCGCGCCGCCAAGTCCTTCACGGTGCGTCGTCTAGAGCGTCTCAATTCTAGTCACTTACTTTCTGCTGGGCAACCAGGCGTTCGTTTATAATAATCTCATCCAATTCCGACCATACCGGTTTAAAAGTCTCCCGTTAAGCGCTGTTTCAAATAACAGTGGGTGCCGCCATTACTTTCGGTGCACACAATCGCGTTGCCACGGAAATGTCATCGCAACGCGGTTGTTTGCATCGAAATTAATGGCGGCGCCCACTCACTAGGCTTCCCATTGGTCAAGAAATGCTCGTCGCGGCTCGTGGCCACGCCTACTTCCGTTACACTTCGCTCCATGCATTCGGGGATAGGGACGCCACCTCCTGCCCATTATAACCTCCTTGCGACTGAGTGACTGCATGCTTTCGAAACGTAAGTTTCTTTACCTGCAGGGGGAAGCCGGCTTCGGAAATAAATACAGTTCGCGGAAAGCTCGTGCTACGTTTTTATTTGCTGCTCCTCTCGCTCCGTACAGTAGACTTCGTGTTCTCGTTAAGCCTTATTGAGCTCGATTTGCTCGATTCGTGGCCGCCATAATGAGATGCAGGCGACGGAGGAACTTTTGCTCCCCTGCTTTAGGGACGAAAGTTTTTCCATTTCTGAAGGAACATATGTGTCAAGAGCGTTCCTCCCTTTAGGGAGGACTATACTGACCCTTTTTTCTAAGAGTGTAGTTCCTCTCCGCGTTAGACAGCGTCCGACTTGCGTATGCGATGACTCGCTCTGCCCCGCCCTGCATTTGGACTAGTACTGCGCCCAGTCCGGTGTTACTGGCATCGGTCTGGATCTCTGTTTCAGCAAACTGGTCGAAATGGCCAGGAATCGGGGGCATCGAGAGTCTTCGTTTGAGCTCGTCGATTGACCGCTGGTGTTCTTCTGTCCACTCGAACTTTACGGCGTCCTTCGTAAGGTGCGTCAGCGGTGCGGACAGCTTGGCTAAGTCTCGAACAAAGCGCCTGTAGTAAGCACAGAGTCCGAGAAATCTCCTCACGGCCTTCTATTGTCAAACGGCGGAGAAAATGCAGTTACGGCGCGGGTCTTCTCGGGGTCAGGAAGAACACCTTTGTTGTTCACGACGTGGCCAAGGAACTTTAGTTCCCCATAGGCGAACCGACACTTTGTTGACTTGAGTGACAGGCCGGCGGTCTTGATGGCTTGAAGCACGGCTCGAAATCGTCTCAGGTGTTCGTCGAAATCTCGTGAGAATACCACGACATCGTCCAGGTAGACGAGGCAGCTCTGCCATTTCAGACCTGCCAACACGGTGTCCATGACACGCTGGGAAATGGCTGGTGCTGTACAAGGTCCGAACGGCATCACTTTGAACTCGTACAGTCCGTCGGGAGTGACGAAGGCAGTTTTCTCGCGGTCGCGTTCGTTGACTTCAATCTGCCAGTACCCACTCTTCAGGTCCATCGACGAAAAATATCGGGAGTGGCGCAGTCGGTCTAGCTAGCGTATACCGTCGATGCGGGGAGCGGATACATGTCCTTCTTAGTCACAGCGTTCGTTCGACGATAGTCTACGCAGAACCTCAGGGTTACGTCCTTCTTCTTTACAAGGACGACTGGGGACGCCCACGGACTTCTTGAGGGTTGAATGATGTCGTCTTTGAGCATTTCCTGGACTTGATCTTGAATCACCTTCCCTTGCTTTAGGAGACTCTGTACGGCGACTGGTGGACAGGGAGCGCGTCGTCGTCGGTAACAATGCGATGTTTCGCCATTGGTGTTTAGCGAACTTTCGACGACGTGGCAAAACAGTCACTGTATTCGGCGAGGAGATCAACCAGTTGCCGGCGCTTAGGGGCCGGGATCTCGGGGTCGATGTCGAGCTGCGGCGGCGACGTGCTCTTCTGCTGGGACGACGAGGTTTCCTCAGCGATTGCGGTGACCACGGCTGGCGCCTGAAGCTCCTCGACGTGGACGATGGTGGTACCTTCGTTAGGCGCTGCGGCTCCTCTCGAAAGTTTGTCACGATAATAGCTGTACGTCCTTCTTGGAGATCCGTTACGCCTCGTGCGACGCCAATTCCTTTTACAAGGGGCAGTTGGACGCTGCCTTCCAGAAGAGCTTCACCGTGCATGGCTGCGTCGGTTATGACGGTTACAAAAACACTCGACCGCGGCGGCAGGTTCACATGGTTGGCCATAACTCGGATAGCGGTTGACGTCGTGTTGCTCTTCACCGGCGGCAGAACAGGCTTTCGCAACGTCAACTGGTTTGCCCCGAGGTCGATGACGGCGCCATCCTCGCAAAGAAATTCCATTCCGAGGATAACGTCCCTCCAACAGTCTTGCAGAACAACGAACTTGACAGGGCAGGTCTCACCGTGGATCTTGACGCGAGCAGTGCATCTCCCGACTGGTGTGATGGGGTGCCCACCGGCGGTTCGTACTTGAGGGCCTACCCACGGCGTTGCCACTTTTCGAAGGTGGCGAGAGAGTCTCCCACTCAAGACTGAGTAGTCTGCTCCGGTGTCAACGAGTGCCGATGCGTCGTGGCCGTCGATAACAACGTTTTTACGTTGTGGGGCACCTTTGGCGGAGCGTCGTTGGGAGGCGTGGCGTCGGAAGAGTGGGAGCGCTCCCGCGTTCGTGGAGGCTCTTTACGTCGTGCGTCCACGGCACCTTCACCTCCGGGAATTGCCGTGCTTAGTTTTCCTGGCGGGACAAGGGCGACAGGCTCTCACGACGAGGTCGGTGCATCGGCGAAGCTGGACGTCGTGGTGACGGCGACCGAGACCCGCGGCGAGGTGCAGGCGGGGAGACTGAGGTCGTCGAAGGTACTCTTTTATCTCTTGTGGTCGCTCACCATGGCGTGGGCGTGGGTCGTTCGGGTGGAAGCCGCGCAGCCCCATTTGCCGGTAGGGGCAACGGCGGTAGATGTGGTCGGCTTCACCGCAGTGGTAGCACAGCGGGCGTCGATCGGCCGTTCGCCACACGTCGGTCTTCCTGGGCGCCGGTTGTTTTCGCCGGACGTACTGAGGTCGATCGTCGAGACGTCGGGGGTACGGCTGTGCTGGTACGTCCCGTCATTATGGCGCAGGAGGCTGACGGGCAGCAGGTGGCGGTCGTCGGGCCATGGCGGCGTAGCTCACCGTCGGTTGTTCCGGTGGTGCTGCAGGTCGACCGGAGACTCCGGCTGGAAGGCTCGCTGGCCCCCCTCTCGCACTACTTGGGTCAATGAAGAGCGAGGCAAGGCGATCGGCACTGGACAGCACCTTCCTAATCTCCTCCCGAGCGACGTCGCATATAATCTGACGAAGATCCAGGCTGCTGCAGCTGAGAGGCGAGAGGGCAGCGCCGCCGGGGTGTCGCTGGGAGTGGGAAGCGCGCGCCTGAAGGGCGCGCTCGATGTTGGTTGCCTCCGTGACGAAGGCTTCGACGGTGGTAGGCGGGCTGTGGACGAGGCATCCGAAGATGTCATCCCTAACACCTCGCATCAGGATCCGTAGCTTCTTTTCGTCGGTGGCTTGGGGGTCGGCGCGAGCGCCCAGGTGCAGGACATCCTCGACGAAACTGGTGATTGTCTCGTTTGCGCCCTGGGTCCTCATTCGAAGAAGATCCTCGGCAATCTCCCATCGATATTGGTTGGTGAACGTACCTCTCAGCGCATCCTTGCAGGTGGTTCATGAGGTCAACGAAGTCTCGCGATTCTGAAACCAGTACCTGGCCGTTCCTTCGAGTGCGAAGTAAAGACTCTGAAGGCGCTGTTCGTCCGTCCATCCGTTGTGCTGGGCCACTCGCTCGTATTGCTGTAGCCATTCCTCGACGTCTTCATAGGGCTCACCATGGAAGGACGCGGGCGTACGGGCAGTGACGGGTAGAACGAACGACGGGTGGTGTGGTCATTGTCGGTATCTTCTTCCTCCGGTTCTCGGGCAAGAGACCCAATTCGGGGGACTGACCTCTGATACGACGGCTTCTTCGGGCTTCGGCGTCTTCGGCGAAGGGTAGCCTTCCGGGGCTGAGCACGTCGCTTGGCCGGGATGTCTTCGGAGGGGTACGCTCAACGGGCACAGAATGCACTACCCCGCACCTCCACCAATATGTCACGAATGACAATTGATGAGGCGAGGATAACGGAAAAAACTAAACGTTTAATCGGGCGAACTTGTGCCCAAACCAAAAAGGGAACAGAAAAAAACAGCAAAGCGTCGCGGGCGTCGATGTCGGCGAAACCGCAGGGTCGAGCGCCGGGGCGAGACTGACTTCGGCTTGCCACGCGGAGCGCCTTTGTGTAGCCGCGTGGGTTTCCGGAACATTCGGCCTAGAACGTTCGGCGCGTAGAACATTCGGGCCGCGAACAAGCAAGAGGGTTCTCAGAATTTACCAGAAAACTAAATTCCAATAATAAATAAAGGACGTGTCACTCCCAGAAATCTAACCCTGGCTTTTCACGTGGGAGGCAGGCACAATACCCGTTAGGCCACGCAAGCGCTGCCTACTTGGCCAGCTGCGCGCGCGGCAATATACATATAATGATTAGTAATTTCTAACTCTATATCATTTACTCCTAAATCAGACACTTAAAAAAAAACATGTGTCATTTTTGTCGTTTTTTTTTGAAGATTATTAAGGGCACAGGCCATGAAGGACACAAAAGTCAATATTTAAAGCGATAGACTTCAAAACAGCGACACTTTATATCATTTATAAATTATAATACATGCCCCCCAGGCGAAAATCAGTCCACTTCCAGCTGGATTATGGAACTGGAAATGAGGCAGTCCAGCTGGATTCCAGCTGTACCCAACTGGAATCCAGCTGGACCCAGCTGGAATCCAGCTGGACTGCCTCATTTCCAGTTCCATAATCCAACTGGAAGTGAGCTGATTTTCACCTGGGCCAGATGAGCTTCTAGGTCCTTTCCTGATCCCGTGGCTTAGATGCCCCCAGTTTTTCTTTATAATTGGCTTTTATAACAAATTCCCTTTTTGGTCATTGGACCCTATTTGTTTATTTTTGATTGGTTTAAACCTGTTATGCCATTTGGCGGTACAGGTTGAGAGAGACACAATTTTTCTTTATATATGCTCTCACCAGGCACGTAGCCAGGATTTTGTTTCGGGGGGGGGGGGGGGGCGCGCCCATGACAAAATGCTGTATGAGGGGGAGGGGGAGAGGAGGTTCCAGCAAAATGGAAGATTTCAGGGGGGGGGGGGGCCGGGCCCCGTGGGCCACCCCCTGGCTACGTGCCTGGCTCTCACATAGAAATTGTAAATTGTGGGACTTGCCAAATGTGCCACCACGCAAGAAATGCGAACGAGCATAGCCTGGAACATGGTTGAAAAAACCCCGAGACTGCGGGTAAACGACACAACACTAAAAAGTCTCTTTAAAGTCTCATTAGAGACTTTTTGAGTGTTGTGTCGTTTACAGTCTCGGGGTTTGTCAACCATGTGCAATGTACACCAGCTCGTTTGCGCCCTTACATTTTGTTCATAGCCTGGAAGCTCTGTTTCAGGGCGCAGCCGATGCAAGTGGCCCCATTAGCGCCCAAACGATTGATGGCTTTGGCCATGTCGTCACGGCTGGTGTCATACACGGCTGTCAGGCTCCAAGTCAGGGGAGATCGGTGGCCGACAATGTTGGGGATCGGTGGCCGAGGAAGGAGAAGCGCGTGACGCCGTTCGAAACGGTCGCAAAAAAATGAGCTCCCGTGGAGCGTCTTCAACGGCTTTCACCGGCCGTGGTTCATCTGCTGAAATGTCCCAGGATACCTACCGAGTGGTTCTGCCGTCACTGCCTACAGGTACTGAAGTTTTGAACTCTGTATTCGCTCATTGCGACATTACCGGACGCCCGTACAATATTGACAATTTTCGAGGAGAAATGGAACGCCACGGCGTTCTAAACGACCTCATTGGAGCCGGCGCGTACCAGATGAACCATGTCTGGCTCTTCACCTTCAACTCTCTGACAGCGAAGCGAAAAATTCTGGAAGCCAAGGAACTTGTGGTGAAGGAAAAAAGATGCCTTCTCATCGATCCCGATGAGTGCGAGGTACGAATACGGCTGCACTGGATACCTATTCCCATAAGCGACGACACAGTGCGGAGGGCCCTAGAGCCTTACGGAAAAATCAACGAAGTATCCCGCGACACATGGAGGGCGGAAGGCTTCCAGAATGTTCAGACGACGACAAGGCTGGTGAGAATGAACCTAAAGGAAGTCGTCAGCAAGGAAAACCTCCCGCACCAGCTGCGTCTGTTCGGCAGCAACGTTCTCGTTCTTGTCCCCGGAAGAGCGCCTCTCTGCCTTCGATGTAAGAAGGCCACATCCGCCGAAAATGTCACGTCCCTCGCTGTGACAAGTGCCATCGTTTTGGTCATGAGCAAGAGGATTGCATCCGGACGTACGCCACTGTAATGCGACCGGCTCCCGAGGAAGACAACTCTGAATTCTTCATCGATGAAGAAGAAGCTTCGAAAATCGAAGACGGCACTGGGCACCCAACCACCACCCATACCCAAACACCTTCAGGGGCTGACAAACGAGGCGCATCACACGACGAAGACACCACCGCATCGATTCTCGAAGCTGACAAGACAGCTGCCTGCGTCGGAAACGGCACAAACATCGACAAGGCCGCTCCAGGCTCCTCAAAAAGCCAGCGACAGAAGACAGTCGACGGGAACGACCTCTCTTTAGACGATGCCTCCGAAGTTGACTCGGAAATGGGCGACAGCTCGGATCCCTTCAAGCGACCGCTAGATCGCGTCGAAGAGGAAGACCCCGACCTTGAAGGGCCTGACTGGAGCAAGCCGCAAGGAAGAAAGAAACGCAAGCCCCGAGCTCCACCGGATGGCCAACGAGAGCAAACCTCGCAGTAGGTGGTTGTGTTCACATAGAGAACAGTTACCGACAGTTCTTTACTTTATTTGAATATTTACTCGTGCTTGTCGCCACAGCTATGAATTATGTAAGTTTTGCGTGAACTTGTTGTAAATCGCTCTTTATTACAAACCTCCTCCTCCGCCCCAATAATGTTTGCATCCAAATTTCCCACTTTTTCCACTATTTGCTTAACGCTGGGTACACTCAATATTAGAGGTTTAAATTCTACTCGTAAACAGTATCAGCTATTACGTTTGCTTCACGAAGAGCAAGTAGACTTTTTAGCCATACAAGAAACAAAAATGTCGGAGGAAGAGCAAAGTTACGAAAGCGCTACAACCCTTTCTTACTCCGTACGAAGTATGTGTAACGCATGCAGTTAGCACGGCAGGAGGCTGTTTTTGTTCCTTAAAAAGGACACATGCAAAGGAAAAAAAAACATTTTTTTTTAAAAAGCCGAGATGGAAAAAGTATGTTATAAGACGAATTTACAAAGAAGAAAGAAAATTTTTAGAGCTATATTTACGGCACAAAACGAATTTGTAGTTGGCGCCCGCGGAGAGCCGCCGCTGGTAGACCTGTGCGTCGCCGCTGCCGCACGCTGAGCGTTGTGCGCCGCCGCTTCAACGCGTTTCTCCACGTCGCCGTCGCCGCCGCCGCACAGGTTCGTCTGCTTCGGGGCGCCGCCGCCATCATCTGACCGGCGCACAGGTCTATCACGTCTGCTTGCGCGTTTTCAAAAGCTTAATTTGGGCTCTAAAAGTTACTTATTAATTTTTGTTTTTGTTGCACTTCAAACGAAGACGAATAAGTAACTTTTCGGAGGCCATAGAAGCTTCCGGAAGAGCGCAAGTACCAATTGACAAATAGGGGCCAGTCACGTGATAAATATGGGCCACTTTTCCGCGGCGCCCGTGGGCGCCGACTACAAATTCGTATAGCGCCGTATATATAGCTCTAAAAAATGTTATTTTTCGTTGTAAATTTGTTTTTTGACTTCCTTTTCCCAACCCGGCTGTTTAAAAAAAAAGATTTTTCCTTTGCGTGTGTCCTTGTCCCTCTCTCTGATGTGAGTCTCATCACCGATGCTCATGGACGTTTTATAATATGTGACTTTAATTACCAGTTCTGACGAATGGTACTTACCTGAAGTTAGAGCGGGAATTATACGAAGCCTGTGGAAGCACTTATGGCTAATTCGGGTGGTCATTTCCCGGCAAAATATTTTGCGATATTTCCGGCAATGACGTTCGCGTGGTCAAAGGCTGGCGAGTGCGCGCCATTCGGGTGGCGCTTCTCGGGCGTGTGCCGGCAATTTCCCGGCACAATCTTTGCCCCGAGCTTCCAGAGGTCGGGCAGCTTGTCTGCCAGACTGTATCCGGTATCGTCACATCCGATTGGGGAAAGGAGTAGAAAATGAAGCCATTGAGACAGGCACCCCTCTGTTGTCCAGAAAAAGCAAAAACAACGGAGATAAAGATAAAATATTTTAAAGAAAGCTTGCGCAAGATCACTTTGCTATGGGACACAGCGAGTTATTACACCGCTGTAAGAAAAAAATTATGGATAGCGGTGCAGCTCGACACTTGAACGCGCATTACTATTTCAAAGGGCTGGGCCAAATGAAAATGCTGAGGATTCAAGGAAAAAGGTAATAACAAGAAAACAGAATATAAACAGCGACGCTGGTGAGCCTTCTGGGATTCTTGTAAGATGACAACAGTTCTTCGGGAATCCAAACAAAATATATTAAAATTTGTTCACGTACATCTCAGAGTTCGAATATATATTGCTGATGCCTACAGCGTGCCTATTGTATTATAAAATAATCGAGGAAGAAGTTAACAACGTTCACGCGCGACCCAGGCAAACGAAAACGCCAGTCGCAGGCGCTTTGTGTTCGGGTGGAGAGGGCCACGTGGTGCGCCGCTGGCGCAGTTTTGGTTGCCTGTGCCGCCGGCGTGGGCTCACCGGCTGTTGACCACCCGAATTCGCCATTACTATCAAGTTCACAACTGCTTTTTCCTTCTATACCGGAACTGACGTCAACGTTTCAAAGCTATTTTGAAAATAAAAAGTAGGTGGCGCCATAGGCGCTCCCCTTAGGGAAGTATTCTCCCCTTCCGACTTCATCTTTCCGAGTTAGTGGTTACAGCACAGCTTGCGGCTGCATTGAGATGGTGGGGCCCCCACCAGAAAGACAGAGTATAGGCACTTGTGCACTCAGAACGCTTTTATTTCCGTTCTGGTGATGGCACCTGGTTGGAGCTCTTGCGCTACGCGCTACCTCTGGTGCCATGTTGAGCCACCTCGACCTGCGACAGGGAAGAGAATGTGACGACCTACCCCGAAAATGGGCAGGGATGCGGTGGGAGTGTGAACTTGATAGTAAGTGCTTCCATAGGCTTCGTATAATTCCCGCTCTAACTTCAGGTAAGTACCATTCGTCAGAACTGGTAATTATACTTCAGCCTCTGTCGCACTTACTATCAAGTTCACAACTGCTTGTTCAAAGCTTTCGCATGTGTTCTCAGCACCTGGGTTCCAAAGTGAGCCCGGGTATCTGATTGCCGTCGGTAAAAGCGGTTAAATGTCGCCTCGGAGGACCAGTCAGCTGCTGCTAAGATGTCAGCAAGTGGTACTCCGACCTCCACAGCTTTGGAGGTGGCTGCTCCTCGCGTTGAGTGCGCTTTGAAAACCGACGTGTCAATGCCCGCAAGCGTTAGTGTGTGTTTTATCCAGTGAGCTACTGTGTCCCGTGCTGCTGGGCGGAAAGGCTTTTGCGTAGTGAGCAGAAGCTGCGTGTGGGCGCCTCGGAGTCCTGCAGTCCGTTCGAGGTACACCTGCAAGCATTCCACTGGACACAATTCCCGAACCTCTTCGAATGCTGGGAAGAAGAGGGTGGGAAGGGGTTTAGATGCCCCCGAAGTCTTTCTGAGGCCACTGAGCACGAGCTCCCAACCTGCGGGTTGCTTACGGATGTGGCATGTTGAAAGCAGGCACAAGTCTGACGTCCTGCCTGCTGAGGCAAGGGCTAACAGCATAGCTAGCTTGCTAGTGAGCGTTTTGAGGCTAAGGTCTTTGTTAGGACCCCACGACTGCAGGAGGGTTGTCACCGTGTCAACCCTCCAAGTTGTAGGGTATCGGGGTTTGGGGGGTTAGAATTAAACACTCCCTTCATAAGGCGCACCACTGATGGGTGTTCCCCTAGAGGGTAACCGTCGAAGTTATGCAAGATCTGAGACAAGGCAGAGCGGTAACATCCTATAGTGCGATACGCCAAGCCCTCCTCAGAGAGGCTAGCGAGGAAGTTGAGCACCTGTGTTAGAGTGGGAGAAAAGGGATCAACAGTCCTTGAATGGCACCAGCGTTCCCACCTGCGCCAGCAAGAGGTGTAGGTGAGCTGTGTTCCCCGCCTCCATGATGCCTCAATGAGGTGTGCAGCCTGCTCCGAAAGTTGGCTATGTGTTTGCTGGAGTTGGTCAGTCTCCATGCTGCTAGTGTCAGGCTCCCCGTGCTGAGCATTGGATGTACCTGCCCGTCGTGGCTGCGCAGTAGGTCGTGTGATTGGGGAAGAAGACGCGGTTCCTCGTACGAGTGGTGCAGCAGTGAGGCGTACCATGGCTGAGATGGCCAGACTGGAGCTACTAGAATGAGCGGACTGTTGGAGGTCTGCAACTTGGCAATGCATCTGCTCACAAGGCTGAACGGTGGGAAGGCATAGAGGCCCTGACCCGTCCAGTCCTGGCTGAGAGCATCCACTGCTGCCGCCTGAGGATCCGGCTTCCAGCTGTAGTAGTGCCTCACCTGGTGGTTGGAGAAGTCCGCAAAAAGGTCCGTGTGCACGGGGCCCCACAGACAGTTGACCCTGCTGAATGTGAACGGGCACAGTTTCCAACTGCTGGCATCCATCACTCTCCTGGATGCTTGGTCCGCATCCGTGTTCATGTGCCCCGGAATGTGTTGAGCCCTGACTGATATTCCCCTCGCCCAACACCACGACCATAGCTCGTGGGCTATCCTGGTGAGTTGTGGAGAGCAGGGGCTGCCCCTCCTGTTGATGGCCGCTACTGCTGCTGTGTTGTCTAGCTCGAGGAGGATGGAGCCCTGAGACACATTCTTTGCCAGCGCCTGAAGGGCCAGGAAGGCTGCCATCAGCTCCAGGGCATTGATGTGCCAAGTGGATTGGAGTGGTGTCCAGTGATGCCCGATCGTCCACCCCTCCGAGCATGCTCCCCACCCCTTCAACGAGCTGTCCGACTGTATGGTCTGCACTACTGGGGGTGTCTTGATCTGGCCCCTTGGGGTCTTCCTCAGTGCTCGGATCCACCACGCTAAGTCCTGTTGCGTGTCCCTGGATAGTGTAAGAGTGGTCGTGTATGTACCTCTCTGTAGGGCCCGTCTCAAATCTGTTTGAAGGTTCCTGATATAAAAGGAACCCTCCGGCAGCACCATTAGGCACGCATTCAGTTGTCCCGCCAAGCTGGCAACCTGGCGGGCCGTGATCCCCGGTTGCTCTAGCCTCTGCTGTAGGTGGTCTAACAGGTTGGCGAGTTTCTCTCCAGGGAGCTCGAGCGTCAATCGTCTCGAGTCTATCGATAGTCCCAGAAACAACAAGTCCTGGGCTGGTGTCAGTACCGACTTCTCCAAGTTTACGGCAAAACCCAGGTTTTGTAGGAGGTTCACGATTAGACGTCCCTGGTTTGCCAGTAGGGAGGGGGATTGGTCCATGACGAGGATATCGTCCAAGAACATGACGATGCGAAGTCCCTTGGACCGGAGATAGGCCGCGACTGGTTTCAGTAGTTTTGTGAAAACTCTCGGTGCCGATCTGAGGCCAAATGGTAGCACGTTCCAACGGTAGACCCTGTCCCCCTCCCGAAAGCCGAGCCAGGGGCGGTCCTGGCGGCAGATTGGGACAGACAGGTATGCGTCCTTCAGGTCGATACGTATCATGGAGTCGCCCTGCTGGATAAGATCCCTCACCGAGTGCCACCCCTCCATCTTGAAGTGGTTGTGTTCCACCGACTCGTTTAGTTGTCTGAGATCTAGGATTGGGCGCACCTTGTTGTCCTTCTTTGGTACTACGAAGAAGGGGGAGAGGAACTTCACCTCGGAGGGCGGTACCTGAGAGACTGCTCCTTTTTGACCAGCTCGCACACTGCCTCGCGGACCTGATTTGACTGCCCTCGGGTCGGCACGCTGTGCGACCCTTGAATAGGTGGTACCTGTGTAAACTCCAGCTTGTACCCCTGTATTGTCTGAAGGACCCATGCATCGTGGGTGAGTAACCTCCACGCTTTGCGGCAGTATGCCAGACGGCCCGCGGGCAGTAGTGCTAAGAGGTGCAGGTTTACACTTGCCTCGATGTCCTTGGTGGAGGTAGGCCCCCCTCGTGTACCCTCGGGAAGGGGGCCCCTGTGAAAGGGCTGCTGGCCCCCAGTCCGGCTCTGGGCGCGGGACCCTGGGGTAGCCGAGCCACGGGGCCTCTTGGCAGCTGGCTCCGCGGCGGGAGGGGGTGGTTGGCGGGCTTCCCGGAGGACCTTGATGGTTTCATTTCTCGTTCGGAGCTGCCCCAGGAAGCCCTCGCCAAACAGCAAGGGGGATTCTTCATCCCCGCCATCATGGGCCACCATCTGGCGGAGGTCTGGGGCGACTTGTGCGATCACTCCCTCCCGGCGCTCGCGGGAGAGCGACGCAAAGAGCCGCCCCAGATGGGCGGTAGCTGCCCCCAAGTGGTCAGCCACCGTCCTCCTGTCAATTGCCTCCTCTGAGAGGCCAATTCTAAGAGGCCCACCAGCGGCCCCATGGCCGCAGCCACTACATCTTGGCCCTCTTTCAGCGCCTGGTCCCGCGCCGTGAGGTTTGCGGGCACCTCCGAGCCCCCTCAGGGCGGCGGCTCCTCTCCTTCGCCAGGGCCTTCATTTCCGGATTCAACTCCGGCACCGTGGCGAAGGGGAGTCGTGGTCGGGGAAGCTCGTCAGGGCTGCCCTGCAGCGCTCAGCGCCCCTCAGCGCCCCAGTGTTCCTGGAGGAAGTTTAAGACAGCCGGGTCCACCTCCCGGGGTCGGCCCTCTGTCGGTCTCCCCAACCAGGCGTGGGGCTCCTCACCGGGCCCCAAAGGGTCCGGGTCGGGCGTGGCGCTTCCCTCACTGTGCTGAAGCTCGACCTCCTCCGTGGTCACGGGAGGGAGGCGGGTGGCGAGCGCCGCTACCGAAGTAGCGATGCCCGCCACCGTTCGCTGCAGCTCCGCGATCTCGGCGGTCGACATCTGAGGAGGCCCGAGAAAGTCACATATCGGTTTAGAAACGATTACGGCCGCACTGATCTCCGTTATCAAACGTGAGGAATAAAGGTGCTAAGTGTGGCCCTTGTGGCTGTTCAAGAACGCGCCGCGTCGTCCGGAGCCGGAGCTCCCGAGACGCGAGCGGGGGCGCCGGATGTAGCTTGAGATCGCCGCCTCTGCTCGGGGCCGGAGCCCATAGAACAACAAGGGGGATCGGACAGCTTGGCTTATTGAATGGCCCTTGTGGCTGTCTAAGAACGCGCCGCGTCGTTTGGAGCCGCAGCTCCCAAGACGCGAGCGGGGACGCCGGGAGTAGCTTAAGATCGCCGCCTCTGTTCGGGGCCGGGGCCCATAGAACAACAAGGGGGATCGGACCCTATTGTAAACCGAAAATAGTCCTGCTCTGTCCGGAGCCGGAGCCCATAGGACGTGAGCGGGAATGGGTCCTTAAAGTCACTTTAACTCCGCCGCCTTTGTTCGGGGATCGGACCCTATATGTAAACCCGAAAATAGTCCTGCTCTGTCCGGAGCCGGAGCCCATAGGACGTGAGCGGGAATGGGTCCTTAAAGTCACTTTAACTCCGCCGCCTTTGTTCGGGGATCGGAACCTATATGTAAACCCGAAAATAGTCCTGCTCTGTCCGGAGCCGGAGCCCATAGGACGTGAGCGGGAATGGGTCCTTAAAGTCACTTTAACTCCGCCGCCTTTGTTCGGGGATCGGACCCTATATGTAAACCCGAAAATAGTCCTGCTCTGTCCGGAGCCGGAGCCCATAGGACGTGAGCGGGAATGGGTCCTTAAAGTCACTTTAACTCCGCCGCCTTTGTTCGGGGATCGGACCCTATATGTAAACCCGAAAATAGTCCTGCTCTGTCCGGAGCCGGAGCCCATAGGACGTGAGCGGGAATGGGTCCTTAAAGTCACTTTAACTCCGCCGCCTTTGTTCGGGGATCGGACCCTATATGTAAACCCGAAAATAGTCCTGCTCTGTCCGGAGCCGGAGCCCATAGGACGTGAGCGGGAATGGGTCCTTAAAGTCACTTTAACTCCGCCGCCTTTGTTCGGGGATCGGACCCTATATGTAAACCCGAAAATAGTCCTGCTCTGTCCGGAGCCGGAGCCCATAGGACGTGAGCGGGAATGGGTCCTTAAAGTCACTTTAACTCCGCCGCCTTTGTTCGGGGATCGGACCCTATATGTAAACCCGAAAATAGTCCTGCTCTGTCCGGAGCCGGAGCCCATAGGACGTGAGCGGGAATGGGTCCTTAAAGTCACTTTAACTCCGCCGCCTTTGTTCGGGGATCGGACCCTATATGTAAACCCGAAAATAGTCCTGCTCTGTCCGGAGCCGGAGCCCATAGGACGTGAGAGGGAGTGGGTCCTTAAAACTCCGCCGCTTGAAACTCCACTGCCTTTGTTCGAGGCCGGGGCCCGAGAACTTAGGCCTAGCACCGATAGCGGACGTGCGACGAAGAGGTTCAAGATTGTTTACTGAGCGGTCAAACAAAGTTTACAAATTTTCTTAAAAAAAACAAAAAACCTCGTGGAAGGCGAGGTCAATCTCTTGACGAGAGTGAGCCTCTCCGAGTTCTATCGGTTGAAATCTCCGGAAAACAAAGAAAGGCTCGAAGAGCGATCAAACTTACGACTCGTCGCTCCGATCAACGAAGGAAAGATGAAGTTGGAAGGGAGAATACTTCCCTAAGGGGGAGCGCCTATGGCGCCACCTACTTTTTATTTTCAAAAAATCAGCAGAACCCATCCTTTGGGAATGATTATCTACGTTAATGCGAATAGCATCAAACGGTGCGGAGTTATGCGCGTTCGTCAGGTGGCCGGCACACTCTAGATACGCCAGCCCACTCTTGAGGCGATTCTAAATTTGTTGACACTTTCACAGCCCTGCGCACGATCTCCGCAGCCCAGCACGTGCGTTTGTGTCACTTAGGAAGGCGAGCAAAGCACGCGCCTTACGCACAAACACTCAAAATGGTACCGACCAGACTTTCTGGCGTCTCAGCTAGTCTCAACCAACACTACTCTAAACGGTTGTTTATATCTTTACCATAGGACGCGCTTACAGCGCTGTCACAGCTACCGGTGCGCGCGCGTTCCATGCACGAGGGCTCATTCCGCTCTCGTGAGGCTGAGCTAGAGGTCTCCCGAGCGCGGGAGAGGGTGAGCTAGAGGAGAGGGTGAGCGCGGGAGAGGGTGAGCTAGCCCTCGTGCATGGAACGCGCGCGCACCGGTAGCTGTGACAGCGCTGTAAAGCGCGTCCTATGGTAAAGATATAAACAAATGTTTAGAGTGCGGTGAATGACTGCCTTTATAGCTCTGTGGTTAGCGCGTCTGCCTGCTGATCAAAGGGTCAACGGTTCGAATCCCAGCCGGCGCCGGTCTTTTTTATTTATTTATCGACCCGCGGCGTAAGAGGTTAGATAGCCAGATAGATAGATAGATAGATAGATAGATACATAGACGAAAAGTGCGTGAAGTATCCAAAGAATGCTATTCGCATTAATATTCGCATTAATAATAGCTTTGAAACGTTGACGTCAGTTCCGGTATAGAAGGAAAAAGCAGCTGTGAACTTGATAGTAAGTGCTTCCATAGGCTGAAGTATAATTTGTTTGACGCACAGTGGCGAATTATTTGTGTCTATGCGCCGTGTAAAGCCAGTGAGCGAACCCTGTTCTTCCACGATATGTCACACTACGTCAAATCAAATCGGACCACTATATTTCTGGATGACTATAATTGTGTATGCGATCCAGGCGATAGATTTCCAACAACGCGTAGTAAAGATGTTAGTGCAAATCGTCGGAGTGAAATAATAGCAGAAAACAATATGGAAGATGTTTCCCACATATCGAGCGGAACTAAAAAAATTAAATTTACGCACTTTCAAGCATCTTCGCACGCACGCCTTGATCGTGGTTATGTTTCTGCTGACATTGTACTATCGCGGACAATATGAGCTGAAACAGCGCTCCGGCCTGTGCACGCTGTGCACGGTACTACCTGCGCCGCCTGTCGCATCGCTCCGCAAACACGGCGCACCCTGAGGCCGAGATAAATTCTCACTAGCGTTCACTGCGCCGCTGCGTTCTTCCGGCCGTCTGCTAGCGAAAATATTCGCCGACGGAACCATCATTACGATGCGTGTGCCGTGCAACCCAATGTTCACGTTTTCAGCTAACAGGCTTTTCAGTGCATTTCGAGAAAGCGCCGAAGTGGAAAATGCCTTGTCACGCCCGTATCTCCTCGAGGAGCACTGCCTGACGGAGCTGCCTTGGCCCCCAAAAGGTGCCGGTCTAAATATCATCGAACACGGCTGGAGGCACATCAGTGAAGCCATGTCACTGTGTCTAGAGTAACTGTATAGGCACGGAGCATATACAGTTACTCTAACTGCGTCCTCTCTACCACGCCACAGCCGACGAATTGTGGGAAGCGTTGAGACGTGAATGGGAGAGGCTTCGGACCGAGCCAGACTTCGTGGCCGCGCTCTATGATTCTTTACTAGAGAGGATGAGAGCCGTTGTTGCGAGGTAGGGGAGAATAACGCGGTATTAACTTATTTCGTAAGTTTTACTGCGGCTCAGGATCCCCTGAACCGGACTACCGCCGATTGGAACAAAGCTTGTTGCAACGCTTGCGACGCACTGTTTGACGCCGTTAACCAGCGCATAGTTTTGTGTGGTGCATCCATGATCCTAATCTTCTTGTATAGTGCAGTTGAGCTTCCATGCCGACTATTAATCTTTTGTGTCTGACATTGACCTCAGTGAATATTATTTCGAAGATACTTCAACCCCCTTGTCTGGCAAATATGTGACTGTTTGTCACACTTTATTAAGACTATGAATTTGTGAATAAAACACTGGTGTCTTGTCAGCAACTTGTTTTGTTTGAAACAAACACGGGGCCCAGTAATAAAGAAATCTTTTTGAACTTTTTTATACCCATCAAGGTTACAAAACCTTCGCAGTAATATGTATGGTTTCGTGTTTGTTGCTTTTTTAAACAACTGTGCTCGATAAAGAAGAATAAAAAGTCAATACTTTGGAGCCGGCCTAAATGCGGTATACAAATTTTGAGGTATATCTTACGATGTCCTATTTTGTCATGCACTTAATCAAACAAAAAACAACCTGCAACGTCTTTTGATGTGACTTTCAAAAACGATAATCGCAGCTGATATTTAAGATACCTCAACATTTTTTCTTCACCAGTAAGCGTATTTTCAACGTGATTCTACGCGATAGAATGAAGTAAAACAACTGCGAAATAGAGACAACTGTAATTTTTTGTCCCCCACACAAACGCCTGCTGTCGCACACGCCGTCTCGCTAGCAGACGGCCGGAAGGGTAGCGGCGGCGCAGCGAACGCAAGCGATAATTTATCTCGGCCTCAGGGTGCGCCGCGTGTGCGGAGCAAGGCGACAGGCGGCGCAGGTAGGACCGTGCACAGGCCGGAGCGCTGTTTCAGCTCATATTGTCCGCGATAGTACATAACATCAGCTCTTATTGTGTAAAACCAGTGTTTTTTAGTGACCACTGCCTCGTAAAGGTCGCAATTGGAGAAAACAAAATTCCCAAGGCAAAGTTTAATTGGCGGTTGTGGAAGCTGAACACCAGTCTGCTTACAGACGACACATTTGTAGCTACAGTAGATGACCTGTTAAAGGGGAACTCCGGCGATTTTTTGAGCAACCCCAACCAACTATATTTTCGAAATCGCCGTCCTTTACTCTTTCCGGTATGCTATTTATATTTAGTATCGCGAAAATCAGAATAGTTATTATGAAATCGGCCGATGAAAATGACGCCAAAACCAAGATTCGAATATACCCGCGCTTTTCATTGCCGTGACGTCACGGGTGGGCAGGCTTGCGGTTCGATCGGACAGTCTAAAAATGAACTATTACGAGCATTTATTTCGTGCTGCTGCGCGGGAGCTGGAGGCGACCTTCCACATCATTCATTTGACACCATAAAACCGTTTGTAATCAGTTGGGAACAAAGTCCACAGCCCAAAGAGTGAACCCCTGCCCACCCATGACGTCACTTTTTCTATGTTGCCAGTAGACCTTTTCACTTTGAAAAACACGATGAGGACCAAAATTGTTAATTCTGTAACTTCGCAAAAAAAATATATGTTGTCCAAATATTTCGGTTACTATTTCAGCGATGTTTGTTGGTGTTCTTAGCAAGTTTTTAGGCAAATCGGAGACTATGACGGAAACGGCGGAGTACCCCTTTAAAGGGATACTACAACGAAATTTCGGCGCTCATTTTTTGGCCTATATGTGTTCAAAAGAGCAGTATCACATGGGACACACCAATATCTTGTTAAAAAAGTCTCGAAAAGGAATTTTAAAACGAATTAAACGATTAGCAAAGAGCACCTGGTGGATGTCGCTAACGCCTCGTTTGTAATGCTCGTCTAGGAACCTTGACAGCTAGTGACGGAGGTCGTCTCGCCTCCGGCCACGACGAGAGAAGGGGGGAAGGAGGAACTCCCCTCTTCCCGGTGGTAAAACTCCAGGCCCAGGCGAGATTTGTTCAACTTTTTACAACAAATTCAGAAAAGTACTCGCTCCCATTCTTCTCGCTGTCATAGAGGAATCTTATAAAAGAGAATCATTACCGCTATCTTTTTCTAGAACGCACACTGTGTTAGTTCCAAAATCAGAGGACGCCGACAAGCTACGACGTGTAGAAAGTTATCGACCAATAAGTCTTTGTAATGTAGGTATAAGATATTAGCCAAAATACTGAATGGAAGGCTACAGCGCGTCATTTGCGAATTGGTGGGTGACCACCAAACGTGTAGCATAAAGGGCAGGACGATCCAAACGAACGTTCACGTAGCCAGAAGCATTTTAGAATGTTGTACAGAAGAAAATCAGATTGCCATGCTTCAGATTGATTTAGAAAAAGCATTTGACAGCGTACGTCATATATTTCTTTGGGCCATTTTGCGGCACATCAACATTTGAGATGTTATTTATGAAGGCGTACGAATGGCATATAGTGGCTGTTCTACGCGACTAAATGTAAACCGTAACGTAACTTGCAGCATCCCTGTAATGTCCTCAGTACGTCAGGGTTGCCCACTCTCGCCTTTATTATTTGCGCTTTAGCGCAAGCCTCTCGCTTTAGCGTTGCTAACAACAGAAACGTTCATGGATTTACGCTTAACTCAATAGAAGTCAAGGTATTGGCGTATGCTGATGATATAGCAGTTTTTTGCAGAGAAAAAAAGTGTAAGCAGCGTTATTGATTTATTTAAACACTTTTGCGAAATTACCGGTGCGGCTGTAAATTTAGAAGAATGTGCAGGCTTTTGGCACAGTACATGCGCCACAAAGCCCTCCGAGTTTGAAGGAATCAAGGGGAGCTCAACACCTACGAAGTACCTCGGCGTACCACTCCAGCACATGAGTAATCCAAGTGTTTACTGGTCCGAAGCCACAGCTGAATTAAAAAAGCGGGTATCACGGTGGCCAAACCGCGACTTATCAATTTTCGCTAGAGCAACGGCTTGCAACATATTTCTTCTTGCTAGGCTCATGTATGTGTTTCAGGTGTTACATTGTGCTCAAAGTGTAATGAGGAAAGTTCATAGGATATGTGCTACATTTATCTGGAACTGGGAGCCAATGAGAAGAAATAACCTCTTCCGCCGTATTCCTTTACGCGGATTAAGCATTTGTTTGTCCGGCAGCTCGTGTCGCGATTCATTTTCCTACGGGATACTGAACAGCCTTTCATGCGCGCGGTGTTTCAGACGAAACTGGCCGGGCACTTGCCTTCCTTTTTGGTCTCGAGTTATGGCGAGCAGCCAACAAGAATTGTTGGATTTCTAAAGGAGGTCGTTAAAGCATACCGTTTTTTATTTGTCTTGCATAACTAGAAAACCTTTGTCCAACGCCCTGTATGACACTCTTTTCCCGGAGCCTTTGTATCGTGCACTGTACAACCAGGAAACCGGTCAGGATGTTCTTTGTCGCGTCAAGAGAATGGCAATCCAGCCACGTGCCAAAAGCCTTTTTTTAACTTTATACCTCGACGCTTTCCGGGAAAGTGTGACTTCACGAGAAAGGTATTTTTGTTCCTTGGACCACTAATTGCTTAATGTGTAAAGCCCTCGAAACTATAGAGCACGTGTTTATTTTCTGTTGGGATGCCCTGTTGTTTTGGGACGTGTTACAGAGAACCTTAAAAAAGACCTAAAAATAACAGCACATTCGATCCGTTTTCTTCCGATCACTTCCCAGGAACTTGTACCGTACGACCTTATAACGTTAATTAACCTATACAGCACCTGGTGTTCGCGGATGGCGGTGAGGCATGCGGACCTTAACCGGCGACGGGTTGAGGCATACTTTATAGAATTTGTGACTGAAATACGTAGTACCTATGCACATCAGGATACTGTTCCTGAGTGGGTTGGGATGTGTGAGAGACTCCTAAAGAGCCCCCAACGTATTAATTGAGATGTGCTAATCAAAAGACTGTACGCTTAGCCTGAACGTGTTTGTGTTGTGTATGCTCTAATAAAGATTAAAAGGAAAAAAGATCGGTGGCCGAGTGGTCTAGCGCACACCAGCTCGGAGCGCGTGGAGCGAAAGCTCGCGCTGCAGAACCCAGGATCCTAGGTTCAATCCCCGCCCCTGCCCGTTTCGATCTGGATGAGCATCGTACCGGCGTGCGGTCGTGTATCACTACTGCGTGGTGCACTTTAAAGACCCCAGGTTAGCGGTTGTACCGCACTGGCTAAATTGCTCATCTACAGCTGAGACACCAGACGCCCACTGAGGCAGACTAACTTCCGGCTGTATAAACATACACACAACAATTTGCTTGGCTCCAAGTCACCATGGCGATCATGCTGCTTGAAATATATAGAGCCATGACTTTTCCCAGGCTGTGATTTCTTTGCTGCACTTCTTGAAACTTCAGCTGGCCTGGCATTCGGGTCTGGATCACCTAGGTTCTGAAAGTCCGCGTTGTTGCCGATGGCATCCCAAGTGTACCTCCGTTCGCAGATGGGGTTCTGTTTGCTCGGGGAAAAGACATTGTGTTTTCGTCTTGAGTCGTCGCGAAATTGGGACATACCAAGAATGTAGGACGGAAGATTCCACTGGGTCCCTCTGGTAGAACAATGCGTTGCTCCTGGTCGACACTCTGCCGCCCCGATACACGCGGCAAGGCTCGCCGTTTTTAGTGCAAGACGTGAACCACGTGTGGACTGAGCACGCTTTGGCCCGAACCATTGCAAACTCGCAGTAGACGCTCGGGTACCGGGAGTTCCCAGCCGTGCCGTATTCGTCCAAGATACCGTACCCGTGGTGAGCCCATTCGTGGACCAACTGGAAGGCCGGGCTGCCTCATGTCCGCGAAGTGGTCCCGTTCAAGCCGCTCAGGAAAGCTGGCGTGATCTGGATGTAGTCTCCGACTTCCCCGCATCCTCTTGGCTGGAGCGTGTACGGCGTGTCTCCGTACCCGGGTTCGGCTCGGCCACGCGGAGGTCGGCACGGTTGAACAGGCCGCTACCTGTGGTCACCGCATCCTCCCTCTGGGGCCAGGTGGACGGCATGGTGATAGCGACGTCCTTGAAGAAGATCCGACCCCGCGTCGCTCGGTGTAGGAACTAAGACGCTTCCCGGAGCAGTGCCTCAAAAGCTACTTAAGCGGAAAAGCAGCGGTGGCCATCAAAGGATATGCAGTGACCACCGAGAACTACGGAGTTTCCATCAACGTCAACGCTCCGAGAGAATTGTACGATGAAGCAGAAGCGGGAGTGCGAAGCCTCGAGGCACAGGGAGTTCAATCGACACCACCCTCGGGTAGACACTTCAGGGTCCTCTGACGTCAACATCGGCGGCGATCTATTCGTCCACGGCTGGAGTGATGAAGGCGACGGTGTCTTGACGTTAACGATGATGTTTTCGTCCGGTATCACGGATGGGTGTATGGCAACAACAACATCGCGGTATCCTCCGTCGCTTGTGACGATACGAATGCCACTGATATGCGGGAAACACAAAGCCGCCACCAAGAGCAGCGATAAGATCACGGACCGTACAAGGGAGCGGCGACAAAACTGACAGATGGGAGCGCGTGTGTGCAACCGATACCACTCTATCTATATATTATTCATTATGTATATATTATTATTAAAACTTCCACTCCCGCTAAGGCTTTCAACCGATAGCCGCAGTGTAGATTAAATAAATAAATAATGTTTTCTTAATCTACAGTAATTATTCCTTCCGTATTGTTATCACTATCGCTATTACAGGTCGCACGGACCTATCAATCAATCTTTAATGTTTAAAAATACTTCGTGGTAAAGAATCGCTATTCTCCAACTACAGCGATATAAACCAAATAATACTGATTCAAATTAAGTAAATCGTATTTATTTCATTTTTGTGTATAAAGCTGCGGCACTGTCCCCTCGTGAATCTATGGTATATAAATTATACCAAGAAGCCGCGATTTTGAAGGCGGTAGCTTTATACGGCCTGCAAGTTGGTCTCCTGTTTGCGCACCTCGTGCGTTTGTTTCCCCTTAAATGCGCCATTGTTTCTTCACGACCTCAACCAATGACGGCAGGTACTTGAATGCCTCGTCTTCGCGCGGTTCCCACGAGTTCTCTATTCGCAACTTTCAGCGATGGTGGTACCGCGGTGTGAGAGGTCCTAGCTCCATCGGCTTCAAAGTAAAGGTGCTCGTCTACACCTTCTTGACGCGAAAGTAAAGTACTGCTCGTATAGAGCAAAACTGGACCGGCTTACGCGTCGCAGTCTCAGCCTCGCAGTGCTGTTCTACGACGATCATCCAGATGACAGCCATTTTAACATGCACCAGTGCGCCTCCTAAAGGTCGTGAAAGTTGCGAATGCTGCCCTCTGATGGGAATGCTTCTCCTGCGTTCCGATGCACGAAAGGCGCATTTGAGAACAGTTGTTCGCCGTATAGGCCCAAACACGTTTAAGGCCGCGTTATCAAGGTCACGTAACTCCCGTGGCCGAAGCGATGGTGGCTGAAGATCAAGGTCACGTAATTAAGGTCACGTAACGCCCGTGGCTGAAGCGATGGCGGTTGTACGTCTCGTAAGCGCCGATCGCGTAACGCCGGTTGCTGGCGTGACGTGACCTCTTGACGCCGTCTTCAACATCGCCCTAGAGGTCGAGGCGGTTCTTTGACTCTAAGACGTCGTCCTCAAGGTCGTCCTTGATGTCGTCCTAGACGACGCCTTTGGTGTCCACGTTGTGTGTAGGGCATACGACAGCCATTTCAACACCGTACCTTTCCTAATTGTTCTAACAAGTGTTCCTGTAAAGCTACCGCATTTCATCGCCTTTAACAGTGGCCAAACATGCAGCCAATTTTATTGCTAGAATCTAAAGTAGGGAGTATAGGAGTTCGGGATATTTTATATTACTAAAATATAAATATCAGCTAAAGAAAAAATTCGCCTCTCTCCCTAAATGGATTGTCTATATGCAGAGTGGTCAATATGTAACGTCTTCTCCATTATGACTAAATGCCAAATAAAGTAGATAGCTTAATTATCAAGTAAATTTCATTTCATAAGCACCTGGTACAAGGCGTAGGAATAATTTTACCACCGAGCGAAATATTCCTTCGTACGAAGTTTGTAGCAGAAAAGTTAAGGCCACGGTCCCACTGAATGTGGCAGTTTAGGTACTTTTTGGCAGGTCATTACTCATCTCCTTTTAAATACTGTTTTGTGGGATTGATGCCATTCGAAATGCAATGCAATCCTCTTTCATTTGATATTATGTATGTGAAAAGACGGTGAGAGTGCAGGCGAGCTGGTGGTAGCTAATCATGTTATGACATCTGAGACTGCGGTGGATGAATGGAAGAACTTTCAGTATAGGAACAGACACAGAGAACGTGTCTGTTCCTACTGAAAGTTCTTCCGATTTCATCCACCGCAGTCTCAGGTGTAATACAACATGATTATGTATGTATTGGTTTATACTGTTCATGCGCATTTGTAGCGTTGCAAATATGAGGGCGCGGACCCTCACTTGCTCCGCTGGTTCATGTTTTATGAACGATTCATTAAAGATAACACGGTTCCAATAGAGCAGTTTTGTTAAGATGATGTCGGAGCAGAATGTAACGATACACGTTTTTGGTATTTTCACTACTTTGTTTTTTTCAGCTCTCCAAATATTGCCCTAAAATTGACATTTTTCACCACAAATATGTTTTTAATGACAAACACTAGGGCAATGAAATTAGCTACAGATGTAGTGCTTATAATTGGTAATATGCAGAAAAAAATTGAATGTTGTGTAAAATGTTTTAGTTTAGATATTCTATATCAAACGTAGCACTTTTTTGTGCTTCGAGTCATGGTAATTCAAATGCCGCTGAGTAAATAATTAAATTATGGCAAAATCTTTTATAACATTTAGAACTACAATAGTTGCCCAAGAGGTGGACGGTGGCTTTTTTTATTTTCAAAGTCATGACGCTCCGGGAGCCCTTCAAACTTACCTGTTTTTGACGCACATCTTTTTTGGACATCAAACAGCTTTATTGGCATCTAATAACATTTATTGTATGGAATAGATATACATTGCGATGTATTCGATTTTCCCAATGATCTTGCTTTGGTTTCTTGATAGTTGTAGAGCTTAGCTAATTTTAAAAACAATTAAAAACTGTTTGGGTTTTGTTGCGCTACCTGGCGGATGGCAGACAAAACTGCTGATTTCTAAGTTCAAAGAATTTTCGAGGGCGGCGTTGGCGTCTGTATCATCATCAATCTCCGTGTCGTTTTACCTTCACATTTAGAAAATATATTTGAAGATTTACTATCGATAAATGAACGGTTTAAGTACTGGGTCAGGTTAATAAATCTAAGACAAATAATTACACAAGCGTAGCGTGATATAAAGTGTTCATTATTCGATATAATTGAAATCAATAAACGATAAAGACGAAGAGGAAAGAATACACCCGAGTTCACTTCATGCCTAGAGTCACTAAATGAGCTGCGCGTAAAGTATCGGCACTCCGTTCGCCAAAATTGTTTTGGGCGCCGCCATTTTGGGTCTTGTGCAGAGCAAACGCAACTGCCGATCGTCATGATCCAAAAGTGCGACTTCCTCTGCATTAGATGCGGTGCTAGGAAGCTGATGCAATATTGCTATGCTCTGTCGCGGGTTGTTTAAACATTCGTGGAGGACGGAAAAGCGTTTCCTGTGATTTTAGATAAAGCTTCAGAAAACTGGCAACCATGATTTTAAGCCACAATATGGCCGAGTGTCGTTACTCTGAAGCATAGCTAATTTACTGGCACTAGCGGGAACAATGAGGAAGAGGCAGGTGTCAAAAGGTAGTGGCTTGTGGAATCCACGGGGCTCACGTCATGGCCCCTCGCAGGTATTACAAGCTTCTTGAACAAGGGCATGAATAGTGTCATTAAATAAGCTACGCTTCAGAGTAGCGACACTTGGCCATATTGTGGCTTAAAATCATGGTTGCCAGTTATTTGAAGCTGTATCTGAAATCACAAGAAACGCTTTTCCGTCCTCCACTTTAAACAGTTTGCGACAAAGCAAAGCAATATTACATGAGCTTCCTAACACCGAATCCAATGCTGAGGAAGTCGCAATTTTGAATCATGACGATCGGCAGTTGCGCCTGCTCTGCACATGCACCAAAATGGCGGCGCCCACAACACTGTCGGGGAAGAGAGTGCCGATACTCTAAGCGGAGCTCATTTGATTGGCCCTACTTCCCGCGAACCTCCTTTCCCCTGACTGGAACTGAAACGAAATATGATTAATACACCATTATTATAGCTTATTTGGTTTTAACCACCTACACATAATGAGATAATGAGAGGAGGAAGCGGCCGGGTACGAGAAACGCGGGTTTTATGTGCGACTGTTCTAATCAACGTTAGTTCTAACCGTCTCAAAAGAGAGAACGCGCGAGCTTGGGCTGGTTAAAAAAATACGGCCCAAAGAAAAGAGGCGGCACGCTGTGTTCTTTGTGATTGTGCGTCTAATTGCAAATCGTTGTGTGTATGTTTATGCAGCCGGAAGTTAGTCTGCCTTAGTGGGCGTCTGGTGTCTCAGGTGTAGATGAGCAATTTAGCCAGTGCGGTACAACCGCAAACCTGAGGTCTTGAACGTGCACCACGCAGTAGTGATACACGACCGCACGCCGGTATGATGCTCTTCCAGATCGAAACGGGCAGGGGCGGGGTGGGTTCTGCAGCGCGAGCTTTCGCTCCACGTGCTCCGAGCTGGTGCGAGCTAGACATGCACTCGGCCACCGATCGCCGCCCCCCCCCCCCCACCCCAGTATTTGAAGATCGACGATGGACGTCGATTGTCTCGAGGTCATGTAACGTAATAACATTATATAAATAATAAACATATTGAAGGATTGAACGACTCAATTTTTCAATTCTTGGATTGTAATATGGCGGTAGCCTATTGTATACTTACTGTTGATGAAGAGCAATTTGAGGTGACGAGGTAATGATTAAATGATGAGGCTCTATAAGGACGACGATATTAGTGGGTGTCGAACCACAACGTACAGTCCCAGACTTGTTTCAAGTATCGTGTACCCAAAGACCTTTCTTCACCCGCAACAGAATATGGTAAAATCAATGAGGATGCTGCTTTACAACTGTACGTGGAACAGGAAAACTGCAATGTGCAGAAGTGCGGCTTATTCGTTAATATTGCCGCGGGCGCAGCTAACCAAATAGGCAGCGCGCCCGTGGCATAACGGTTATCGCACTTATCTTCCACGCAGAAGGCCAGGGTTCGATTCCTGGCCGCGCCTATACATTTTTGTTGACGCTGTAATGTGATGTTCTAGCAAATTCAAGAGCCG
This sequence comes from Ixodes ricinus, assembly GCA_037355805.1. Lineage (NCBI taxonomy): Eukaryota > Metazoa > Arthropoda > Arachnida > Ixodida > Ixodidae > Ixodes > Ixodes ricinus. The sequence continues at coordinate 216,326 of JAZHYW010009757.1, forward strand.
CCTTGCTAATTCGAGGTTAGAATGTTCTACGAACCGAACCTTCTACGCCGAATGTTCCGGAAGCCCACGCGTGTACAAAAGGGGCTCCGCCTGGCAAGCCGAGTCAGTTTCGCCCCAGCGTTCGACTCTGCTCTTTCGCCGACTTCGACGCCCGCGACGCTCTACTGTTATCTTTTGTTTCCTTCTTTATTTTTGGACACAAGTTCGCCCCATTAAAAGTTTAGTTTCTTCAGTTATTCGCCGCCTTGTCACTTGTCCTTTGTGACATTTTGGTGGAGGTGCGGGGTAGCGCATGTCCCTGCAGCGTACCCCTCCGAGGGCCCGCAGTGCAAGTCCGACGCCAAGCCCACGAAGAACCGACGAAGGCACCACCGAGATCCGGTTCAGTCGTCGCACCCAAGGCCTACGCCCGGAATTCGGACTTCTGCCGCCCAAGACCAAGCAGCCAACGAGGCCGACGATGGAGGACCAGCAATCGCATACCCCGACCGCCGCCGCCGCCATCTACCTGTCCGTTGCCCAGCGAACCCCAACGGCCTTCCATGGCGAGACCCACGAAGACGTGGAGGACTGGCTTCTGCACTACGAACGGGTAGCACGCCACAACGGATGGACGGCTGAGCAGTGCCTCCACAACCTCTACTTTTCGCTTGAAGGCACTGCGAGGCGCTGGTTTGAAAACCACGAAGCGTCCTTCACTACGTGGGAGTCCTGCGCCGCCGAGTTGAAGCGAACGTTCCTGAACCACCACCGTCGCCAGCGAGCAGAGGACCTACTTCAAACAAGGGTGCAGGGCCCCAACGAAAGCGTGACCAGCTTTGTTGAGGACGTCCTGCGGCTAAGTGCCCGAGCCGATCCGGAGGCCGCCGAGGAAAAGAAACTTCGAGTCCTCATGCGTGGCGTCAAGGCAGAAATTTTCGGAGGCCTGGTCCGTAACCCCCGACGACCGTCGATGCTTTTGTGAGTGAAGCCACCAACATCGAGCGCGCACTGACGGCCAGAGCAAGCCACTACCACCGAATCGCCGGCGCGCCTGCTGCTCCAACTGTCGCTGCTTCCCTTCTGGACCTGAACACCAGCGGTGCCGACAGCCTTCGGGAGATCGTCCGTGAAGTCGTCCGGGAAGACCTCCGCAAGATACTTCCCGCTGCGGATCGCCCGTCCTCACTTTCGCTCGCCGAGGTTGTCCGGGAAGTTCATCAGGCGCTGCAGCCAGAAGTTCTCGTCGGCGCCACTCCCGAACCGCCCACGCTGAGTTACGCCGCAGCTACCCGACGACCACCGTCCCCAGCTCACCAGTATACGGCGCCACCCCGACGTGAGCCTCCAGCGCCGCAGTATTCCCGACGCAAAGAAGATCGGGCGCACGTCCGCCCAGAACAAGCTGCGCCGCGAAAGACCGATGTGTGGAGGACGGCCGATCGACGCCCGTTGTGCTATCACTGCGGGGAAGCCGACCACATCTACCGACGATGCCCCTACCGCCAGCTGGGCCTACGAGGGTTTGCGCCCAACGACCCTCGACCGCGTCTCGGAGAGCGACCTCGGGACATCGAAGACTACCTCCGCCGCTCTTCATCTCCTGAGTCGTCTCCCCGCCGAGGATTCCGTTCACCGTCTCCCCGACGCTCGCCATCGCCCTTCCGCAGGTCTCGCCGGGACAGCCTGTCACCCATCGCTTCCCGTCGGGAAAACTAGGCGCGGCAATGCCGGAAGGTGGTGTTGCCGAAGACGAACGATGCCAAGATCCTCCAAGATCGTCTGAACACTCCCACTCTAACGCCGCAACGCCCCGAAACGACGTTTCTGCAACGGTGTCGAATAACCTTAGCGTTATCATCGACGGCCACGACGCGACGGCACTCGTCGACACCGGAGCAGACTACTCCGTTTCGAGTGGGAGACTCTCTCGTCGCCTTCGGAAAGTTACGACGTCGTGGGACGGACCGCAGATACGAACCGCCGGCGGACATCTGATTACACCTGTCGGTAGGTGCACTGCTCGCGTTGAGATCCACGGTGAAACCTGCCCTGTGAAGTTCGTCGTTCTGCAAGACTGTTCGAGGGACGTCATTCTCGGAATGGACTTCTTGTGTGAATACGGCGCCATCATCGACCTTGCGGAGAACAAGCTGACGCTTCGGAAACCTGTCCCATTGGCAGAAGATCCCAAAGCGACGTTAGCTGCAGTGCGAGTCCTCACCAGCCACGTCAACCTGCCGCCGCGGTCGAGTGTCTTTGTGCCCGTCGGGACCGAAGAAGCCACCTGCGGTGTAGCACTGCTGGAAGAAAGCGTCCAACTTCTCCTAGGACGAGGGATTGGAATTGCAAGAGGCGTAACCGAGCTCCAGGACGGGCGTACACTCGCTCTTGTCACCAACGTCCGGCAAGAGTCGCAGCACCTTACAAAGGGTGCAGCTGTGGGCTACGTCGAGGAAATTCAGGACTCAGCCGCTATCGCCGTGATCTCAGAAGACGCCTCTCCGACGCAGCATAAGAAAACCACGCCGTCAGATATCGACATCGACCCAACCCTCCCCCTTCCCCACCGACGACAGCTGACTGACCTCCTCGCCGAGTTCCATGAGTGCTTTGCCACGTCATCAAGGGTGCGCCAGACGACGGTCGCGAAGCATCGAATAGTTACTGATGACGACGCACTTCCTGTGCATCGGCCACCGTACCGAGTCTCTGTGAAAGAAAGGGAAGCCATCCAGAAGCAAGTTCAGGAAATGCTTGATGACGACATCGTCCAGCCCTCAAGCAGTCCGTGGGCTTCCCCAGTAGTCTTGGTGAAGAAGAAAGACGGAACACTGAGGTTCTGCGTGGACTATCGCCGGCTGAACGCAGTAACAAAAAAATCAGCAGAACCCATCCTTTGGGAATGATTATCTACGTTAATGCGAATAGCATCGAAACGGTGCGGAGCTATGCGCGTTCGTCAGGTGGCCGGCACACTCTGAGATACGCCAGCCCACTCTTGAGGCGATTCTAAATTTGTTGACACTTTCACAGCCCTGCGCACGATCTCCGCAGCTCAGCACGTGCGTTTGTGTCACTTAGGAAGGCAGAGCAAAGCACGCGCCATACGCACAAACACTCAAAATGGTACCGACCAGACTTTCTGGCGTCTCAGCTAGTCTCAACCAACGGTACTCTAAACGGTTGTTTATATCTTTACCATGAGCACTGAAGCGCTGTTACAGCTACCGGTGCGCGCGCGTTCCATGACACGAGGGCTCATTCCGCTCTCGTGAGGCTGAGCACGGCGGCTACATCACCCTCTCCCGAGCGCGGGAGAGGGTGAGCTAGACGGCCGATGCTCAGCCTCACGAGAGGCGGATACCCTTGCTATGTACGCGCAGCAGCGGTAGCTGTGACAGCGTGAAAGCGCGTCTATGGTAAAGTATAAACAACTGTTTAGAGTGCGTTGAATGACTGCCTTCATAGCTCTGTGGTTAGCGCGTCTGCCTGCTGATCAAAGGGTCAACGGTTCGAATCCCAGCCGGCGCCGGTCGTTTTTATTTATTTATCGACCCGCGGCGTAAGATGGCTAGATAGCCAGATAGATACATAGACGAAAAGTGCGTGAAGTAGCCAAAGAATGCTATTCGCATTAAAAGGATGTCTATCCGCTGCCCCGCATCGACGACACCCTGGACCGGCTGCGCCACGCCCGATACTTTTCGTCGATGGACCTGAAGAGCGGGTACTGGCAGATTGAGGTCGACGAACGAGATCGTGAGAAGACGGCCTTCGTCACGCCGGACGGACTGTATGAATTTAAAGTAATGCCGTTCGGACTGTGCACAGCGCCGGCCACCTTCCAGCGCGTTATGAACACCGTCCTTTCCCGCTTGAAATGGCAGAGCTGTCTCGTCTACCTTGACGACGTTGTGGTATTCGCGAGCGAATTCGACGAGCACCTGAGACGACTGCGAGCCGTGCTACGGGCCTTCAAGGCTGCTGGGTTGACCCTCAAGCCTTCCAAGTGTCGGTTCGCCTATGGTCAGCTGAACTTCTTGGGCCACGTCGTGAGTGCTCAGGGAGTAAGCCCTGATCCTGCAAAGACGTCCGCTGTCGCCGAATTCCCCAAACCATCAGACAAAAAGGCCGTCCGAAGATTCCTTGGGCTGTGCGCCTACTACAGACGTTTTGTTCGTGACTTTGCACACATTTCTGCACCGCTGACGCATTTGACGAAGGACGACGTGCAGTTCCAGTGGGGAGAGGAGCAAGAACAAGCGTTCGACGAACTCAAGCGAAGGCTCCAGTCGCCCCCTATCCTCGGACATTTCGATCAGTCGGCGGAGACAGAAATCCACACGGACGTCAGCAATACCGGTCTCGGTGCAGTACTCCTTCAGCGACAGGAAGGGGCAGAACGAGTAATCGCTTACGCAAGCTGGGCGCTGTCTAAGGCAGAAAAAATTATTCAACGACCGACAAAGAATGTCTTGCTGTCGTCTGGGCGATAACCAAGTTCCGCCCATACCTGTACGGGATCCCATTCCGCGTTGTCACGGACCACCACGCTCTCTGTTGGCTCGCCAATCTCAAGGACCCGTCAGGACGCCTTGCTCGCTGGAGCCTTCGACTGCAAGAATTCGACGTGACAATTGTGCACAAGTCTGGCCGCAAGCATAATGACGCCGATTGTTTGTCAAGGGTCCCAGTCGAATATCCTCCCGACAGCACCGACGACGACGATGACGCCCGTTTTCTCGGAGCAATTACAGATACCGACATGGGAGCACTTCAAAGAGACGACCCCGAACTTCGCGCCGTGATCGACCACCTCGAAGGTCAGGGAAGTTCCGTTCCGCGATTCTTGGCCCGAGACTTGTCAAGCTTCGTTCTGCGGCGAGGCGTGCTTTTCAAGAACAACTTCGGAACCAGCAACCCTGCCTGGCTGTTGGTTGTTCCTGCCAGCTTGCGAGAAGATATTTTTCAAGCTTGCCACGACGACCCGACGGCTGGACACCTTGGCTACAGCAGGACACTCGCCCGGATTCGTGACAAGTACTATTGGCCGAGGCTCCCGAAAACCGTCCATTTGTATACACGGTCGTGCCACGAGTGCCAACGACGTAAGAAGCCTCCGACGAAGCCAGCAGGACTCCTGCAGCCGATATCTGCCCCGACTACGCCCTTCCAGCAGGTCGGAATGGATTTACTTGGGCCATTCCCAACATCGACGCAAGGCAACCGCTGGATTATCGTCGCGACCGATTATCTTACACGATACGCCGAGACGAAAGCCCTTCCGTCGGGAACAGCGGTGGAAGTCACCAAGTTTTTCGTCGCATCTATTCTCCTTCGACATGGCGCCCCCGAAGTCTTGATAACCGACCGAGGGTCATCGTTCCTGGCTCAGCTCACGCAAGAGATCCTTCGGCTCAGCCACACCAGCCATCGTCGGACCACCGCGTACCATCCGCAGACCAACGGCCTAACGGAGCGGCTCAACAAGACGATTGCCGACATGATCTCCATGTACGTCGACGTAGAGCACAAGACGTGGGACGAGGTGTTACCATACGTCACGTTCGCCTACAACACCGCAGCTCAAGAAACAACCGGGTTTACACCATTCGAGCTGGTGCATGGCAGAAAAGTGACAACCATGCTGGACGCGATGCTGCCCCATGAGCCAGTGGATGACGGATGCGACGATGCCCATGCGGTCAGTCAGAGAGCAGAAGAGGCTCGCCAACTAGCCCGCCTTCGAATCCACGATCAACAGCGTGTCGACGCTCGCCAGTACAATCTTCGTCGCCGCGCCGTCCACTTCCAGCCCGGAGACAGAGTGTGGGTGTGGACGCCGATTCGTCGTCGCGGTCTCAGCGAGAAACTGCTGAAGCGCTACTTCGGGCCTTACAAGGTCATCCGACGCCTCGGAGATCTGAACTACGAAGTTCTTCCCGACGGAACACGACCATCAACCAGACGTCAGCCGCGACCCGAGGTGGTGCACGTCGTCCGGCTGAAGCCGTATTACGAACGATAGCACTTTCCACCGTCGTCGACGAGTGAACTGTGAACTGTGAACTTGTGGCTCGCGAGTCTGCTGTCCTTTAGTTGTGGATTTGTTTTTTTGTTTTTTCGTGTTGTGCTGCATCGGGACGATGCACTTTTTTAAGGGGGAATAATGCCGCGGGCGCAGCTAACCAAATAGGCAGCGCGCCCGTGGCATAACGGTTATCGCACTTATCTTCCACGCAGAAGGCCAGGGTTCGATTCCTGGCCGCGCCTACACATTTTTGTTGACGCTGTAATGTGATGTTCTAGCAAATTCGAGAGCCGCCTTGCTAATTCGAGGTTAGAATGTTCTACGAACCGAACCTTCTACGCCGAATGTTCCGGAAGCCCACGCGTGTACAAAAGGGCTCCGCCTGGCAAGCCGAGTCAGTTTCGCCCCAGCGTTCGACTCTGCTGCTTTCGCCGACTTCGACGCCCGCGACGCTCTACTGTTATCTTTTGTTTCCTTCTTTATTTTAATGCGAATAGCATTCTTTGGCTACTTCACGCACTTTTCGTCTTTGTATCTATCTGGCTATCTAACCTCTTACGCCGCGGGTCGATAAATAAATAAAAAATTCTGGCGCCGGCTGGGATTCGAACCGTTGACCCTTTGATCAGTAGGCAGACGCGCTAACCACAGAGCTATGAAGGCAGTCATTCAACGCACTCTAAACGGTTGTTTATAGACGCTTTACACACGCGCCAGATTGAGCCGCCATAGCCGACCTTCTCTTGTCTTACCGAGATGCCAAGCCACTGAAACGGGCGTTTCCGAGCCTCCACACAGGCCTATGCTGGGGAGAAGGACGTAGTAGCCCCTAAAGTGGCAATAACCTGCCCTGCTGTGGTAAGAATGAAGTGCAGCGAACGGAATAAGAGGAAACAAAAACTGAAGGGCGGTTATGGCGGCGCCCATGCACAGCTGCTGTAAAGCGTCTATATCTTTACCATAGGACGCGCTTTACAGCGCTGTCACAGCTAGCCGGTGCGCGCGCGTTCCATGCACGAGGGCTCATTCCGCTCTCGTGAGGCTGAGCACGGCCGCTAGCTCACCCTCTCCCGCGCTCGGGAGAGGGTGATGTAGCGGCCGTGCTCCAGCCTCACGAGAGCGGAATGAGCCCTCGTGCATGGAACGCGCGCGCACCGGTAGCTGTGACAGCGCTGTAAAGCGCGTCCTATGGTAAAGATATAAACAACCGTTTAGAGTACCGTTGGTTGAGACTAGCTGAGACGCCAGAAAGTCTGGTCGGTACCATTTTGAGTGTTTGTGCGTATGGCGCGTGCTTTGCTCGCCTTCCTAAGTGACACAAACGCACGTGCTGGGCTGCGGGAGATCGTGCGCAGGGCTGTGAAAGTGTCAACAAATTTAGAATCGCCTCAAGAGTGGGCTGGCGTATCTAGAGTGTGCCGGCCACCTGACGAACGCGCATAACTCCGCACCGTTTGATGCTATTCGCATTAACGTAGATAATCATTCCCAAAGGATGGGTTCTGCTGATTTTTATCAAAGAGATTTGCCAAGTGTGAGGTCCCTGAAGACCTGGCTGTGCAATGTACAGATAGCTCCTGGGCCGGCTTGCTAGAAGCAGCGTCTCAGCTGAGACTGGGCGAAAGAAAGCCCTGCCAAAACAAGCGTACGAACTGAGCGGGACTCAAATCGCGTCTCAAAAGGCTCACGGGCCCCAGCTTTTGCGGTGCTTTCTTTCACCCAGGCTCGGCTGAAACACTGTTCCAGCAAGCTGGCCCAGGAATTATTCCTCACGTTCTTGACATCTTCAAAAGACAATTGAAAATTGGCTGCTCTCAGATTGTGCGTGTACTCTAGGTCATTTCACACAAGGTAAATTTGCACTATTACGCTAAACGTGACATGATCACTGGATTATTGGACGATGGTCGGGAACTAGGACGCCCGCAATGGCAAATACAGCCAATCCAAATTCTCATAGCAAACATTTTGAAAAAACAAAAAGAAGAAAAAACTGGACACAAGATGTTGCAGAAGCCGGAACCAAAACATCTGCAAATACTGTTAATGCGATAGAATTCTTTAGCTCCCCCCCTCCCCCGGTTTCCTGGATCGTTCTGGCCTCCTAATCTGTACTTTTACTGGTAAATTTAGCGGAAAAATTGACGTCATATGATCTATACACCAGTTCAGTTTCCCCGCTAAACTTGTCGGGAAGTTTGATGCCACGTGGCCTGACGTCACTAGACTTACAAACCAATTAGGTTTCCCCGCTAAATCTAGCGAAAAAATTGACGTCATATGACGTCATACACCAAGTCAGTTTCCCTCGATAAATTGAGAGAAAAATTTGATGTCACGTGACCTGACGTCACGGGAACTACGAACCAATTCAGTTTCCCCGCTAAATTTAGCGGGGAAACTGAATTGACCTAGAGGTTGCCTCTAAGTCTAGCGTTTTAGGCTCTAGAGGTTGTCCTAGACGTCGTCCTCTGGGACGTCATCCTCGACGTCGTCCTTAAAGTCGTCTTCGACGTCGTCCTAGACGCCATGCTTGACGTCGTCCATGGCCTCGTAACATGACGAATTCTAACGCAATTCATAGACAACCAACAATAGCGGCTTCTGTTTCTTTTTTATGATCTGGTCAAGAAATTAACCGAGCAGCTGTAGGAAACCCAGCTATTTCAAAGCTCTTTGTGACCAAAGGAGCAAGCAAAGTCACTTCGGCAAAACGGCTACCACAGCGGAGCCTTTCCTTTTCGTTCAATGGATGCAATATACGATCCTTAGGGCTGAAGAAATAATCCCCGCGCTCTTCACAAGTTCACCCCCCTAAAGCTCAAATTTGCAGACAAAGTGGACCGCTGTTACATTTACAAGATGTAACCGCGCTCCTTGCAACCACTCTGAGTAACTGCTAATCAAGACAAGTATTTGAAAACTGCGAGGAAACATTTTGCCAAGCTAATTTCAAAGCTATGCCTCATGTGGCACATTCGTTTCGTTACTAGAATTTCTTTCAAATAGGGAATCTGCTTCTGCGACGAAAACTGGAAAATGTTTGGTAAGCTTGGGAGAAGGGCGTGTTATTTCAAGTGATGGAAGAAGAGTAAACAATTAACACTGGGACAACACAACCACATCTTTCAACTAGCAACAGACGATTAAAAAATTCCCACAGCGAGCGCTGACTAAACCCAGCAGGGAAAGGGGGGATAAGGGGAGATAAAAACGCGAAGAGCAAGTCAGAAAGCTGGGTTTATCTCGGATCTTCAAAATTCAAACTCAGTTTTCGTCAGGAGGGAAGGGTTTACACGTTGTTGTTTGCTGTGGTCATGGCGAATGACTCTACGATCTCCCAGCCGAATCTGCTGTTATGCCCCCTCAGGACTTTTGTTTCATCAAAGAGGGGATGACAAAACGAACACGAACGGGCATGTATGACTATGGGATGATAAGAATCTGGAGAAGCCTTAGAAACTTCGTTGTGATGTTACCGGAGTCTGTGATTGACCACAGCAAACAACAACGTGTCAAACCGTTCCCTTCCTTCTGACGAAAACTCAGGATGAATTTCTAAAATCAGAGATAAACTCGCCTCTCTGACTTGATCTTCGCGTTTTTATCTCCCCTTCTCTCCCCTTTCCCTCCTTGGTTTAGTCGGCGCTCGCTGTGGAAATGTTTTTATTCGTCTGTTGCTAGTTGAAAGATGCGGTTGTGTTGTCCCAGTGTTAATTGTTTATTATTTCTTCTTCCATCATGTTTGATAACTTGCTAATACTCCTGTTTTGATATTCTGTCCATTCGATTTGCCTTAAACTCGGTCCTGCAGGTTATTGTTTTGTGTATGGCGGAACACCTTTTCCCAATGCCCTCCTCGCTCGTACGTGGCCGCTTTGGAGGATATACATTTGCTTATGTGACATTTGTAAACACTGGGAACACTCCAAGATATTCATAAATGTCTGCGATACGAAATTCACTGCACAAGGTGAATATACTGTAAAATACTGGATGGATGTAAAATACTAAGGAATTTCTTCTGCATTTTCAATTCCCTGTTGAATAAAAACGCAGAACAACAAGCATTGAATATTTTCTAAAGTCCGTGTCTCTCTTGTGTGCATGGAAAGGCACACAAGCCAACACTGAAACGGGGAAACCAGCAGAAAATCAGCACAAGTCTGGCAAAGCAACCAGCGAAGCGGGCAAAACTATTCGCAACTTTCAGCGGTCGTGGTACCGCGGTGTGAGAGCCGCGCTGCCTCGCTTGTGGATGATCGGCTTCCGAACGAATTGTGCTTGCTTACCCCTGCCGACATGTTGCAGACCCAATCTCGTCCTGCTGTCGATCATCCAGATGACAGCCATGTTGATAGGAACTAGCGCGCCCCCTGTAGGCCGTGAAAGTTGCGATCCTAAGCACAATGGCGCTGCCCTACGGTTTCGGTTTCGCTGCACCGCCATGCTGATTTTAGTACAGCCTCCGGGAGCCAGGGGATTTCAATGGCGCTGCGGACGCCTTTCGCTCAAAGCCCCTTCATGTTTCAAAAGTAGCGCAAGGTGCGTCGATGCGCGAGGCACGTGCCACGTGCAGCCCTTGGGAAGAGCATGGCGGCACAGCGCAGCGTTGAGCAAGATTTTAGACGCCATGAATTTCCCAGAAGTGGAGCGCGGCACGTGCCTCGAGCATTTCTACGACAATGAATGGCGCCACTTTTCCCAGGATAGAAGGGCTTTACTTTCGTTCCCGTGCCCATGTGACGGAGGCAGAAAAGGTTTCGTGCGAGCTGTCCAAGGCGTTGCGGCCGAAAAGAAGCCGAAAACGGGTGCACCCACCGCCGACAATTGCATTTGATTTCTCCTTCGTCCACTTGTCAATGTGGCAGTTTGAGCACACGGTGGTCCTTCTATCCTGGGAAAAGTGGCGCTATTCATTGTTGTGGAAATGCTCGAGACGCGGGCCGCGCGCCACTTTTGGGAGAACATGGCGTCTGAAATCTTGCTCAGTGCTGCGCTGTGCCGCCATGATCTTCCCAAGGGCTGCTCGTCGCACGTGCCTCGTGCATCGACGCACCTTGCGCTACTTTTAAAACACGAAAGGGCTTTAACGGTGGTCTCTGCCTTTCGCAGAACTGGGAAGCTCGCGCCGCCATTGACCCCGTAAGTGATGACGTCACAACATGGCGTTTGGGTCCAAACAAACCGTTGCTAGGGACGTTGCTATGGACTAATGCATGGAGACTCCACACGAGGCTAAATTTTTGCTTACAAGTAAGTAAATAATTTTTTGTAAGCAACCTAACTTCTTGATATCTAATTATGAAGATGTTCTTGTCGTCTCAGTGTCATATTGCAACGATGAAAGCCATTTCTGAAGTCTTACACTCCGCTTTGCTTTGGTAGCAGACGACACGATAGATTTGATGGCCTCTGTTGCAGCGGGCGTCTTCATTGAAATGCGTCGGTAAACAAGCGACAAAAACAAGTGGATTACCGTGGCCGTAGAGGTTTCCGCAGTGTGCGTTTTTTTTCCTGTGAACAACCCAGCTTAATTACGAGGGGTGAAAATGCAGTAAAATCAAACCACGTCACGCAGATCAGTTACGACGACGACCTGAAGTGCATTACCGGCGTAGTGCAGGCCAGCATGAGAAACAAATCGTACGCCGTCTAGGTAAGTCGTTTGTTATTATTATTTCATTATTGTGGTTGTCAGGTTATTAAAGAATTGCATGTCTATCGCGATTTCGCAGTATTTTTTTTTCCCTTGGTATACATCAAATTCCGTGGATGTGCTCTTTTGGTGAAGATCTTCATCGAACCCGCGATGCGAGTACAGTCTGTAATGACTCACCTTATGTTTTTTATCCAGTTCTTTCGCGCTTTGGGGTCTTGCGGAAATCTGAAGAAACTGCAAGAATCTCTCTCCACGCGATGGTTACAACCAGGTATACGAAGCACCCTCGCATAGCGCGAGTCCGCAAACAAAGTTTGGGATCTCAACCGTTCGCCTGAAGGGCTTTTCTCGCGGGTGCAATGCGATCTTTTAGCAGACTATCATCTCGATCGACGCCCGGACTTTCGATAAACCATATTTTGCATCGCACCCCACTATGAAATCTTAAGAGCGTATGAAACTCATTATATTTCAAACAAATGCGATGTCAGAATATCGTCTGTATTCACACGATGAAAATGACGGCCCCACTTGGCCGGCCGGCGTGCGGCAGACGGCATACTTCTTGCATTCGTCGTCTGCTGCAGGCATCTTGAGGACCGGAAGTTGCAGTCGTAAATATTTCAGAAACGAGCGATTACCGGCACACTTCTGTCGAAACATATATGACATTCAAGCTTTCTATATCTGTGATATTTAGAACTTTAAATCCTACTCCTGATTTTTGAACGGTCGGGTTTTCGTAGCGAAACCGAGCCACATGTATTTGTCCATAACAACGACCCTAGCAACGGTTTGTTTGGACCCATGACGTCACACTTACGGAGTCAATTTCGAAGCAAGCTTCGAAGCGACGCGCGCCCGCAGCGGTCTGCGGACACGGTTTGCTCAAACTCGTCTGCCAGCCATCACTTTTCACAAACCATTCACTGAAAATTTGAACTTTTTTTATTATTATTTCAGCGTCAATACTCTGCGCGAAACAAAAAACAAAACAAAAAAACGATAAAAAGACGTCTTCCCTGAAAAGCTTCTGGAACGACGTGAAGCTCTCGAACCTACAGACGCTGCACGCAGGAACGTACCGACTAATACTGGCACAAAAAGCACTGACTGCGAAGCGCATAATCTCGGGAAACGGGCCTGCCTCGCCCTCCGGCCGCTGTGCTCGGGAGTCGGCAGCGAGAGCCCCGAGAAGCTTGGCACGAGCGCTCAGCAAGAAAGGTCTCTGGAAGCGGTCGACGGAGCAACACCGCCTCAAGGCCTGCTCGCGACGTCACCGGGACCCGCCACCGAGCGACACAGGCCTCGACCAGAGGACACGGCCAAACACCCGCGCATCTTGGCGTCGCCGCTCTGTACCATTCTTTCCCTCGTTGTGTACACTCCGTTTCATCGTACGCTTAAGCGAGACCAGGGGCTAATGGCAAAACAAAAGTACACTAAAAACGCGACTATTTCTTGCCTTTCATTTGGGAGTTTTAGTAGATCGTCTTCAAGGGCTCTCTACCGCTAAGGGCGCGCGCTTCAGAGCATGCGTCCAAGTGGCAGCGCGAGCTCCGGATACAAATAGCGTGGCCTGAAAACACCATGTACTAAAACCCTCCGCTAAATCAGTTGTCAGACACAGCAAAATACGCTCTCACCCGCGCTTTTTGCCCAGCCCGATTGACTCCATCGGTCCGTGGCGTTAGAAGCGCTCGGAGTTACATTGAGAACCCCTGCATTGATACTTTTCAGAGTTCCAAATGTTTAGAACACGCGTAATATAGCAAACAAACAAGTATTTGTAAAACAAATGTTTGGTCTCAGAAAAGTTGGTTCAAGATCCGCGTCCAAACCGGATTCCTCCTTGCTTCTTGTTTTGAGGACGTCTTTGGCGAAGGCATTTTCCAAAACATTTAGACATCGCGAGTTGCGCGACTGTAAGAATCAATAATGATTTTCATCAAATGTGTTTTTTACGACAACTACAAACGCGCCACGCTGCTGTGTCGAAAATATAAAAACTCGGAGCCCGGCAGTGTACAATGACGAGGCATCGGCCGTCTCCTCCTTTTCTTATTTTGAACATGGCGGCGCTCGGCGGCTATGCCGGGGGCGTTGAGAGGAATAAGGAGATAGAAAAGTCGGCGAAGGCTCGGACGAGTTGTTCTTTTCGATGCCGCCTAACCTTCTCGAATTTCCAAAGAGCATTAGTCGAGATATCCGCGAGAGGCTTATGATATCCTTAGTGTGTCGGTCATCAAATTCTGAAACACGTCATTTTCCTTTTTATCTACTTAAAAATCGTATGATACTCACTAACTAGAACGCTTGCATAAGAAAGAAGAAAAAAGGCTCGAGCTACACCTAAGCACTTCTTATGAGTTGTGAATGCGAAAGCATGCATGTCGTTCTACTGCTTCCTTATTTCGTCTGCGGCGTACTTGCGTTGGCGGCCGAACGCGCGTCTCCTCGCCGCTCTGACCTTGGGCGTATGCCGCTGCCTCGCTCGGCGGCCAGTCGCTGCGCGTTGCCGGCGCGCTGGCGGCGCGGGCACGCAGCGCCATAGGGTGGCGGTCGTTGAACTGACGGGCAGTGGCCAATGGGAGCCTCGTTCCGTGAAACTGCGACGCGCGCCTGCCAATGGGACCGAAACCGAAATCCATGCCATTTGGCTAGGCTTTTCGCGTGACTTCAAAGCTGGGAGCCATCAGATCGCGGCTTCACATGGAGAAAGGAGTTTGGGTGCCGTTTGGCGCGGCCTTCAAAGCTGATGACGTCGGCTCGCTCCATGGGACAGTCAATGCTTTCGCATTAAAAAAAGTCAGACTAAAAAGTGACGCGTCGTCTGCACGCGGGTGATAGACCACGTGGCAAGCAGACAGCGAAGTAGGCGCGCGTCTGGCCGGTTGGCAGACGCGAGCGCTCGTGATTGCCCTGATCAATGAAAGAAAAAAGTTGAACGACACTTCCTTCTTGAAATTACCAAAGAGGCAAGAGTCAACGTTACTATAGTCGGTAGCAGGTCAAGAACGAGGTGGAATCTCCTCCCAGCCCTTTCCCTTTCAACGGAGCGAACGGTGGAGAGGAGGTCGCCTCCTCTCCAGCGTTCGCTCTACTAAAGTGGAAAGGGGTGGGAGGAGCTTCCACTTGGTTCTTGACCTGTTACCGACTACTAGGTCGAACTCAGTTACGGAACTGCCCATAGGCGCTGTTGGTAGCCTCTCAACCTACGGTCCGCCTCCCGTCGTTCGATGCGCCACCGTTTTGCGGACGGCTGCTATGGTAACTGCAGTGCATATGTTTGGAAACACAGCGTCTAGATGGTGGTTCACCGTACTTTATGGAATCAGTTGCGAAACAAATTTTGAGGTGGCACTCCAAAGAACAGGAGGCCAAGTGGAGGGGCAGAGAGGGTGGGGAGGGTCGCCCTTTGCGAGAATTCCACTTTGGTGAGCTCGGTCAAGCCAGGTTAAGGGTTGGGAAGCTCTTCGCAGCTCTTTCCATGTAAGCAGAGCAAACGCTGAAGAAGGAGGCGACCTCTTCTCAACCGATTGCTCTTCTAAAGATTCGGGACGGAGTTTCGAGGTAGGCTTTCTTACAATTGAAAACGAGCGTGTTGGTTAATAGATACAAAACTTGAAAGTATAAAACAGCGAGGACGGGACATGTTTTTCTCTGCGAATACGCGGTTTAAAATGTTTAGGGCGATCCCTAAGGATCAAATTTGGGTGGTTCGCAAGAATAAAACAAAAAAAATATCGATGCTGGGGTTGTCAGTGCAAGGTGAGACGGAGCATAGGAAGGATTTTTTTTTCCACGAGAGGCTGCCAAAGAGCGGAGAAAAGCTCCACCATGCTCGGAGAGATCACTCGGCGCACGGACATGCCGTTGAATCGAGGCTCAATTTCTGCGACGTCATCGATCGAATGCCTGTCTGCGAGCTGACGTCGCCTCGTTCCTTACGCGTCCACACTGCAGGCAGCCAACAGGGAGTGTTACAGCTAGGCCAACATAAGAGGCTGTCGGGTTTCGTAGGCCCGGAGCACGGAGTGAAGAAAGTGTTCGGCGGCTCCGACTGAACACCAGTGCCCGCCGAACAGATGCCGCGCTGGCCACCGGCAGGCCACGCGGGTCGTTCTGCAGGAGGCTGCGGGGGAGCCTGGCTTCCTCGGCGGGTTGCGGGCGGTCCTCTGGCGACGGACGGCTAGGGGTCCGAGGACGGCTCTCGGTGGCGGACGCCCGCGGGAGCCTGAGGGTGGTGGCAGCGGACCGTCCAGTCGGCCAGCGGGTTCTCCCGGCACACGGCCGCCACGTTGGTACCGTGCTCCAGCCGACGCCAGCCTGCGCACCCGACAAAGTCAAGAGCCGCCTCGTCGCTAGCTCTGGCCTCCCCAAGTATCCCCATCGCTCGAAGAATTTCTAATGGATTGCAGTGGCCTTACCGCCATCGTTGTTGCGGCCAACACTCGCAAAAATCAATAGAAAGGGTGGCTGAGAAAAATGAAAAGGCACTCCTCTCAGGGAACAAACTGCCAGCCACGGCGTGTGTTCCGGCGGTAACACTAGCCATCAACCAGAACGCCATCATCATTCGCACCGACAGGCAATTGGCAACTCCGCCGCTAACCAACTTGTTTGATGCGCCGAGAAAGTGAGCGAGACGAGAGGGGACGTCAGAACACCGAGCTCTGATTGGAGGGGTCTGTCTCCACCGCGCACTCGTCGCAACGCCTTCGAGATGCGAGAGCCAGACGCCGGACGACATCGGTCCGCGTTCTTAAAAAAGAGCTTGAAAGTGCATTATTAGGACACGTATTTTTTTTCATAAATTCTGCAGGAAATGTTTTTTTCTTTTCGGTGCAATATTTACGCTGTTAGTCGAGGTTACGGCCCGTTCTAAGACCCGCCGACTCATCAGTGGCCCTGCCCATTACTACTGGATTGGCTTGGCTGCTCGGCCGAACATGCTCGGAAGCCTATTGTCTCCATTTCCCCGACATTTGGTGCGTTCAGTCTGGAAGTCTGACACCGCCTGCTAATCGTGCGAGCAGACGAGCGGAAGCCTCGGGCATCGTCTGCTATTCCACACCACCGTCTGTCGTCGTCTGCAATGCACAGACGCGTACACAAAAGCTGCGCGTCCGCTATTCCGCCCCCACGTCCAAAAACGTCTGCGAGGCTCGCAAGACGCGACCATGAAGGCGGCGTTCTAGCGTTCCATCATGCACGAGCAGCGGTCCACTACAAGCGTCTGTCGATGTGCAAAAGAAAGCGACCTAGAGTACTAAAGAAAAAAAAGATATGCAGTTTTTCGAACTTTTCTGTTCTGGTTAGTTTTTTCGCATGGCATCTGCGAGCAAGATGGGTGAGCATCAAGACGCTCAACTAAAATGCCACCTAAAAATATTCGTATTGGCAGGCCAGGTGCACTGCAAAATATAGAGTTGCTTTACTTTCGAAGCAAACTGACGGAAACAAACCTGGACAAAATTGATGCGAGCCGAACGCCCGATTGCATCCATCCATATCATTCGCAAATTCTTACCTGCGTAAGTATCTTCTCGGTATTTAAACCATGGTTGCAATCAGAACGGTCGCACAATTCAGAAAGCAGCGGTGCCGCTTTTTAGGAAACCAATATTTTTAATCATCATCAACACTCTCAAAGGAGCAAATCAAGTCAGATCAACCGACATAGTTTAGGTGGGACGCTAGGCTTAGGCCAGTCCCGCTACGAACCCAAGCACCCTCACTGCGCCAACCGATCTTCCGAAGTCGTGCACTTGCGACAGTTGGTGTCTGCAGACTGCTTGAGGAGATCTTCGTCTCAGCACCTTGGGAAACGCAGAACGACTCGCACCCAACAAAATAGACGAGCTCGACGAGCTGCTCTCGTGGACCACTCCGCAGAACCCGGCAGCCATGTTTGTTATCGTTTGAAACCGAAGCTGAAAGCCAACCTCGGGATATATTTGAAAACAATAATAACTCTATTCAGATCATTTGTTTCTCAAACATAAAAATATGGTCGATGAAAATACTATTACGGCGCAGAGAGACAATTTTACAGCCAATGTCTATCACCTCAATCATCTCCAACCAATGTTACTACTGGGCAACGTTACCAGAACCAACGCCTCCTGTACCGAGATGCCTGCCAGGTGGCTCGCTCTACCATTGCGGCCGGTCTGTAGTGTATTGGAGCCAAACGCCACTAGGTGGTGCCCAGTTCCGACCAGCTAGGCGCGAGCAACAACATCATCATCAGCGGCGCTCGCTGGGCGCTCGGCCATCTCGGCGCAACTGGCGCGGCCGGCCGCTCGCAACTGAGTGCTAATTTTATTTATTTTAACATTAGTTTTAGTTTCAATCTTTGGTTTACTGTTTTGCATCCTTTTGAAGAAAAAGACCCAATAATTCTCCATGGCCCTAGACCATAATACCAAAAGAAGACGAAGACGAAAGTGTAAATATACCAGAGTGAGCCAGCGCTGCGTAAGTTTGTCTTTCTTTTGTGTGCGTGGAATGGAGTAACTGTTTTGCCGGTGCGCTGTTCCGTCTGTACAACACCACATCATTCATAGCCTTCGCACTCTCTTTGCGCTGTTAACGCCAGGGATGACACTGCACTATTCGATTTGAAGCACTACTCGCACACCCCTAGTGGTATCACAATAGCAGACGTCAAATCTCCCGCGCTCCCGCGGCCGCGAGCGATACGGTCAGTTAGCAGCGCCCCTCGCGGTCGTTTCGGTGAAGGAGGAAAAAGGGAGAGGGCACGGCAGGATCGTTCGCCGCTCTCATGACAGGCATCTTAGTACAGGAGGCGTTGCTAGAACTCTCAGTTGGGAAACTCACCGTTGGAAACCTGGGCCGCTGGCGTCCACCGAGACCGAGCTAAATGCGACAGCAGCGCCACTCTGTATCATTTGTCTTAACTGTAGTCGCCTTGAGATTTTAGAAAGCATGTTTTGTGCATAAAAACCAACGAAAAAAACTCTCTTTGTAGTAACGTTTATTGGAGATTACTTCAAAACAGGGGGCGCATGTTGTTTTCTAAAATTTTTAGTTTGCAAGTTTTGCAGTACAATTAATATTGTTTTTAAACAACCGTACCTCAGCGGGGATTTCAGGTAGCGCGTCCTGAGTTAGGCGCATATTAACCACGGTAATAATTCGCGGCGCGTCGCTTAGGAGTTGGGGGCGGTTTCCTGAAGCCCCTTCCGACAGTGTCTGTTCTGGCCCCAAAATGGTCGATTACAACGAAAACGGAAGTGACGTGCAGTTCCTGGACTGGCCGCTGCGGGAGAAATGGCGGCGTTGAACGCCTGTATCTTTAACTGATACTTTGTAATCACTAACAACGCGCAAAGCATGTTTTGCGTAAAATAACGAAAAAACTCTTTTTTTAGTAACGTTGTTGGAGATTAGTACAAAACGGGGGCGCGTGTTGTTTTCTAAAATCTTTAGTTTAGGTTTTGGTACGTTGTGTTTTTATACAATAGGTGTACCTCAGCCAGTGATTTCAGGTAGCGTCCAGGCGGGCGCTATATTAACCCTAATGAAGCCGCCTGGCGCGTCGCGCAGGAGTCGGGGGCGGTGCCTCGAGCTCTTTCCACGGTGTCTGCTTCTGGCCCCAAACGGCGATTACAATGAATACGGAAGTGGCGTGCAGTTCCTCGACTGGCCGCTGCGGGAGAAGTGGCGGCGTTGTGATCGCCATTAGCTCGGTTCTCGTGGACGGATCGGTGCCACTTTTTCAGAGCAGTCTCTATGGCAGTTTCCCAACTGAGTGGTTCTAGTAACGTTGCTACTGGGTGATCCAAGCATAGAGTTATTAGCAATGAACGCTAGAGGCTCAGCTGGCGCTAGTGTGCTGTTGCATTTTGAAGCAGACAGCAAGCAGTCTAAATTTGACTTCCGGTAATGTATTCCTATGGGAAAAAGCGAGTGCAATTTCTCTCTGCGCTCGATTATAAGAGCAAATATCACGAATAATTTGTACGTACTAGGCACATTGGAACATTTCTCAGTCACGCAGACTAAATAATTGGTCAGTTACGGCGTTTTTCTTTCAAATTCATCGCATTAAAAACGGTGCTAAAACGGCTTCGTACGTGTATTTTTGTGCACTGTCGGACACTGTTAGCGCGAACACGGCGTCGACGCTTTCCAACATGGGGGATATACGTGCCAAACGAACGAAAGACATGTGAGAAAACCGAGAGAGACGGCAAGAACTACGCAGTAACACTGGATAAGTAACTCCTTGTGCTTGCAGACGATCAAAATAAATTGAAAGTCACGTAATATAGTCAGATTTGCAATAAATAAGTACTGCGAAGATGCTTGTTCTGGGTTCAAATGGTTCAAAGCATCACCCGCACGCTCCAAATCTTTGCAAATAAAATGGAGAGCCAGAGAGCAGGTGCTCGATAAAAACTGCCCGACATGGGAAATAATAAAAAGACATACCTTTCGTAGCTCACGTGCTTTATTTTTTGCGTTCGAATGTTTCTTTAACCGATCGTAAAGATGCGCACGACGGAGTCATTTTCATCCAATGACAGGACGGGCATATTAGCAATATATCAGCACCACCGAAATGCTAGCGAACCTGAACACACACTACATTCCTTTCGATCGTTAGTTTGCTTAAAACCGTCGCTCGTTTTCACATACCTTCCTTGAAACAGGGGTTTGGGCTTGAAATAGAGCGAAGTTTAACATCGCTCAGTGGTAAAGAAAAATGCTGTAACTAAAGCAATTACACTTTCACAATACCAATAAAGATACATACTATCCGGTACAACCGAAATAACAAAAGTTATTCATGTTATTTTCCGGCGAAGAGACAAAATTCACGCGCGTTTTCCCATAGGAATACACAGGGAGGCTGAAAAGTAGACTGCATGCTGTCTGCTTCAATTTTCAACCGGAAGTCCCGTAGACACTAGCGCCAGCTGAGCCTCTAGCGTTTATTGTAATAACTCTATGGATCCAAGGGGAGGCCAGGCTCTTTAAATCGACCGGAAAATTCGGTTTCTTAAAGGGGCCCCAATCATAATTGCGTCTACCTATTTTGCGGTTTCCACGTCTCTTGGGGTTCGGGCAAGCCAGCGGGCACGGAGAGAGTCACTAAATATCAGTGCGTCATATTTTAACCGGACGACGCGGAAACCTCCTCCACCGACGGGGGCGACCCGCGGTACCGAAAGCGCGCGTAATGTGACGTCTTAGGTCCTGGGCTTACTACTGGTCAGAGCCGCTAAAAGCTTCTTCTTAGTCGAAATACAAAATATAAGGGGCGCGAACCGTTTCAATTATTTGTAAAAGTAGTTTTTGTTCAGTATTTGAGATCAGAAAAGAAACAAATGCAGTTTATAAAGTACGGAAACAAGAAATGATCCGTCGACATACCCGCCACCAATCGGTGGAAAAGGCGGCGCCTACTAGAAAGGAGTAGTGGGATCAGGCGCCGACACGGAAAGGTCGCGGATGTACGCGGCGGCGCTGCGGCCGTAGGGACCGAAGGACCCGGCCGGCTCTGAGCGTTCCCAAGGCCTTCGGTGAGCAGCTTTGTCTTGCGGTTTGGCCGTTTCGCGGTATGGCAGCGCGAAGTGGCGCCCATTCTGAACTGATCTTTACCCCGTGTTTGCTGTCGTTTGTGGCCAATGAAGTGTCATGCCGAATTTGTGTTTAATCGCGCAGCAAATGCAATGAGAGCCGCTCTAGCTGCCCGCTACATAGAGCCTATCCAGAACACGCTTTAGTGGCGCCCTCTCGCGCCGTCGACACGGAGTACGGCAGCCGTGAGCGCTCGCTCAGCTCACCACCCCTCGTCTAGTTCACGGCCACTCAAGCAACCAAGGACGTCATGAAGGAGGTTATTTTTTGCTTGTTTTTGTAATTTTGATTTGCCTATAACTTCTAAAATAAATCGAAATTCGAGAAAAGAAAAGTGTCATTAAGTTACTACGTTCAGTGCGCTCAGGTTTGGTGCTACCAAATAAAAAATTAGTAAAAGCCGTATGCAGGGCTCCCTTTAACCTATCGCGCTACGATTTTGTGCAGCGTTGCCCACAGATGGTGCTTTTTTTTTTGTAAAATTTTCAAAGAGCGAATTTTCTTGAGGAAAAAGTAAAGAAAGAAAGAGGCTTAGCTCCTATGGAAACGCAGCGACGCCATGGGTCTTCAAACAACACGGCGCCGTTTCGCACGGGAGACAAGAGATGGCGCAACGAACGCCGCCAACGAACGAGCATACGGCGCCGAGAGCCAGAGGGGGGGGGGGGAGAGTGAAAGGGAACGCGGGTCACCGTAGTGGCGGCCATTAGAAAACCGCTTACGTTGCCAGCATAGGTTTTGCCTGAAGAAGTTGCTGCCATATACGGCGGACTGAGCGTTACTTTCTTTTCGTTTGAGAAAGCGAATTTATTGTTGTTTTACATATGTCCACCTGCATACAAAGAACTAAGTTTCATTATATTAATCTTGTTTGCTAGGTTCGAAACCCTAAAAACGGGCTTTCGACAACTTATTGCTTCCGTCATTTCGGAGTACACAAGGCACTTATCTCGCTGATCTGGTTTCGGTTTCGGAGACCCTGAGCCCAGCACAAAACCGAGAACGTTCCAGCTCTTCGTCATGACACTGAAAATACAACCACACGGCCCACCGGAGCAAATGCATTGTTATCGCAAATCTTGGCTTGTGATTGCGCCTTTGTAGATCATCTCATCCCCCCATTTTTAATTCTTTTCCTATTAGTTTGGGTGTTGCAGGCCACCCGGTATCTGCCGCACCCCCGTCTCTCCTGAGCCGAAATAAATGAAATGCAGGGGAGAGACGCGCAAAGGACGGGTATAAGAAAATCGTCTGCGTATTCCGCACACCTCGCAAAAGCACTTCCCCACTCACCTTGCGAAGGGCAGCTGCCAATGCTATGAGCTCGCGCTTCTAGCCTACGCTGCGGTACAACATAAGGTGAAACGGAGTATAGTAGGTATGTGTACTGAAACTTGAAACTAGGGGCAATGCCAGAGAGAAGAGAGACAAAGTTGGGAAAGCTTGCTCGCTCTCCCCAATTTCTCAACTCTCAAGTGATTGTACCATATTAAACGCACCAAAGCCTCTTCCAAAAACAAAGAAAAAGCACTATGTTCACTACGTAAAAAATGGTCTCAGTTCGGGCGTCTGTGGGCAGGTAGGAAATCTTGCCCAAATTTATTCACACCGCATGATGAGCGCAACAAACTCCACGAGATTTACAGGAAATTTAAATATCGGTGGTGACTTAAGTTTCCCTGAAATTCTGTATAACCGGTCGTTTGCAGGACCGAATCATCTACTCGAGCGGTGTGCGTCGCTGCGCAAACACGTCGCTGCGGAAACGCAGTCCAACGCGAAGCATAAAAACGGCAGATTTAGGACAACAATCCGGAGTCCATTGTTCAATTAAAACGACGTAATTTTGTTGAAAACGCCCGCACCTTTTTACTCACGGTATGTGTCGGGAATCTTCCACATTTTGAAACGGAACGAAGGAAGATTTACTTTTAAAGACGCTCGCCCCAGCTGGACTGGATCAGCTGACGACGACGGAACTGAACCAGTTAAACTCAACGCCACAACAACCAATTTGCGCTCCGGGTTAATGTGGCTTTCTACCTTGCAAGCACCGCACCACTCACCACGAACGTTTCAGCTCTTTGCACCAAACAGAACGAGATCGCCGCAGTCAACGCAGCGCTGTCGTGAACCTTGGCTTGTGGTCGCGCACTCGTGGTTCCTGCGACTCCCTTTGCTTTCAAAGCACACACGACGACTACGAATGACACTTTCCGTCTTGCGGGAACATCACAGGGGCACTTCTCCGGTGACGTCCTCGCTTCATGTGTCCGCAAACAGCGGAGCTTCTGGCTTCCCGTCGAAGCGAAACAACGTGCGTTGTTGCTGGCTTCCTGTCGAAGCAAAACAACGTGCGTTGTTGCCAGATTTGCTCCGACCATACAAAAACAACGAAAGCAAACCGGCTCTAGCTTCCAGCGTACATCGGCATTGCGCCGTGGCCAGATTTTCTTCGTCAGGTTTAGCCTAAAGATGACCTACAGATGCAGCAACACTGGTACCGAGTTTTCTCATGGCGGCTAGCATGGAGAGCCGTAAATTCTGAGGAGGTTGCATGGAAAGCGGCGGCACCTCTCTCCCCCCTCCCCCCCCCCTTGCCGAGAGCCGGCGTTTCTAGCAGACGATCTTTTCGACTCAAAAGCGGAGCGCGTTCCGCAGGCGGCATAGAGATCATACATACTAAATCTAGAGGAAAAGGTCCGCCATTTTCCCATGCATTCTGGCTGCCGCAAGCGGCGGAGCATGGCGGCACACCCTTGGCGTCCCACACATGGTTACCAACTGCCTCCGATTTCACGAATATAATTATATCATCAGAGCCGTTTCATAAACTTCAACAATCCACGTACTTACCGGTTTTAAAGATATTCGCGTTCCTTTCGAAGCTTTCATTTTGCATAGCGCGCAGGTGTACGTCCTCGTGCAACGCAAAACTAAACCAGATAAGCGGCTTCGCAGGTGGAGCGCGAGTGGGCGCGGCCGAGGAATACGAAACCGCGCAACCACCGGATTTCCGAGATTTCGCCAGAAGTGAAGTTAATGCAGCGTAATGAGTATATTGCTTTTTATAATCGTTAGAATAGCTCAAAATTTATTTTACGACGTTAAATTATCACTGTTTATATAGCTGAGAGTTTTCAGTCTTCGCGATCACCATTGCGACTGTCGTCCTTCAGCCGGCAACATTGTTTTTTTTTCTCTCGTGTTCTGTCTTCTCTTTCGCGATCTTTCACTCGCGACGCCAGATGTCGGCCCACAGGATTTGCCACTCCTCCTCACCCACCTTTACCCCCCTGGCAGGCGGCGACAGTCGCAGAAACAAAAGCAGGCTCGGTAACAACAAGGAACTGCAGTTCCTTCTCTGCTAAAGACGCCGGCTCTCGGCGTCGTATGCTCGTTCGTTGGCGGCAGTTGGCGTCGTGACTGCTTGCGCCATCTCTTGTCTCCCGTGCGAAACGGCGCCGTGTTCTTTGAAGACCGGTGGCGTTGCCGAATTTCCATAGGAGCTAAGCCTTTTTCTTTCTTTACTTTTTCCTCAGTTAAATTCGCTCTTTGCAAATTTTACAAAAAAAAATGCACCATCTGTGGGCAACGCTGCACAAAATCGTAGCGCGATAGGTTAAGAAACCGAATTTTGCGGTCGATTTAAAGAGCATCGCCTCCCCTTGAATCACCCAGTAGAACCCTAAGTTGGGAAACTCACCGTTGAAACCTGGGCCGCTGGCGACCACCGAGACCGAGCTAAATACGACAACAGCGCCACTCTTTATCATTTGTCTGTACTGTGGTCACCTTGAGCTTTTAGAAAGCATGTTTTTGCGTAAAAACCAACGGAAAAACTCTTTTTCTGGTAACTTTTATTGGAGTTTATTACAAAATGAGGGGCGCGTGATGTTTTCTAACATCATTAGTTTGCAAAGTTTAGCAGCACAATTAATATCGTTTTTATACAACCATGCCTCAGCGGTGATTTCAGGTAGCGCGTCCCGACCTAGGCGCATCTTAACTTCGGTGGTATTTCGCGGCGCGTCCGCTTGGGAGACGGGGGTGGCACCCCTGAAATCCCCTCCTCCGTATCTGTTTCGGCTCCGAAATGGCCAGTTAAACCTGAAATAGATGTCATGTGCAGTTCCTCGAGTGGCCGCTGCGGGAAAAATGGCGGCGTTGCGATCGCCATTAGCTTGGTTCTCGAGTACGGATCGGTGCCACTATTTAGAGCAGTCTTTATGAAACTTTGCCAACTGAGTGGTTCTAGTAACGTTGTCTCCAACCAACGAGAGCTTAGCAAAGGTTCTTGGTTCTGCACGCAGAGGGCGGGGCCTAGAGCTATCCACACTAAATTGCGTCAAACGGTGTAAATATTTAAAAGGGTGGGAGACGACCGGACTCACCGATGTATCCGCCGACCTCGTAAAGCCAGTGTTGCTGCAGGAACGTGGCCAAGGTGTCGTCCGGGTGGGCCCTGGACGGCTCCGACGAAGGCCTCCTGGAGCCGGACAAGAGATCAGGCCACCGCTAGGGGTGAGCGGCAAGCCACGAAGCCGGCCACGCACTCGCCTGGCTCGGAACGTCCAGCTATAGAGCCACTCTATGTGGCAGCATAGCTGCCAGAGTGGCGCCACGCTTTTCCCTGTGCCGCCTCTCACCGCAATTGGCCACACGCGCTACCATAGCAACGAGCTGAGGTTCCCTTAGCAACCGAGTGACTACCGTGACCTCGCAAGAGCCGTGATGTCACTGGTAAGATGGCAGCGCCCAAAGCTGGTGGATGAGAGTTTGTTCGGTGTGTGGAGTCGGGATGTGCAATCGCTTGCCGACGATTTCAGACATCTTCGTGCTCTCTGACGTAGGTATAACGTGAAGATCTGAAAGAATGAGACTTTATACCTTTTCTGTGCAAGATCGCTCTGGATATCAGCACCTGTGCGACAGAATCAGTCATATCGCCGTAGTGGTGCTCGGATTCCCGGATGTGTTCGAGGATCGATAAGGCTTTTAGCATGCAATTTTCGCATACTCTTCGCTTTGTTACAATGTTGGAGTGTCTGAGAACCGATGCGAAATGTATGAGTCGCAAGGTAAGCCTTGCGGAAGTTGTTTCAGCCCCAGGCAACCGCATAATCACAGAAACGTTTAGCGAGGAATCTCCTGCGATTTTTACGTTTTGTACTAATCAACGATTTTACGATATAGCTTTTAGGATAAAATCTTCGACTTTTTCTAGCTTCCTTTGAAAGTTTGAATTTCTGAGAATCGAAACGAAAGGTATACCTCGCGTGTAGGGCCTAGGGGAAATTGCTTCAGCCCTGGGTCACCGAATAACCACAGCAACTTTTAGCGAGGAAGCACCTGCGATCTTTAACCTTTGGTTCTAATCGACGATTTTACGAATTGACAGTTCTGAAGATTTGGACATAACGTGCTTTCGTTCCAATGGATTGCATTTGATCGCAGTGTTTCTTGGTTTATTTTTTCAAGTGACAAGCTGGCGTTTGCTCAAATGACGTATATGAAATGACCTGTGATATAACAATGCATCAACAGATGCTATTAAACTTAGATACTCAGAGATGTGTTCGTCTTTGTAATTAACAAGTTACAGACATAATTATTTTTTACGTGTAATATTTATTTTCTGTAGCTGGGCCCGTTTTGTGTTCATTAATGTCAGTGTGCTATGATGTTATCATCATGTTTGTATGGTTCTAAATATCCTCTTTGCAATGCCTACAAAGGCCAAAATGACGTCAGCCGACCCCAGCTCACGCATTGGACACGAAAACTGCGTCACTCGGACGTACGCGCTCTTCAACAATCATTTCGTCGACAAATATTTGAATTCGCGTTGGTGGCCAATGAGTGCACTGACAGAACTTATAATCACTGGCGAATGCCAAGTTCTATGGTGTGCTTAAAAAGCACGGTGGAAGCTTGGGGTCATCGCACCGGTGCTCTAGCATGTTACGACCGCATGATTTCACAGTTGGCTTTTGAGTTGAGGTTTACAGCTAAAAAGAAGTTAAAAATCATTTCATGGCTTCTTTAACACAGATATGTGTACTACAGCATATAAAAATATTGACTTATTGCATGCCGGTAAACTTCCGGACGACCACTTGGCCTGTCGGCAACAACACCTCATATCCGGCGTCCATCTCTTTTGATGGCGTTAACAATCCTCTGGAGACCACCATGCTGTCCTTCTTGGTTTAGCCTTGTCGACTGTTCCTCGCCCAAACGAGGGTGAGACCAAATACCATTGACTACCAATACTGGAAACTGGAGCCAAAATACATGGGGTTGTCGGGAGACACAGAAGTGCTGCCATCTCTCGGTGTGGGATGGTAAACTATGAGCTCGAAATTAAAAGGATAACAGTCATTCACTACACTATTTCTTCCCTTCACACTATCAGGAATTCTGAACATATGGCAAATCGGTGTGCCGATTTCAATTGATCAAGAGCTGATACACTTTATTTCTAATAATGAGGTGCGCTTCATATTAGCAGTAAGTATTTATATTGTATGGACCTATGTATTACACCTGGTACAAATGACCTACTGGTAATTAGTCACTTTCTAGTAAGTTGACTGTTTATGGACCACTCTAAGGCAATGGCTGTTACTAGCTGTAGTGACTGGCTCTTTGGAGTTAGAAATAAAGCACAGCAATTCAAATATGTAATTGCTCCATGGGTCATTATTTTAAATTATATGAAATTCACTTCCAATGAGGCTGGAAATGCTACACGACGTAGTAATTACAGCCAGTAAATGCTACACTGGCTGTTTAACAGTATTTATAAGGAAGTAGAAGTTGGCTTCCAATGGCTAATATTGGCTATTTGATATTTCTGAATTATATGGCAGGGTTGGGGTCCAAATAACTTCTAGTGACTATGCATGACTTTTAGTTACTATTTCGAGCTATTTGAATGTGTGGGGACTGAGTTGGCTTCCAATGGCTATTATACAGTCATATTTATTAATTATATGGCAGATTCAGGCTTCAAATGTCTTCTAGTGATGATCAATGACTATTAGTCAGTATTTCACATTATTTGATTATGTGCGGACTAGTTGGCTTCCAATGGCTATTATTGGCTGTATGATAATATTTTTTGATTATATGACATGTTTGGGGTCAAATGACTTCTGGTGACTATTCATGACAATTAGTCATTTTTCGTGTGTGTCGACTGAGTTGGCTTCCAATGGCTATTATTGGCTATTTGATCATATTTTTGAATTATATGGCAGATTCAGGGTCCAAATGACTTCTTGTGGCTATCAATGGCTATTTGTCACTATTTCAACTTATTTGCTTGTGTGCAGACTGAGTTGGCTTCATATGGCTATTATTGGCTATATGATCATGTTTATAAATTATATGGCAGAGTTGGGGTCCACATCACTTCCGTGACTATCAATCACTATCAGTCACTATTTTGACTTATTTGTTGTGTGCAGACTGAGTGTGCTTCCACGCTACTATTGGCTATACATTCATGTTTATAATTATATGGCAGATTCGGGGTCCAAATGACTTCTTGTGACTGTCCATGATTATCAGTCCCTATTTCGAGTTATTTGATTGTGTGAAGACTGAGTTGGTTTCATATGGCTACTATTGGCTATATGATCATATTTATAAAGTATATGGCAGATTCGGAGTTCAAATGACTTCTAGTGACTAATAATGACTATTGGTCACAATTTTGAGTTATTTGATTGTGTGCAGGCTGAGTTGGCTTCAATGGGTCCTATTGGCTATACAATCATATTTTTATTTATATGGCAGATTCGGGGTCCAAATGACTTCTAGCGACTATCAATGGCTATTAGTCACTATTTCGACTTACCTGATTGTGTGCAGACTGATTTGGCTTCATATGGCTATTATTGGCTATATTATCATGTTTATAAATTATATGGCAGATTTGGCATCCAAATGACTTCTAGTGAATATCAATGATGATCAGTCACTATTTCGACTTATTTGATTTTATGCAGACTGAGTTGGCTTCCAATGGCTATTATTGGCTATAGGCATCTGTTATTGACCTGGTTGGCTCGAATTGCCAGAAAATGGCTATTAGTGCTTATTGGTCGCAATATTCTGCTATTCCATACTTATGAATGAAAATGGCTTCAAGTGGGTATTGTTGGCAACAGCATATCATCTTAACAATATCACCTTAAATCGCTTCAGAATGAACATTACTGACAATTAGTGACATAGTATTCATGATGTTTTGAATATGAATGGAATAAGTGTCTACTATTATTGGCTATGGGCAGTTCTTGGCCAAATCGGCTTGAAATGGCTATACATGTCTATCAGCAACTAATATTACAGTGAACTAGAATATAGGGGTAGTGGAAAAGCGTTGGCGCCGACTCATCGGCTGTGTGAAGCCAGAAGTGTAGACTGCCGCGAGTGGCGCTGTTGTCGAAATCCGGAGGACTTGGCTACTGTAACATGGGATATGGCGTCGCGTACGTTCTCAGATGGTTCCTGTGGTGTCTGTGGTCGTTTTCGCGATTTGTTTTCGTGAATGTCAAGGGCTTAGCATTGTGATTACATAGGTTCGAGTCTTGTCGCTTAAGCAAGTGAAAACGAAGAGAAAGAAGACGGATCCACACCGCTACGCGCCAGCATGCAAGACTGGTTACCCCGGTTTTCACTACATTGCCCAAGTAAGCATTAAACATTAATTCATAGACGTTGAAACACCCATAAAGCATACATAGGCCACACATAATGAACCGCTAAGATCAAAAACAGCTCAGCTTGGCGCGAACTTCGCTGGCAGGAATGCTCTGAATCGAACACCAGCGCTACCTGGTAGGTTCTACACGAAGCGCCTCACCTGGAGGGCGGCTATTTTTCCACTACTTCTATTCTAGTTCACTGTACTAATATTGCCAATTTATGCAATTGGAGTGTGTATAAATTGGAATAACTTCAACTGGACATTATTGGCTATAGGCATCTATTCTTGACTTGGTTGGCTTGGACTGGCTATTATTGGCTATAATCATCTGTTCCTTACCTGGGTGACTTGAATTGGCTACAAATGGCTTAAAGTGACTAGTATTTAAAATTAGCAGCTATTTATTTGTCTACAAACTGAAATGACTTCATGTGGCTAGTTTTGGCTATTACCATCTATTTTTTGCCAGACTGGCTTCAAATGGCTATGAATGGCTATTCGTGAATATAGTTGACAATTCTATACTATTTCGGTGATTATGATTGAAAATAACTTCAAATGGCTATTATTGGCTATTAGCATATATTTTATTAGATTGACTTGAAATGGCTATGCATGGCTATCAGCAACTATTAGTTACAATTTATGCAATAAGAGTGTGTATAGATTTGAATGACTTCAACTGGATATTATTGGCTATAGGCATCTATTCTTGGTTTGGTTGGCTTGGGTTGGCTATTATTGGCTATAATCATCTGTTCCTGACCTGGGCGGCTTGCATTGTCTACAAATGGCTTAAAGTGACTAGTATTTATAATCAGCAGCTATTTCTTTGTCTACAAACTGAAATGGCTTCATGTGGCTAGTTTTGGCTATTACCATCTATTTTTACCAGACTGGATTCAAATGGCTATTCGTGAATATAGTTGACAATTCTATGCTATTTCGGTGATTATGATTGAAAATGACTTCAAATGGCTATTATTGGCTATTAGCATATATTTTTATTAGATTGGCTTGAAATGGCTATACATGGCTATCAGCAACTATTATTTACAATTTATACAATTGGAGTGTGTATAGGTTTGAATGACTTCAACTCGATATTATTGGCTATAGGCATCTATTCTTGACTTGGTTGGCTTGGATTGGCTATTATTGGCAATAATCATCTGTTCCTGACCTTGGTGGCTTGAATTGGCTACAAATGGCTTAAAGTGACTAGTATTTATAATTAGCAGCTATTTCTTTGTCTACAAACTGAAATGGCTTCATGTGGCTAGTTTTGGCTATTACCATCTATTTTTACCAGACTGGCTTCAAATGGCTATGAATGGCTATTCGTGAATATTGTTGACAATTCTATGCTATTTCGGTGTTTATAGATGGAAATTAATTCAAATGGCTAATATTGGATCTAAGCATCTATTTTTATTAGATTGGCTTCAAATGGCTATACATGGCTATCAGCAATTATTATTTACAATTTATGCAATTGGAGCGTGTATAGATTTGAATGACTTCAACTGGATATTTTTGGCTATAGCACCTATCCTTGACAAGGTTGCTAGGATTGGCTATTATTGGCTATAAGCATCTGTTCCTGTTCTGGTTGGCTTGAATTGGCTACAAATGGCTATAAGTGACAGGTATTTATAATAAGCGGATATTTCTTTGTATACAAACTGGAATGGCGTCAAGTGACTATTTTTGGTTATTATCATCTATTTTTTACCAAATTGGCTTCGAATGGCTATGAATGGCTATTAGTTAATATCCATTGAATGGCTAGAATGGCTATTCATGAATATCCAGGATTATACTGGCTATAGCCATTGCTAGCCCATTGAAGCCAATCTTCTCACAAATAGATGCCAATAGCCAACAATAGTCACTAAAAGCCATTCCAATTAGTAAACACAAAAATCGCTCATAACTATGAACACTATTCACTAATGGCCATTTGTAGCTATTTCAGGCCAATCTAATAAAAATAAATGCTTATAGCCAATATTAGCCACTTTTAGCCTGTTTTATCTATAAACACTGAAATTGCACAGAATTGTTTACACACACTAATAGCCATTCTAGCCATTTGAAGCCAATCTGCACAGAAATAGATGATAATAGCCAACAATAGCCACTTAGAGCCATTCCAGTTGTTAAACACAAAAATTGCTCATAACTATCAACACTAGTCACTAATAGCCATTTGTAGCCAAATCAAGCTATTGCAATAAAAATAAATGCTTATAGCCAGTAATAGCCACTTGTGGCCATTTTCATCCAGAAACACTGAAATAGGACATAATTGTCAATTATACTCACGAATAGCCATTGCTAGCCATTTGAAGCCAATTTGGTCAGAAATAGATGCTAATAGCCAACAATAACCACTTAAAGTCATTCCAGTTAGTAAACACTAAAACGCCCATAAATATCAACACTAGTAACTAATAGCCATTTGTAGCCATTTCAATCAAATTCATCTAAAATTTGATACATAAGCCAATAATAGCCGCTTGAAGCCATGCTCATTGTTAAGCACCGAAATAGCAGGTAATTGTTTAATGATCTCATCAATATCCATCAGCAGCCATTTCAATTCAATCTGGTCAGAAATAAATACAAATAGCCAACATTATCCACTTGAAGCCATTCCAATTCGTAAATATAAAAATAGCTCAAGCAATACTTATCGACTAACAGCGGTTTGTAGCCATTTGCAGCCAATCTATTCGAAAATAGGTTAGCCACTTGAAGCCATTCTCATTCATAAACACGCAGACAGCAGATAATTGCTATTATACTGACTAACAGGCATTAGCAGCCATTGAGCCAATCTGGTCAGAAATATATTCTAATAGCCAACAATAGCCACCTCAAGTCATTCCAGTTTATAAACAGAATTAACAAATAAACGGTCAGCTAGACGATAGGGACGAAACACGGACAGGGAGAAACAGAAACAAAGACTATGTACCAACTAGCTCAACTTCAGCCTGTTATAAACAGAAATAGCTCAGTTTTCATTACTCATTATTAATATTTGTAGCCATATCGAGCAAATATATATAAAAGTGGAGGCTGATAGCCAATAATAGCCAGTTCAAGCCATATGCATTCACCTACGCCGAAATAGATAATTGTCAATTGTCTCATCGATAGCCATTGGCAGCCATTTAAATCTGGTCAAAGAAGATGCTAATAGCCAACAAAAGCTACTTGAAGCCGTTC
Organism: Ixodes ricinus; assembly: GCA_037355805.1. NCBI lineage: Eukaryota > Metazoa > Arthropoda > Arachnida > Ixodida > Ixodidae > Ixodes > Ixodes ricinus. The sequence goes on from JAZHYW010009757.1 coordinate 249,575, forward strand.
ATAAGTGTAAGCAAACAAAAAATCACATAATTATAATTATTGATCACTTCTAGTCACAAATAAATCAACAAGCTCAGAAAAGATTTATAATTATTTAGATTGTACAAAATCGCTATACAAATCCTGACTGGTCTATACAACACACTGCGTTTCGACATCGAAATACCAAGAGATCCAATATCACGAGCTGATGCACTGTATGCTCCATCAAAAAAAAAAAAAGAAAAAAAAGAAAAGGAGATATTTTATGGACTATCCGTTTCTCTAGTGAGTCAGACCCACTTGATTCATTTCCGGGGAAAGTGGCGAGTTGTCCACTCCATACCGCCAGGATCGCTTTCTACTTCCGTCTCCCATTTTACACCGGAGTTTCCTGTATTAGTCTCAACGGTATTTGGTGAGACCGTCGTCGACGTCGCTCCTCGCCAATCGGTAAGATAATCTCATCTTGAATGAATGATTGGGTCTTGAAGAAGTATGATGCTAAGCATACATTCGCTTACTATGGGGCAGTCGAGCAACAGTAATGTCCCCAGGCGATCGTCCTGTCGTGGCCGGCGTCTTTGGATTTTGTTTCATAGGAGCGAAATCTGAAAGTATAAGGACGGTACGTACGTCCCACCAAGCGGCCGCCATCCCGGCGGCGCGGAAAACCACTCGCCTTGTCCGTGCTCCTACCATACTTAGCAGCGCTCGTCACCCGACAGTCCCCGGGCTGCAAATCGTCTCACTTCACTGAAGAAAGAGGCAACGTTCCTCCAGAGGCGCATGCCGTACCGCCATGCAAAGCGTCTTTTACCACTTTTCAATGGACGAATGGAGATATCAACTAGCAAAAAATTGCCGCCCGGCGTCGCTAGCAGCACGGGTACCATGGCAACCTCCCAGGCCCAAAATGGAGATCACTATTGGCGCTTCTGACGTCGTGCATCTAGATAATTTTGCGTCGTGTCGCTACTCTGGCAGCTACGCCGCCATATAGAGTGGCTCTACGTCCAGCGACTCTGCCAACAGCCCCCAGATAAGAAAGCATTTTCGCCTAAACAACACAAGGCGAGTTGTGGCAGAACGCCGACGCAGGCCTTGTGCCCTCTCGGAGTGACGCTCGAAGAAGAGACGGCTCGCCAAGTTTCGCTTAGGGCCAAGACCCGTTCTTTTTCGCGCGCACATTTTCAAGGCCTTCGGGCCAACTTTTGCCGCCTCTCAGAAATGCGTCTGCTCACATGGAGAAAGCGCTGACGCTCGGCGAATGGCTGAAGATGGCGGACAATGGAAGGAGCGCGTACCCTGCGTTGACGATGTCCTTCTTGCGGGCCTCGAAGTGCATGGCGAGAAAGAGCTCGCCCACCACGCTGCCGGCCGTCGTGGCGTCGCTCAGCTTGACCGGGTACGTGGCCGCCTGCTCCGAGTCGTGCTCCACCCGCACCCGCACCACGTCCGCCTGCATCAGCTTCCTTTGGACCCACCGCGCCTTCATTCTTGCAACGCTCTCGCTGTTGTCTGCTACTCTGAGGCGCCCGTTTCCGGGTTTCGCGGCGTCGCCCTAACCGCGCTAAATTTAGCGGGAAAATTGACGTCACGTGACCTGAACAACAATTCACTTCCCCACTAAATGTAGCGGGGAATCGAAATGGTGTTGACATCACGTGACGTTAACTTTCCCGCTAAACCTTTTAGTGGGGAATTACATTGGTGTTGAGGTCTCGTGACGTCCATTTCTCGCTAAATCTGGCGGAGAAACTAAATTTGTTCACGAGTGATGTGACAATAAGTCATGTGACGTCACTTTCCCCGCTAAATTTAGCAGGGAAACTAAATTGGTGCTGAGGTCACGTGGCGTCAATTTTTCAGCTAAATTTAGCGGGTAAACTGTGGGAGGAGGGTACGGAGGAGGGTACGGAGAAGGAGGATGGGAGGGTGCGCAGGAAGAAGGGGAGGAGGAGGGCTACACCCTCCCCTTCTCAAGAGCTACGCTCTAATTTCGCATTCTAGGGATTTGGAAACGTCTTTCATTTTGTTTCCTGTCCTCCTCTGCCGACCTTCACCCCTGGCTCCGAGCATAAATAAGTAAATGAAAACGGTTCCGCCGTTGCCTCGGATGTCTGGAAGAGCGGACATTGCTCGGGCAAAAGAGAGGCGTGCCCATCGCTTGGCCAGGTGCTCCCTGCAGTGAGAAAGGCGGCGGCCCTTCTAGCCAGCGGGAGAACTCACGTCGCCGGCGTCTCGGGCCGCGAACCAGGAGGGCCGCTCTTTCCTCTTCTTCTTCTGCGGGAAGAGCCGTCACAAAGCCTCTCACATTTCATTCTGGCGCAGCAGAAAATAGTGCGCAGTCACGTGCGTAAAAGATACAATCGAGCGGGCCGCAACTTATGCAGGCTGTTTCACGAAGGCCCATATCGCTCCTGCGAAAAGTACGCATCGCGCAGAAAAAGAGCTCACGTAATATTGGTCTCTGCCCAAGGGCCTATCTACGATCATTAATAACGTTCGGTATCATTAGGTGCTTTACTACTTTTAAGCGATTACATTTTTAATTTGTAAATCAAAGGGTTTACTTTCTGGCCATTCAGTCGGCGCCGCTCACGAGGCACGCGCAGTATTTCACGGTGTTCCAAAAAAAACAAAAACACGCAATTTGGACGCGTTTTCGGTGTCCTATCGGAGCGCGTTTTGTGGCCAGCGGTTCCCGTGGCCAAAACGTGCCGCCTCCCTCGTAGGAGAGAAGGAAGCGCGAACCGGCGATATAAAACGCTGCGCTGCTCCAGTGGCATTGCGAGAAAAACCTCCGTCACGCGAAGAATGCCCGCAATTTAGCTGCGCGCTTTGGGGACGGGGGAGTAGGACCGCGGGACCGGAGCGAACAGATGTGATCCGATAGGAAACCCCGGAAAGCGTCCAAATTGAGCTTTTTTCCGGAACATGGAAAAATGCTGCGCATGCCCCATATTTATATAGAGTGCGCCGATTTAGTGGTTTTCAATTATGCCCGGGAATATTTTTTAACGAAACCCTACCATTAGGTATAAAAATTGAAACCTTATTGACTCGGAAGAGATTAAGACCCTAGTTATACCAAGCATCGAAACTTTTCGAAATCTCGGAAGATACGGTTTGTTGTCCGGGATCGGGCGCGTACCCTCTCCCTCTTTTAAACTACCAAATTCGTCGAAATCCAACGAAATGGCGCCGCCCTGAGTACGGTCTCTACTTGGATGGACCGAGCACCTAATGGGAACCGATTGCTACCGTGTCACGTGACTACGCAGGTCGTAGCCTCGGCGGCGGACAGGTGGAGCAGCTACGTGCCTTGTTCTCCTTGAGCTGCTTCTTGTCCAGCTCCATCCGGTACGCCATCCGGACCTGGCTCAGCAACTGCGACGGAATCTGACGCCGAGCGGTTAGCACCGGCTCGGTCAACTCGCGCCTGTCGACCATTGGCTACGCTGCCTGGAACCACTGCTATCAACACTCGCTAAATTCCTTCTTTTAATATACGTCGTGAAACGTTCGTCTCTGGAGGAGTGCTTTTCCCTTACCACTGGGTGCGCTGCGGCGAAGCCGGATACGCAACATCGCGATGCCGCCGTTCCAGCTTCGCAGCAGTACGCCATGTGCGATGTTAGAAGCGCACTCAACTAAGCTAACCCATTCGCCAGCAGAAGAGACCACGAAGATATTTTGTACTGCCAGTGTTTGATACAGAGATCAAATCGAATAGTACGTAATATAAAGAAATAATCGAGAAAACAAATCGCTTAAGCCTACTCAAACAATCCGACCGCGTAGCGAGGCCCGAATCTACGATATTATCGATATAGTTATAAAGTGAAATTAAAGGGGGACTCCGGTCAAAAGGCGAAGCAAAATAAATTACTGCTATCCATTTACGCGAAGACTAACTGCCAAGATATTACGCAAATGGGAAACCGCAATCCACTCTAAAACCGATATTAAAATGCCTCCACCAGGTTCCCAGCGGTCATTCAACGGATTGACTGTTTGTCGAGCGACCTTGTGCCCCGATGTACGAGGGGCGTTCATAAAGTTCGTATTATTGTCACGAAGGAATAGAAATTCAGCAATCAAACTCGAGTAGGAGCTGAGACTTTCTCTACATGTTCGCCACCAAAAGTTACCCACTTTTTCCAGCGATGCACCACATGCCGGAGGCCATTGTTATAGAACTCCTCGTCTTGAGTGTTCAGGAATCGCTCCACTTCAGCAATCACTTGGTCCTCCGTCCTTTGAAATGTTTTCCTCTTGTTTGGCCACACTGGAAGCGTCTGTGCCATTTAACCAAAAGTGTCGTAAACTGGGGCTTTGTCCCCGAACAACGCTCCCAGATTAGAATGAATGTCATTGGCATTGCTTCCCTTCAAATGAAAAAACGGATCACTGCATGTGCTTGGCACCAACGGGCGGTGCCATTTTTGTTTCGCCTCCCTAGCGGCGTTTCGAGCTACTATAGCATGCGATGTTTACACTGTGCGGAGACTAGAGGGACGCGCGCTCATGTTGATGCCTGTTTGGTTCCGTTTTCTTTCATTTTTTGTGCTGATAATACGAACTTTATGAACGCCCCTCGTAACGTTTGAACTCAAAGAGGTTACACGTTCGTACTCCTAATTCTTTCGCCATGTTTTTCTGACGCGTTTTCAGCCGTTCCCGCGCACGATTTCTGCTTGTTACGTGCTGCCTTAACGGCCGACGTATGTAAGTGCTCCCCGGCGATGGCGCACCAAGATGATTGGCTCCTCGCTCGCTCAAGCGCGTCGTGGTGCCGAAGTGCAAGGAGCCCGAGGGACTGGCATTGTTGTGCGAGTCCGAGCACACCTTACTGCGGGTTACGCAAACAACCCGCGGAGCAACCGGGACGTGCGTCTTCGCCAGTTGCCCCCAAAAATTCCGAGTTAAGGAAGGTGGGAGTCGACGCCATTCGTCGAAGAGATTTCGGAAGGACTCCGAAAGCCAGATCGAAGCTCCGCTCGGAATAGCCATAGCTGCGGCTGCTCACCGAGCGCTGACGGCGACCTCCCACAGTATCTTTTGCGAGCTGCATTCCACAGCACCAAGATTGCCGAGCAGCCCCTAGGTGCCAGCTCGTTCTGAGCGTGCCCAGTGAACAGCGCATTCAAATATGGCCTCCAATGAATATACTTCATGCCGGACAGCTATACGCCTGATGTTCGACTGCTTGCTACTGCGGCTTTCTCAACGGTAATAGCGCCTTGCAACCACGAGGCACGCTTTGATCCTATACTAAACGAGCTTTCTTTTGTGTGTGTGTGTGTTCTTAATTTTAAGTAGCAGTTACTAGCGGCCATAGTTGAGTCCTTTCCTGCTCAGCGCGAGCTTGAGATATGTGGAGATCTGGCTGCCCTCCCCCGCGCCGACCCTCCGGACCCTAATTTCCGGCCTCCGAGATACGTCATGCCTCGGGGGAGCGGCGGTGACCTCGCGCAGCACAAGGTCCGGCTGGACCGCTCCCCTAAGCCAACTGACGTCACGGGACTGGCTTCCCAGAAGAAAGGACCTAAGGCTTGAAAAGGGGAAGCCGGACAAAGGGAGGCTCTCTCTTGGATGGCTCTTCGACGGCGGACAGCGCGCAGCGGTGGCGGGAGACGAGGACGCTGGCGCGGGATTCGACGGGAGACGGACGCTGGCGCGGGGCAGTGCGGGCGCTACGTCGAGTGGCGGACTCGACGAACGGATGGCGACCCTGGGCGACGACGTCCCCATGACGCGGTGCAGATGACCACCGCTGGGACTCGGAGCAGCTGCTTGGGCGGCGGACTCTCGCCCGGCCTGGCTGATGACCGATCCCGAAACCCCCGCAAGGCAATGAGTGAGTGATTAAACCCTTTTGCCGAGAGCGAAGTACTGCTGTGTCATATTCATCCGGGAACAGGGTCTGTGGGAATCGGAGTTAGAAGCCCGCAGATTAGCTTCCACAATGCTTCTGCAACGTACATTGCACACCACTAAGATCTCTAATTCTTCCGAGAAGATAAGCTGGGCTCGTTCTGAGCCTGCGCTAGTCATCGCGGCAAACTCGCTTGTCGGCCGGTAACTTTAGGAATATGTATTAATATTTCCTACAGATGTTTGCTACGTACGAAGCAAAGCAGTAAAATAGCCGCAGCATCTTAGCTGACTGATCGGAACTGCTCTCGCGATTACGTTTCGCGGTACCGTAGTACGAAGTTTGCGTCACACGATACCCATGCACCAGGGTTGCCATAATTTTTGAGCCACTAGTTTCGGTTTCGCCGTACACCGCCGAAACAAAATTTTGAGATCTGTACATAACTACGCGACGCATACAAAAAGGAATACACCTCGTAATTCAGAGACATTTCCTGCACTAAAAACAGTCGTTACCCTAAAATCGAGAGAAATGGACCGGAGTTGCCCTTTGGCGGAATGTTGGCGCTAATTCCGCACATTTTGGCGAAATGTAGAAGGATATTACAGTGTAAGCGTTTTAGCGCAGTTTGGCAAGAAGCATGCAACCTCTCCATCTGGCTGATGCTGCCACAGTCCAGTGACTTGGCTTTTTGGGCCAGGGTGGTAAGTCGAAAGAAAAACGTGTGGTTGGGCTAGTTGGTGGACGTCACGAAGCATGGTGTAAGGCGCAAAAAAAAAAAAAAAACAACGGACACGAGAAATTTATTTCGCTTGACAATCAACTTTAAAAAAAAGATATATATATATATATATATATATATATGCCCCAAAGCATATATTTTTTTCGTGGAAATTAAGAATGAGACCCTTTTAGCTTGCCCGATTTGAGAAGAAACCACCATATATATATATATATATATATATATATATATATATATATATATATATATATATATATATGCTATATATATATATGGGCATCTGCATTGCGTCACGCATGGCCCCCATACTGTTTTGTTTTTAAATTTTAGTTGTTTGCAACGATAGACTGAGCGCTTGAAAAGAATCTTAGAGGTTTTAACGTTTTTAAAGATTTTAGATACGTAGATATTTTTTTATTGTTATTTTAATGAATGATCGTCTTTGACGTACCTCGAGGACGTGAGTTCAGTGTTGGAGGAATTTAGACAATATGGGAAGGGATTAACCTTCAGCCATGAACTGCGTAAGCAGGGTAGTCTATAGTTTTGAGTTTTAAGGTCCTCGGTCCACGGTCCCAAAAGCAATTCCAGCCTTTTGATTCTGCGCATTCTACGGTACTTAAAAGAGGAATCGCAACGCTATGCCTAAAGTCGGCCCTCGGAAAGTCGTGCGCACACCGGATGCAGACAAGCTTTAAGAACCAAGTGACCAGACAATTGTCAGCGGGCTACCCTGAAACGGTTGTGACGAATGCGGTAGAAGGCACCCTTCAAAATGTAAACGGACATACCAGTACGGGAAAGACGCAAATGACACTGAGCAAGATAAGGCCCGAAGTGGACCATATGTGTACAAAATGTCGCCCAACCTCAAGAAAGAGGCGAATCGCTTTGGAGTACCGCTCGTTTTTCCAGCTCCGAGCAAACACCGGCCAACTCTGCTCTCACATTCCCGGTGTCAGAGGTATATAAGGCCAGGTTAGAGCACAGACCATGTGAGGCCGTATGTTGAACAAGTCACGGGGATGGCGTACAAAATCCCCGTGACGCGTGGAAAGTCCCACGTAGGACAAACGGGAAGATGTGCAAATGACCGACTTGAGGCGCACACTTTAAAGACGGATGATGGGTGGCATCTGCCTGAACACTGCAGCCAGTGGGAGCTGCGTCTTTCTGAGACAACGACTCTGGGTAAAAGCAAGAGCCAGAAAGCGCGCGAGGTAGTGGAGAGTACGTTATCAGGAAGAGGGACACAACATGCGTGACTGAGATATCTACTGCACGAAGATAATCCCCGGAGAAGGGGAACAAGAGGGACAAATCTCCAAACACCGCTAGGTATGCGCGACCGAGGAAATCTGCCTGGTCCGAGTACCGCGGTGAGAAGCTCGCTAGGGGCGCTTCTGTTTTCCTTACTATGAATACCGCACGTGCTACACATGCGGTTATATGTTTTATTTTGATAGTGCATAGAAGCTTGGCATAGCACGTGCTCGCACCAGCAGAGGAAGTTCAAGTATCCTCACTCTGGGTTGTCAAAACATTCCACCAGGCGGCGATACCCAAACTTCTCGCCGCGAATAATGCTGCGATAAGATTTTTTGACAAGTTTTTGCGAATGAGGTAAATCCAAGCGCATGCGTGGACGTGATGAGGGTGACGAGATATGCATTTCTTTGTTTTCCAATGTAGTTGTGAGTGGCGCCTCACAGCATGCTTGATAAGCCAGTCGAAAGTTCTTGAGCGGGAAGGGGGCTTACGGTCCAGAGGATCTGTCGGTACCAGACGAGCATCCTGGTGAGGGTGGTGGTGGCGCGCGCCACCTGGAGGTTCTCCTCGGTGGCCTTGCGCCTCTTGGGAGAGAAGAGGTTGGGCGCCAGCACCATGGCCACGTTGTGCAGCGACATCCGGTTCCGAGGGGCCAGCTCCGCCACGTCGGCCAGGAAGTGCACCAGCGCCTGGCAGGGACCGGGCTTAGTATACGCATGGTCCCGATAGATAACGACAGCATGCCACGCCTTTCCGCACGCATCGTATCGTTGTCGGGTACCGTTATCGAAGCTATCAGAAGCATTTACTAAAACCCCATTTGCTTAGCCAGAGTAATTTGATGCCCTAACTGAACGGCACGTCGAGCGCGTGAAAAAAGCGCGCCCCCAGCCGGCAAGAGAGCGGCGCCTACCAACAGGGTGTCCCGGTTCGGCTCTGGCAGGACCAGGACGAGCAGGTTGAGCGCCTTGAGTTGCAGCAGCAGGGTGGGGACACCTGGGCGCGCCAGAAGCGTCAGGCTGCGCGAGCACGGCCTCCATGCCTCGTGTAGAGGCGAGCGTCGCCACTTACGTCCAACTTGCACGAAGGCGTCGGCGTATTTATTGGTGAGCAGCGGCTCGGGCAAGTGGCGCAGGATCTGTTTGAGGAGGCCGGCCACTTCGTGCACCCCGTACCGGTCCAGAACCGACGCCAGGAGCTCCGGGCTCTTGCTGTAGCAGGCCTCCAGCTCCGCCCTCAGCGCCTGCGCAGTCAGACCCCCCATTACTCTGGTCGCGCTCGAGAGAAACACGGCGATGACTCGATCACTCGGCCGCCATTCGGCCGATAAGAGAACGTCATCATCGTAGGCCTTTCTCGAGCTCACTCGCAACGATAGCGAGGCACGCGTCTGCCGCTGGACTCGGTGATTTAGACACCTCCCTAACGCACATCCCCTGCACAAATTTGTACACGCTCCTCCTGTGCACCCCAGAGCCCTCACAGAATTTTGTCCCCCTGACTGACAATTCTGGATGAACCCCATGACGCACTCTCCTCGAGCGTGTTTGGGTCAACGATCCACTACCCCGACCTACAGTTTTTGACTATTCGTCTTGCGTTCACTTGACATCATCATTATCCTAAGAGGAGATTCTCCCCAGCACCAGTATTCGTGAAGGCACAGTCAACGCCCACTTGAGTGGCTACCTCGGAGAGAGGCTGAGCAATGGGACCGAACTCTTCACCTGGTGCCAACACGCTTTACACACGCGCCAGATTACAGCGATGGCGTCTCTAATCTGGCGCGACAGGTGAAGAGCTCAGGGGTCCGGAGGCTCTTTCCGCAGAGCAATCGCTTCTCTCCAGAGTTCGTTCTGCACTTGGTCGGGTTTGTACCAAGCAGCAGTTTCTGTCGGGTTCCCTGCTCCATCGAGGGGGGCCGACGTCACATCCCCTGACACGTCACGTAGCCCAGGGGAGTGACCCCATGACGTCACGCGACTAGGTCATGTGACCACACCACGGCTTTGGGGCGGCCACGTATTTCCTCTCTAACGCTAGGCAATACTATGCTGTCACGTGACATCGTGACGTCACGCGGTGGGACCAACACGAACAAAAAGGCCCGCGGAGGTTTCCATGCAAAGGCTTTAGAAAAATCAGGTTTGTGCGCATTTCATGGATGTTTCGGCCCCTATCGAGGGCGCCGCGCGTCGAAAGCCGGGCTCACCCTGCTTCTACATCAAACAAAAGACAGTCTGCAAACGCCAGTCACGGCGTGATCCGTGCTCCGAATGCCAAGGTGAAAACGCGGCATTCGAACCAGAGATATTGCGGTGATTCGTGTTGGCAAACTGTCTTATGTATGATGTATGAGCAGTGTGACCCCGGCTAAAAGCTTGATTCACACGATGCATCTTTTCAACACGCGACGATTTCGCGAACGCGCGCGAAATCGGCCTGTTCACATCTAGAGTTTGATGCGCGAAACCTGGGATGTATTGAGCCAGAGTGTCGAACCGAAATTTTTATCGGTTCGGTTCCGGTTCGGGTTCACGGATTTCGGTTCAGCTCCGGTTCAGTTCCGGGGAGCGAAAAATAACGGTTCGAACCGGTTTGAACTGCTAAACTGAGAGTGTATTTTTCGCGTTCTTTTGGCAATAGGCACTTTTTCTAGAGTGAAACGAGTAACTATATAGCTTTTTATCATTTGTTGCATCCCCCCTTTTTTTCTTCAGGTACCAAAAATGAATTGAGTTGCTTAATTTCGATGAAACAGTAAATGAAATCCTAGATTAACATATATGACTCAACATGTATTTCTTTTTACCTCAGTCGCACATATTTTACCTGAATCTAAAGGTTATCACTCTGGTGGGTCGTCTCAAATGCGCGTGATTAGTAAACCTTTGCGTCGCAATATTAGAAGTCGAGTCCTACTGTGCTCTTCTACTTAGACATTAGCGCATACAATCATGAAATGGGCATGTTCTCGCCATATAAATTCTGAAATCTAGATTATAAAATACGTTTCACAATATAAATGATGACGATGCAACCGAGCTTAAAGCAATAATATTTTAAAAATATCAGGAGAGTTTTAGGACAAACCCTTTCAGTCAACCTTTTATAGAAACTCTGAGCGGCAAGCACAACGCTCGCTTTCCTGACCAATATTGTTTACACTCAGCGCCGTGATGCAGGCGAATAAGAATGCAAAAAAGAGTGGCCTTCGTATTCAGTTCGGATATGACCTAAGATAGAGCGCATTGAAGTGCACCTTTTCGACATAGCTTGGCGTTTGATGTTTGTTCTTGACAAGATGCCGGTCAATTCATTTTGTAAATAAGCATCACCCTTGCTAATTGGTGATTTGTTGTTAAGTACAACAAAGTGGTATTTCATAGTCTACTCGACATCAGAGCTACTTAATTGGTCACTTTCTGACGGTCTGCGTGCGCAGTCGTCATAGTTCTGCCACGCGCCACTGTGTATGTACTTTGTTTTCATCCAGCTTACAGACACATAAAATTGTTCTTTATCAAATAAAAGAAGGAACAGACTTCTATATGTTCGAGAAGTTGAATATGCGTCAGGAACACACGTTATTTAAATCAGCTTCAAAATGAAAAAAAAGGCATAAGTTTCTCCCAAATCACTTATACACGTGCCTCTCGAGGATAAAAACGCCGGAAAAGATTTGCAGAGCATATTTCAGATGTTTTGTAGGTGCATTAACTTATGATGCATATGGTGATAGGCCTTTTATTTATGTTATCAAGTATTCAGGTAGTAAGAAAATATTTGTTATTGTCATCAATAAATGTGACTGTATGAAGTTCACGTAACCGCTTCAGACCGACACGGGAGGACGAAACTCGAAAATACACCATCTCTTGAGTCTGCGGAACGTGCTTATTTTTCGATGTTTTGCAGTGTGAAACACCAGGTCGCGGGGTATGCCAAGGAGAAGTGTGTGCTCACGTTATAGATCTGAAGGCCAATGCACGAAATCTGCAGTGAGAGATAATAAATTATATTCTTCTAAATAATGCCATCCACGACGCCTTACTGCAAAAAGAACTATATAAGGATGCATGTTTTAAACGTAAAAACGTTTAACGGAACTCCGTCTGGTTGGGTCAAAAAGTTCAGATATACAGACCTTCACAAACCAAATCCCAAACATTTAGTGGCCCGACGTTTCAATAGGTCGGGCTCAAAAGGTCGACACTAACTTAACCATCGGCGTGTGTCAACGGACTAGGGCATTTGAAGAAGAAAAAGTGAGTGAAGCAAGCGACACACCGTAGATAGAAAAGGAGCTGCTGCTCTCCACGTGCGAATAATCGCCCTTGAGAAAAAAAATCGGTTTTGAAACGTTGGACTATTTACTGTTCAGGACTTGGTTGGTTATGGTGCGTATTTCTCTAGTAGAGATGCGTGTAATGATGTTCCTAATTACATATAAATATCGCAAAGAACAGACAACATATTTTTAATTTAAATCACGTTAGGATATCGGATTGCACGGGCTCGAAACTTCGCAGAATACTGTCTTGGAAGGCTAAAATTATATTTGGTTTTACGGGCACTTGTTTTGTGGCCTGATTTTACAACTCCATGTTTTATCAGTCATGCGCGCTCTAACATTTTATAAGGCTGCAGCATATCATCGCGACACTGCTATATATAGTGCACAACTTTACAATTTAGACATCCCCTTTTGTTATACTTTGTTTCATCTTAAAGGGGCATTGCAAAGGAAGGAAGAAAACCAATTGCTGCTTCTAACGGCGTACCTATCAGTGTCAAACATGAGCATTCAGTGACGACATTGGTCTAGAACGTCGGATAATGATGACATAGAATTCTAGAGGTAGAACTTGCTAAATAGACGCAAAGTATCTGATCCTTTCAAGCACGTGACTCTAACTGATATATTTGCTTGGAACACCCGTAAATTGGTGGGGCGCTCACATCTTCATAACTTGATGTTAATTTCCTTGTCTTCCTTACTCAAAACTCTAACTAACTAACAACTCTAGGAAGATCGCACATGGTTGTTTCACGCTCTTGTCGTTTAGGTTCTCTATTGGCTCAGACCAATAACGTCATCAACAAAATAAAATTCGTTTAGACTTCTGAACCTCTTTCAGCTATTATGCTCAAAATACGCAAGATTTCTTGTTTATTTTATGTTTAATATGTTGCTAGAGTCCCAGCCACTAATTCTAACGAAAGCAATGCAAATAAAAAAAAAGGCCAGAAATGCTTTGCATGGCTCCTTCAAGTCCAGATGCAGTTTATGCTATAAACAAACACTAAGATTTTGGCTAGGTACAAAGATAAAGTGTCGCGAGAATTACAAGAGGCATATGAAATTAGGACCTGGGAGAAGAAATGTATAAGTGACACGTCCCTATCTTTATCTACAAATGAGTTTGAATTTTTGAAACGCGGGCTGAGCAGATAGGGTAAGCAGGGTTTTTGTGGCTATATAACGTGTGAAGTTTCAATAAACTTCAGTTGAGAGTGCGCCTTGTCTTGTTTCCCTTCGTCTGTGTCCCTGTATTTTTTCGGCGCTTTTTGTTTGCAATGAACCAAGTGGCCCACATCTCCACTTTACTATGCTACAAGCACAAGCCTTTGGTCCCGACCACTTGCACTGCAGGAGCGCGCGTGCTTGGACGCTGAAAGCCCGGAGTTCGCTTTTTTAGTTTTTGATACGCTCACACTTAAAGTGAAACTGAAGTATTGTGTTGAGAACATCACATTTCAACAGAAAACTAAACTGTTTAACATGGTTTGCACGTGAAATCATCGCACTATATGTGAATGGTCAGAGATTTCTTTTTACTGAGAAAATCAAACCCGAGGTGCAAAATGCACACTGCAGAAGGTTCGCGCTCAGTGCAACCCATGGATTCAGAAACAAAAATTATTCTTCCTTGGTGCAGCGTCGTGAGGAACGGCGCGAGCGTCTGGCATCCCGAAAACGCGCTTTCTGGCAAGAGTGATTTCGCAAACGATGTAGTTTTGCAGAATCACGCTGTCTGTTCTGTGCCGAAGATGCGGAGCAGAGGAACCTTTACAACACAGTACATTTTTAACCCCCCCCCCCCTTTTTTTTTTCATTTGACGAATACTTTTTATTTCTGAGGGACTCCCTCCTTTGTTTGGGGGTGCCAATTCGACAATTATACTTCTGTCATTTGTTAGCAGTAATTCTCCATTTCGTTTATTTTGCATCCAAAAACTGTGAAGTTTAAACAAAACTGCGGGAATTTGAGCGACTGCCGACTTTCGGCTGTCCCTCAAAGGCCACTAGAATCTTTTCAGGTATCCCTACCGTACACACTTGTAGTTCTATTTATCGTGAGATTAATGAGCTATATTGTCTTTTCAATGCTTCTATACTCGGGGACAACTTTCTCAGACAGTTCAGCAATAACGAAAACATGTTTGAATGCCTCAGTGACGTGTACATGTAAAATAGTTAATGCAACGATTTTTGCACTTTCAGTAAATACCGCTAAGAGGTAATCCCTGACGTTGATAGCCTGCAAAAACACCCATTAGTTTTCCTCTCTGCTCAATGGCAGACGCACAAAAAAGAAAGGAAAGAAACAGCTTTCCCCTCCTCAACTTGCTATTAGAACAGGCGGCAATGTGATCTGACGCTAATTGTATACCGCCAGTGTTCATCATAGTCATGCGCTGGGGTTGACAAAGAATAAAGCATGGGTTGAGATTTAGGCTTTATTAGAGTTCGGGTATTCTCATTTTTGATTGAACACGAGCCAACACGAATGTTTGGCGATGCTGATTGCCAAGAACCCGAGCATTCGGCTCAGGCTCATCACAACCGAGTACGTCACGGTGTCGCGTGATTCGTAGTGAAAAGTCGTGATGGCGAATGCCCCTGAATAAAAAAGGTAGCGACATCTTCTCCTTTGACGCACACACCTTTTATCTTTGTTTTGCTTTTTTACACCCGCGCCTCGACTGTAGCGCCGCCTGGTTTGGTCCAAGATAGCACACGGCCTTCCTATACTTGAGTCAGAGCGCAGTGAAAGGCTGAAAGACACGCAAACACATACACACAGGCTAAAAGCGCATTGTCACGGTCTACCAGCCTCGAAGGATGTGTTCAAAGAAAGTCGATGAAAGCCGTGACGTTCAACAGTCGGCGTTCTTTGATTGGCCACATGAGCTCATAATATGCACTGCACTCCGAAAGCAAAGGCATTCCTTCTACCCCCTGCTCTGACGCGCACACCTTTTATCTTTATGTTTCGCTTTTTTACATCCTCGCGTCGAAGGTAGCGCCGCCTGGTTAGGCCCAAGATAGCAGGCGTCATTCTTCAAAGGATGTCGCTACTTTTTTGTATAAATGGGCTTTAGTGATGGCATGTTACGTCACGGTGTCAACAAAGCTAATACACCTATATTCCGTTGCAACTCAGGAAGGTAGGGCGATGGAGAAGAAGGCCGGGGAGGAAGAAGCAGACGAAACGTTGGAGAAGAGAGGGGAAATTGACGTTCTGAATTTAACTCGACTTGGACGCGGTGAGTAATGCGACTACGCCACGGGGCCACGTGACGTGACATTCTTTGACAGCATGTCTTAAAACTATCACGCCACGTGACCACGTGACACACGATTAATCCTAGTGCCAATACAAAAGCGCCACGAAAACCCACAATTTCTTATACATTGCAATTCGGTTTATGACAATTTGATCATTACATAGAAATGCAGCTGTCAATTTTTACTTCTCAAAGACTATTTTGTAATAAAATAATACCGTGAACCGTTTTGAACCGGTTACCGTTATATTTTTTTGCGGTTCAGTTCCGGTTCAGTTCCAAGATGGCGGCGAAGATTTCGGTTCGGTTCAGTTCCGGTTCGGCTAAAAATAACGGTTTTGTTCCGGTTTTCGGTTCGGTTCGGTTCCGGTTCGACACACTGGTATTGACTGACGGGAAGTTCGCCAAACTTTGCCATCTGCACCGGAAATATCGAGCGTTTCGCGTCAAAATGATATCAAGTACGCTTAGTGTGGCAGTCTACGCATTCCCGGGTACATCGAAAGAAATCTGAAGGCGGTACCCTCTCTGGAAAATGGCATACGACACTTACGTTCGCTCAAAGTTGAGACATGCAGCAGCAATTTCCGAGCCCTCCTCATATTTATCTCATGAATCATCTTGAGTCAGTTCAAAATGGCGCGGCCAGATTTATTCGTAATGATTATTACCGAACAACTAGTGTCTCTGCGCTGAAACGCCAGCTGGATCTTCCAACTTTGATGTCGTGCCGTACAATATAGTGCTTAACTCTATTTCATAAAATTTTCTCTTATAATGCAATGCTTCGCAACTCACTCCCTCTTCCCACTAGAAGAGCATCGTCACGACTAAACCACTCATGTCACGTATCTCGGATCACCGGCCGCACCAACTACCTTAACCGATCTTTTTTTCCCGCAGACCATCAGAGACTGGAATGACCTGCCATCTGACATCGTAGCCGTAGGGGACCCTGTCTTGTTCCGCAATGCTTCGATTGCTCTCTTTTGCTAGTGTATTTATGCTCCAGTTTTATTTCGCACACAATTGTTTTAACATAGTTTCTATTACTTACCAGCACTGTAGCTGTCAGCCACCTGCCTGTTCATGCGTTGATCTTTTGCATTTTCCATGCGTCCCCCCTCATGTAATGTAACTGATGTGGGCTTTAAGGGTACAGTGAATGAATGAATGAATGACTGAATTAATTAATACCACTCGATAAACTTCGTCGGATTCGGCCCACTCGGTCTACTAGGCCTGCCAAACCTGGGAAAGACCGCGAGCGTCAAAGAACAGGCGGATGATCTCCAAGTATTTCGGACATTTTTGCACCGCGAAAAGATCAGTTCAACCCAGTCATCACGTTTATATGCAGTGTTTGAGCTCGCCGTGATTGGAGGAATCTGTACCGCGCCCCCAACTGCACCAGAGATGGCAAACTTACTATCAGAAACGAATTAAATTGCATTGCTAATTACTTCTTGAAAATTGCAAAAATTTAATTAAATTACATTACAAATTACCACAGAATAAAGGTAATGACATGGCATTACAATTACTTTCCCAAAGTAATGAAGTTACCTTGACATTACTTTTGAATACTTTGAGGCAGTAATTCTTGCTCTTTTTATTTACCGTATACACACACACAGTGTTTACAAAACAGGCCCTCGTTTGCCCCCACAGCGCGTTTGCAGGAACCAGATCCGAGAGAAGCGAGGCGCTGCGCATGCGCAGTGCCGACAGCAGTGCCACCGCAGTGATGTCACGTTGAAGAGCTGAGTTGGTCTTAATGTACCAAAACTCAGATCTTCCTGTTTACACCGCAACAACCATATGTGCCTCAAAGTGAACCATACTGAACAGTGGTTTTGCTAGCGCACACGACAGAAGTGTTAAACATGATGAATAGCTTCTTTAGATGTTACTCAGAAAGACAGTCGACTCTCCGGTTTCGCTGTTCATTCAACGGTGAAGGTTCTTACTAGAAAGGTGATATGTTTCCGTCTTCCTGATTTAGAAATTGTAGTCCGTGTCAGTTTGCTAAGTCGGGCAATGGCAGCTCGTTCTTACATGTAGTCACGTGAAACGTTCCCCTGCCGCCTCGGACGCATTCTAATTCTATTTTCTCAAGAACACTATAAAAAAAAATATATAAGCATTTTCCCCAAACACTTGCAGAGGCCACGTTTCTGCGCATTGTCACAGAAAGGACCTGGATAATTGCTAAGCAGAAGCGTCGCCAGTTGAGGAATGGCGGGAGCTTCCTAAATTGTGTACTTTCCCAACAAACGGGGTGTGATATCTGCTTGTAGGCTTATTCCCGAATAAACTTCCCAAGGGAAGGCAGCGAGCCATACCGCGAGCGGCACCTGCTTTGCTAGAGGACGCACGAAACGTTTTGGGGCTTTGACAAGGCATTTGGAATTATCCATTTATTCCGGTCGTTTGTTGTTCACAATGGTCGAAGCTTACGGTTTGACCTTGCTTGACGAAAGTACAAGGCTGGGGATCTGTTTGTCGTGTCCTCTGAGGTTTTAAATTATGGTAATATCATTACTGCCATCTCTGAACTGCACCAACCCGTACCGTACGCACGGCTTCTCCGACGCGCCGCCATGTTTGCGTCTTTTCGGATTTGGCCATTTTGGCTCAGATAAGGAATCGGCCCAAAACTGAGCCTCCTCGAAAACCCCTCCACCTCGAAGGTCAGACGTCACAGCGAAGTCGAGCGGCCATTGGCAGCGTTCTCCTTCAGGTGATTGACAGGCCTCGGTGAGGTCTCAGCGAAATTTCGCTCCAGATGCGAAGAGCGAGAGCAACCTTTTTCGGAGGCGCGCCACTTTTTCGGTCGCGTTAACATCTGTTTCCCGAAACCTAGTTTCGCGACACGAGATTCGCCGACAAGGTGCATCGTGCTAATAGACCTCGGGAACCGAGAGACTAACTGTCCGTGAGACGCTCCATTTATCGACGCGGGCTGCGCGGCGAATGAAGGGCGAGCTGTCCTCCCAATCAGATGCCGCGGAGGACGCAGTCGACAACGATCGAGACGGACCACGCGGCCGCTCGAAGCGCGCCCAAGACGCCGTCATCTTCGTCGAGTGGCTCGCACAAGGCCTCGACACAGAGAGCCAAGCAAATAGCGCGCTGACCGAGTGGCGCTAAAAATACGCTCCCTTTATCGTCCGTGTCCGATAGGACGCAATTCGACAAACTCAGAACGGTGTCTCGCCCTCGAAGGTGCTGAAATAGAAACGGCCATCCCCTCGCACCACATTCGACTGTTGCGAAACAAACGAGATCCACTCGTGGATTCCCGCCGTCTCAAGCTCGTTGGAGTGAGCCTGCGATGCGGCCACCGGCTACGCGATGCCCACCGCCACGCAATCTATTTCGGCCATTGACGCAACGCGCAAGCCGCACCGTCATCACTGACGTTGGAAGACGATGATATCTGCGTGGCGTCGAGCTGCGCGAAACTTTGCTGAGCCCGAGGTGTAAAAGAGACTCACGTCCATCTTGACGGCGGATCCGGACACCCGCAGGATGCCTTCTTCCCGGAGCCCGTGCCGCCGCAGGAAGTCCAGAATCTGCAAAGAGGGGCCCAAACCACATCCTCCGTTTCGCTAGACGCTCTTGACAAGCCCCGGAGCGCGCAATACACGAGTTTTCTTTTAGCTCCACGCGTAACTCCTATGGACCCTTGTGGTGTTTACGAGCATTGTTGGCGTTTCCAGTGATTTCCAGTCTGTCCGTTTGGGTAGGCCTCCCGAGTTTGCTTGGACGACTATGAAAGGGGTTTTCCGAGTTAGCCAAACTATATAAGCGCATATTCGAGTTGCTTCCCTGCGTGCTAGTCATTACCTCTCAAAATAGAACAGAAAAGAAGGTTATGCCAAAACTAACATTTTACCGCGGGCTCTCCAGTGGGTCCCATATTGTATGACTGCAAGTCGAGCCTAAAATCACTGCGTATGTTTTCTTTTTATGTTTTGCTGGCGTGAGTTTAATCAGCATTCGTTCGCACCATCGAGCTTGTAACTCGCCAGGAACAGAGCCGTGTATACCGAGAGGGCTCGTGACAGCTTGAATAAGCCGACCTCGCGATAACGCAATATGGAGATTCGTTTTCGTTCCGCAACTCCACTCTGAGCGAGCTACTTAAATTCGCGGTCACAAGTAGCGTTAGGGAAACATTTCTCGTTCATAGGCATTCTGTTGCGCCTGTAATTGTTCGATGCGTTCAAACACCGCCAACCTTTTATCAATACCCAATCGCAAAACTTACACATAAGCTTTCTCCTGTTTGTTTTCCACAAAAACATGGCTTCTCAATCGAAAGGGGTCGGGCAATTTAGGGCACGTGTTGGCAGTTTCTGCATAGCAAACGCTTTCCGCGCTGTTGTGGGAATATCGAAAAGTATTTTCTAGACAAAAAACGGGAACGTAAGACGGCAATAATTTTGGAGATGGTTGCAGATAGGGAAGCAGCAGAGCTTTGGCTAAGCTACCCAGGCACCGAGAAGCGTGCGCGAGTCTGGTGGCCACGCGCTGCGCCTGCTGCCTCTGTTCGAAAGCGAAAACCTCGAGCAAATCGCGCACGCCTGATCATCAGCCTTTTATTTCGGTTATCTACTTGGAATCTTTTATGCAGATAAGGCCAGCGCGAGCAGCGCCTCTACTTACTTTCCCAGCATTCTCCTTGATGTTTGGAGAATTTGTCAAAATTGATTTGGTTGAAAGATCCAACGGCGTTGACGAGAGACCCTTTCGCGGTGCAGACAATTATCGCGTTCATTTAGGCTTAGCAATGGCCAGAATCAAAAGACTATCAAAAAATGCGGCGAGGTCATTGCTCATGCTTTGCGATTTAAGTGAGGTAAGGCAAAGCGAAAGCCTCTCCCCTATAAAAATGATTTATGACTTTTTATTGCAAACGTGTTGACTCCTTGTTGACTCTGATTACTTTCTTTTGACTTTGACTTTCTGTTGACATGGTCAACAGAAAGTTTGTTGACTTTCTCTTGAAACGTTTCTGATGATTTTTTTCAGCCTGAGTCAAAAAGAAAGCTGTTGACTTTCTATTAACTTTATGTTGATTTTTTCTGCTGACTTTCTGTTGACAGTGTCATCAGAATGACTGCAGACGTTCTGTTTACTTCGTGTTGAAAATTTTCAGTTGACTCTCTGTAGTCAATGTCAATAGAAAAGCTACAGACTTTCTGTTGACTTTTTATTGAACATTGTACACCCCGACGAGATGTTTAAAGTCGCTAAGTTTCTTAATAGTCTCTGACAAGCTGAGAACGGAAAGCAGCTTCAGTTGTCCCACCTCCAGCGCGAGCCTATCTACCCTTGACAGCGCTTCAGAGTTCGTGCACCTCGAGCGCGCACGTGCAGTCAAAGCACGACGGAAGGCATGGGGCGCGTGCTGGAGGCCAGGCGTTCGAAATGCATGCCCTGCCGTTCTGACGTTGTAGGTGACTATAGTGACTTTAATGACCACATTAAATAGTCAACGTAAAGAAAATCAAAATGACTCTTTGAAAGTGAAGAAACTGCCTTGACTCGCTTCGTCCTGAGTCGTGCTATGAAGAGAAGCGATAATATTTCTTCTAGGAGCCGTTTTTGTGGATGTTGTTTTAGCGACTGCGCCGAATTATTATTAGTTGTACCAATGCGTTTTAGTAAGAGATATCGTTCACGAAATTCGAAACACTGTTTTCCCTTTGACAGACTCCCGAGGAGAAGATCAAATACTTGGAACCTTAATAAGTGCTGAGGTGGTCACCGGCCAAATGATTACCTTCAATATGTAGGATATATAAGGCTCTGGAGCAGTCAATCGGAGTGTGATTCAGGTGTTCAGCGTTTCATTGTGTTTGTGTTTGTGTTCGTTTCGAATGTGTAGTTGAGGGACGTATGTAGTAGTGTCTTCAAATACCACAGATCTGAGTAACATTTACTACTTCAGTAACATACTAACAAAATATTTAAAAAAAATCGCGTTTCTTCACGTTATTGCTGCAGCCAGTTTGGAGGAGAGTGGAAAGCCACAGTAAGCTTCCGAAACGAATAGCTAAGCTGTAAAGCATTTTTTAAAAATCTTCTGTAGCTTTTCAGTTGAAAAGCTGTAGCATTTCAATTCAAAAGCTGCAGAAAAAGCATATTAGAGGCTACAGAAAGTCTGTTGACTTTCTTATTACAAAAAGGGCCCATATTCAAAAGAAAGTCATCAGAAAAGCTAGAGAAAGTCAGACTGACAAAGCTTTATTACGGTACATTCTGATATCCTCTCGACGACTTTCTGTTTGAGCAGCCTTTCTACAGCAAAGCATCACAGTTTTTTTTGACGTCAAGGCTCAGTAACTTACACTTGCCGACTTATTTCCGAGTAACTTGCAGATATCAACGACATATTAGTTCCCAAGCGAGCGGCGCTCACTCACCGGGGCACCGCCATGTTTCCCCGCATCCCTACCAGAGCCATGTCACGTGATTTTAAAATCCCTCTCCTAGGTACTGCGGCTAACTTTAGCCGCGGTTAGCGCTTAACCGCGCTTCGAGCAAACGGGCCCTGAAGTCCAAAACTAGAAATCTCCGGCTGGTTAAACTCGTTGATCGAGGATGGGCACGTGAAATGACTCGGTGGCACCGTGTTAGACTCGTAAATGCGTCGTACCGTGTACCTCTTCTCGTTTACTGCGTGCGAAACACCCTTTTCCATTCGGGTACTGGCGAAGGCGGAAAAAACCGCTATTCGCCCGAACTTGGATTTGAAAAAGAAAACGCAGTTCGT
The DNA here is from genome assembly GCA_037355805.1 of Ixodes ricinus. NCBI lineage: Eukaryota > Metazoa > Arthropoda > Arachnida > Ixodida > Ixodidae > Ixodes > Ixodes ricinus. The sequence continues at coordinate 271,814 of JAZHYW010009757.1, forward strand.
CAAATACAAAACCGGACGGAAGAGCCCGGAAAGACGCCGTGTTGCGCCGCCATGTCGCGAATGGTTGCCAAACACGGAAATCACTGTTATTTATTAAGGCGAAAGCCTTACTTGTCCCATTACGCGTAAAAGCGGCGGCGTTGTGTCCAAAAGGTGGTCACACGCACACCAATACGTCATCAGCCTCAGAAATAGAACACAAAGAAAAGCACAGCAACGCAGTGGGGATGTCACCGCCGGAGCGTCGTGTCAAAAAGGAAGATGTAGCACGCTGTTTGTAGGGATGCTTTCGCATTCCTACACGGGAGCAGTACTAAGCCTGTTTAACGATTTTTTTTATTTCCTACTACTGTTCACCCCTAACAGGGGCTCTGACGGGTATGGGCTACGACATCAAATCGACGAGTCAAGTGTGCGCAAGCAGCGCTTTGATCGGCGCCCATGATGCAGGAGCAGCCGTGCGCCCGTAGCTTGGACTGCCACAGTGCCTTGTTCCGGAGTGTTCCTCAACTTGTTCAAATGGCGTCTAACTCCACCACGAAGAAAGCCAAAAGACGCATAGTTCTGCAGCTCTGGACGGATGCCGTGAATCTATCGTCCGCCAAAACCTCGACATCCGCAGTGTCACACTGGGGACTGCTTTCGAGCTATGTTCCATGCTTGGAGTCCGTTACGCTGAATGTATGTTTAGACAGCCGGAAGTTCGTCAGCCTTAATGGCCGTCTCTTAGCTGAGAATTGTAGCGGTGCAACAGCTAGCCTGGGGCATTTAACGTGCACCACGCAGTTGTGATACACGACCGCACGCCGGTATGCGATGCTCGTCCAGATCGAAACGAGCAGGGGATTAAACCATCTAGGCTACGATTTTGGTCAAGGTGAGCTAGCGAAAACGTTCTCGGCTCCTGAGTGGGCGCGACGTCACAGCTTTTCGCTGCGGCGCGTAGTCGACTAATGAGAAATGTTTGGTCTGTTCGCGAGTCCACGCTCAGACTTTCTTTTGATAAGAACGTCTCTGGTGCCATGCTTTTAGGCTTTAGCACTTCCGTCCACCGATCCATGTCATATTGCCACGCGCGTCAGTGAGCGAGCGCGTGGCCGAGCAATAAAGAAAAAAGAAAGCGCGTGCCCGAGTGATTACCGCGCTTGACCTTCGTGCGGAGGCCCAGGGTTCAATTCCTGGGAGTAACGCGTCTTCTATTTATTATTTCAGTTTAATGTTCCATGTTGCTTGTTCGAGGTCCGAACGTTCTAGCCGCCGAACCTTCTACGCCGATTGTTCCAGACGTCAACACGTGTACACAAGGGGCTCCGCGTGGCGAGCCGCAGTCAGTCTCGCCCCAGCGCTCGATCCTGCTGTCACGCCGCTATCGACGCCTGCGTCGCTAGCCTTTCTCTATATTTGTTTTGGGCAGAAGTTCGCCCCATTAAACGTTTAGTTCGTTTCAGTTTTCGCTGCCTCTTCAATTGTCATTTGTGACAATAGTGTGTACTATAGCAAAACAACTTGAGATTCGAAATATGAGTGCAGCAGGTTGGCAGTGTCTTTCGACGTGAAAGAGCAAACGATTTCAGCCCGCAACCGATCTGACCTGGCCGCGGCACTCTCTTCGTAGCGGACGATGCACTTGTTTTTCGGTGTCTAAGGGAACGATGGCGTTTTCTCGTCTTATGTCCGTGTCCGAATAACGCTGGGTAGCAGACAAACCGCACTCTCCGTTCGCAGACGAACGCCATCTTGGCTCGCTCCGTGGGACCTGAGCCCGAGCGGAGCCCTGTGGCGTGCCCGTGCACTCACCTCCCTGAGGACCAGCGGCACCTGGTGGTGTTCTGCGCGCATGTGCCGGTGGGCATCCTGCTCGAGCAGCGTGGCCAGCGACGCCCCGCACAGCAGGCTCTCTGCGAGCAAGAAACAGTGGTCGTCCAAAAGCCACACACCTTTGGCTGCGACCGACTTGGTTTTAATCCGCTTGGGACTACTTGCGACCGGTTTCGCGTGCTGTCGTAAACAGGTCACAACTGCCTTAACACCCGGTTGTAACACAGTCGGTCGAAGTCAAAGGCAAAAACAGCATTGTCGGGTGTTTTCGTTCACCTTTTGACCCTGCCGCCCGTCCAAATGACATATAAATACAAGTAGAAAACTACAGTAGCGGCATTTCATCCCGCGATTTTCTTGTGCGCGCCGTCATTTAGGAGCGCAGAGCGGAAGCCATTGGCGATCGCTTCGAAAATACGCCTTCCCGAGCTTTACATATGGTGTCAGGAAGATATGGGCAGTATTCCAAATACATATCCAAAACACTTTGAGTATTTTGTGTTTCGTTTTAGTTACATTCTTGGGGAATGTATTTGCCAACTGCATTATAGATACTTCATATTGAGTATTTCATATACAGCCCCAAAAACAATCTTGGGCACCGCTCTTCACAATCAAATGTGGGCACTCTTCGAGAGTCGCGTATAAAGAGCTTGCCGCGCCTTGCGCAGTATGAACATTGAAGAAAGAATGAGGAGTTCATCAAAATTTCCCATCTGGTTGGGTGATTTTAAACACGTCGAATTAACGCCATGTCTGAAAAGGCTTCGATGCATCAACCCTAAAATTACCTTACACCGTAAACCTTGATTTTCCTTATGTTGTATCCGCCTATGAACTTATGACAAACAAAGTTTATCTTTAGAGCTGCAGCATTCTTTCTAAGCATTTTATTCTTCGTGTATACAACCTCCACTCTTCGTTTGAAGGTAAAAGTTCGGCAGCTCTCTGCCTGGCTAGATCAGACAAAATTGCGAACTCTTAGCAAGTTTATTAAGTAGTACATTAACGTTTCGCGACCGTCCCTTGCTCACGGGTGAGGGCCGGTGGGGATTCGCACACAAGGATGTAGAGCGCTTTGCAGACGTCCCTGATAAGCAAATATCGACGCCTATCCCCACCGCGAGCAAGGGACGGTTCCAAAACGTCGGGGTGCTATTTGATAAGCGTGGCTAGAGTGACGAAAATAATCCCTGGAGAAGGGGAACAAGGGAGACAAAGGATAAACACAAATCTCCAAACACAACTCTGTGACTGGTGCGTGACCGAAAAAGTCCGCCTGGTCCTGGAATCGAACCAGGAACCTCTCCAGGTGCCAGATCGCCTCGGCCCCGGCGATATTCCAGCGAAGCATGAAAGCGCTCCTACGCGACCTCCTGGGGACGTTCCTCGACGACACTCAGGTGGCAGAACGCGAGGAAGAATTCGGGCCAAACCTAGAGAAAGGATACTCTAGAAACTGCACAGCAGCGGTGTTCGTCTTCGAGAAGACAAGGGCGAAAGCAAGAGGTAACCTACCTCGGACACCGAATTGAACGTGATGGACTAAATCCTGAAGAACAGAAGCTGAAGGCCATCGAGGAATCAAACGCTAACACCAAAAAAATGTACAAGAGCTAAGGTAATTTCTTGGGTTCGTGACGTATTGTAGGAGCTTAATTCCCAGTATGTGTACCATACTCAACCCCTTGTAGGACCTACTCAAACTGAATGCGAGGTGGAAGTGAGACACGGCCCAAGAAACAGAATTTCAGGAAGCAAAGCACGCAACCCAGAACAGCGGATTTTCGGCTGACTTCAACCCATCGAAAGAAGAACTGCTGGAGTGCGATGCCTCGCCGTCTGGAGTGGCAGCCGTGCTTTCTCACCTGACCGACGGCGTCGCAGGGACGATTGCGTTTCGCTCCAGGACCTTATCGCCCGCTAAAGACCAATACTCGCATCTCGAAAATGAAGCTCTTGCCTTGATCTTTGGTGTCACCAAATTCAGAGATTATCTCCTGGGGAGACAAATGACACTGGTGACGGACAAAGAGGCCTTCGTTGGATTCTTCAAAGAAGGCAAAGCTATTGCAGCGACAGCGACTAGCAGGATAAAGACGTCGGCTCTGACACTGTGTGGATACAGTATACAACATACGCCACAGGGCTGGGGCAACGGTACCGCCGACATGCTAAGCCGGCTTCCACTTAAGGAAGAAAGTCAATCACCGACAAGCGCAGAGCGAGTGGCCTTCATGGAGAAACTGGAAACAGGACCACTTTCGGTAAAACAACTCGCGGATTTGGCAGCTGCGGACACGGATTTCAATTAGCTTGGAACGACTATACTGGAAAGATGGCCGACTCAGCCAGAAGATCCGACTCTCGAACCCTTGGGGACCCGTAGAGCGGAGATGTCGGTGGAGGGAGGACGTGTGGTGGTGATTCCACGGAAGGCAAGGCGAGCAGTGCTGCTGGAGTTACACGACACCCACTCTGGCATGACTACGATTAAGTCCCTTGCCAGATCGCTCTGTTGGTGGCCAAACATGGATCGCGACATCGAAAACACGGCCCGCGACTGTCATCAGTTCCAGCAAGCTTAACCTATGTCACCCTCAAGGGAGCCATTGTCGTGGCCAGAAGCGACCATTCCGTGGTCAAGAATTCATATCGACTATGCGGGGCAGTCGACGGACAGATGCTGCTAATTGTAGTAGACAGCTATTCTAAGTGGATTGAGGCTGTTCCGGTGAAAGATTACACTTAAGAAAAGACCGTAGAAGTAATGCGAGAATTATTTACTCGTTTTGGATTACCATACTGTACCGTCTCGGACAACGGGACTCCCTTCACCGGACAACCCTATAAAGGGGTACGGAAACGAAATGTTTGTACTCTCCTTTCTTCATTTAGGTATGCTTCGTGTTGTGCCGGGAGCACAGATACACTAGACTTGACTAGTGCTTCTAGGCTGCAGGCAGAGAAGTCAAGACAACTAATTTTAAAACATATTCAGATTTCAATATGACCTCTGGTGGCGGTCTGTGAAGCTCCGTTGGAATGCCGTCACGTCACGAGTTCCCAAGAATCAGCGTCAGTTCGCGACAGTACGGCTCTCTCGTGGAGTTACGTAGTCCTGAATGTGACTTGGCGGAGAACGCTCATAAGCTGAGACTGCAGCCACAGCTACAAGCGCGAGCTAGCCCGCGCTCCTGGCTTGGAGACAGGCATTTCTAGCGCGAGCGCTCAATCGTTCTGCGAAAGAAGGCTTCAAAGCAGCGACCTCGAGCCCTTGTCTTTGTGGCATTGGCGGCATTTTCAGCTCCACAGTGCTTCTGCAACGCGCATCCAACACCATCGAGATCGCCGTTCTTTGCAGACGTTAGGTAGGAGCTCGATCTGAGGATGCGGGGACCTCTGTCAGGCCAACCATACGCCATTGCTGGGTACTGACGGTTATTTCTACCTATTGGTTCCCCCAAGCCATTACTTCTGCGGTGTGAAACTAACAGGGTGAAGCGATCGCTCGTGGCACATGAAATACCGGCATGGCCGCACATGATGTTACGGGCAAGCTATGTATAGGCCATTGGGCGTACAGCCCTCGGATGGTAATACTATACTCCGTTTCACCTTATGTTGTACCGCAGAGAAGGCTGGAAGCGCGAGCTCGTAGCGTTGGGAGCTGCTCTTAACGCACGAGAGCTTGTGCCGCCGAGATGTGCCCTAGAGCAAGGAGCTCGCGCTTGTAGCCTTTACTGCGGTACATCATAAGGTGAAACAGAGTATAGGCGAGATTGTCACGCGTTGACGCCACCAAGCGGCAAGGCTCGCAACTACAGTACCCTTGGCAGTGCATGAACTACTGATGTCACGAGCGCGATACGCAGTGCGCTTCTCGCTGGCCGACTTTGAAGCGAGGGATGGAGAGCTCCCATCATATCGTTTCCCAGAACGGTGTGCCACACGTCCGAACTGCACTTTACAGTCGAATGGACTCGCCGAACGGGCGGTGCGAACGGTGAAGTCGGCGCTGAAAATGGTTGCTGGCAAAGACCTACAAACAAAGCTGGACCGCTGGTCGCTCTCATACCGGCGAACACCCAACAACACGTCAGGAAAATACCCGGCAGAACCCCTGGTAGGATGTCAGCTACGTTCGAGATTGGACCTCATTAACCCCGCGCGGCTGGAGGAAAAGGAAGAACAACCTCGGACTACCGCTGACAGACGAGTTCCACAAGGAAAAACCGTGTTTATATGCAACTACACATCGGCTTCCCGTTAGATTCCGGGAGTCGTAAAGGAAACGAAGGGAGCGCATGGCAATCATTAGGGAGTTTTAGCGAGTCGCTTTTGGAGCACACGGTTCCGAAATCATGAACGGTGCAGCTGGTCCGTTCGTGAAACCGTACGTGAAATTTAACGTATTTTAGCGAATCGTAAAACTGGCGCAACCATGTAAACAATGATGATGATCGCGTTTGACCGGCAGCCTCATCTTCTATACTTCGTTTCAGCTTGGGTCCAGACGCAGCCGATGCTACGAGCGCGAGCTCCGGGCTTCCAGCGTCCCTGCCAAGCACGCGCGCTCGTGCAGCACAGGCACTGTTCAGGGCCACACGCTCGTGCTTGTAGCATCGGCTGCGTCTGGACCCAAGCTGAAACGGAAGTATAGTAAACACGTAAAACATTCTGCAGCGTGCAAATCCGTGGCTCGTGTTTCTGGCGTACGACTGATGTAAACAAGGCGGCCGACCTAACATTTACGGGTAGGAATTTCAGAACCTGCGAAGCTAGACAGAGTAAAAGCTGTCTGAACGGCTGCGAAGGTAGGTGATGTGTCTCCGTCATCTTGAACTTGAACGAACTTTGACGTTCTATGTCATCGAACCAAAGCATTTCGTCTGCTCGCGGTCGCCGCGGCAGCCAGTCTGCCCGGATATCGCAAACAAGCTTCACTAGCATGTGTAGTTTACAGCATTCACGATCGCTTACCATTGTGAGCAGTCCTCGAAATGATTTGGTTCAACTTGGCCAATGAAGCAGAGTAACAGGATGGCAAATCGCCTCTCGCTGCAATGCGCCTCACGCTCGGCTGGCCCGGTGGAGTACGTGGCCAAACGAACCTTTTTAATGCGAATAGCATTCTTTGGATACTTCACGCACTTTTCGTCTATGTATCTATCTATCTATCTGGCTATCTAACCTCTTACGCCGCGGGACGATAAATAAATAAAAAAGACCGCAGGGCTGGGATTCGAACCGTTGACCCTTTGATCAGCAGGCAGACGCGCTAACCACAGAGCTATGAAGGCAGTCATTCAACGCACTCTAAACGGTTGTTTATATCTTTACCATAGGACGCGCTTTACAGCGCTGTCACAGCTACCGGTGCGCGCGTTCCATGCACGAGGGCTCATTCCGCTCTCGTGAGGCTGAGCACGGCCGCTACATCACCCTCTCCCGAGCGCGGGAGAGGGTGAGCTAGCGGCCGTGCTCAGCCTCACGGAGCGGAATGAGCCCTCGTGCATGGAACGCGCGCGCACCGGTAGCTGTGACAGCGCTGTAAAGCGCGTCCTATGGTAAAGATATAAACAACCGTTTAGAGTACCGTTGGTTGAGACTAGCTGAGACGCCAGAAAGTCTGGTCGGTAGCATTTTGAGTGTTTGTGCGTATGGCGCGTGCTTTGCTCGTCTTCCTAAGTGACACAAACGCACGTGCTGGGCTGCGGAGATCGTGCGCAGGGCTGTGAAAGTGTCAACAAATTTAGAATCGCCTCAAGAGTGGGCTGGCGTATCTAGAGTGTGCCGGCCACCTGACGAACGCGCATAACTCCGCACCGTTTGATGCTATTCGCATTAACGTAGATAATCATTCCCAAAGGATGGGTTCTGCTGATTTTTTTACCCCGAGTCGTGAACGGTGCTGGCTGCGTTTCGGTGACGACTCCAGCGGCCGGAGGGAGAAACGAACGAAGCCCCCAACGACTCGCGCGCCTTAGCAGTGGCGTCGGCGATGCGTTCGAGGACGAACCGTTCGTGTAGAAACGACTCGCTAAAACTCTCTATTTCTACGCCAGACGGCGATTATGTCCGAGACGCCGACCAGATCAGGCTGAAGACTCCGCAAGTGGAAACACCAAATTCGGAGGACGGCACATGGATGGACGACGTCAGTATTACCGAGGCGCCAAACATGCCCGTGCCATATGAAGGGCAACTCGCCCGGGACAGCAGCCCTCTAGATATTAAGTTGCCTAATGTGAGCTAAGGGTGAAGGGGGTGCTACGTACGTACGCGCCGTACGAGCCAGCGGTACGAGTCGTGTGCCCCAACCGACGGCCCCCGGTTTTACGAGCGGGGCCCGGCGGAGTTTCCCTCTCCTGTCAGGAACATAAACGTCGGCGGACCACCCCCGGCAAGGCAGAAGCTGCTTTCTGCTGGTTTTGACTTTTTCTTTCGCTCTAATAAACTCAGTTAACCGCAAACTGGACTCAACCACCATGCATGAACAAAATGTAAGGGCGTAAACGAGCTGGTGTACATTGCACATGGTTGAAAAAAACCCGAGCCTGCGGGTAAACGACACAACACTAAAAAGTCTCTAAAGACTTTTTAGTGTTGTGTCGCTAGAGACTTTTTAGTGTTGTGTCGTTTACCCGCAGTCTCGGGGATTTTCAACCATGAACCAGCATCGCTGTTCAAAGACGTCAAGTAGAAAGCGCGAGGGATCGCAGTACTCGCTCGTGGCGCAATGGCGCGTTGGCACTGGTGGGTCGAAGGCTCGAGGGGCGTCGGCGCCTACAGACCTTTGGTCTTGCGCCGGGTGTTCTTGCGCCGGGTGAAGGAGACGGCCAGCGCGTCGTACATGGCCGTCAGCTCGATGAGCGCCAGGTTGCGCACCTTGCGCTGGTCCGCCGGCGACAGGTGGCCCAGCACGGCCACGCCCGCCGGGTTCGCCGAGAGCGTCACCAGCTGCAAAGGAGAGCCCGTCTCAGGCCGTCATGGCGACACAGAGCCTGCTCAGACACGGCGGCGAACCAGCGGTCAAAGAGACGCCCTTCTTTGGAGCACCGAAATGAAGGAGCTGCATCGTGCTGCATAATGACGTCGGCACCAACAGCAACCTTCTTAGGTCTATCCGTTGACAGGCTCCACGGAAAAGCGTCGTTCGAAACGGTTCTTCTCTAAATTACGGTCAGTGCGCAGGCGAGCTGGTGGGAGTTTACCATGACGATTTTACCCCGAGACTAGGGCAGGAGGAAACTCTTTTCACGGTGGAAGAGAAAGTAACAGGGACAAACAGCGTCTCTAATACCCTAGTTACTCTCAACTGTCATTAAGCCAACGGTCGTTGACATATCTCAACTGTCATTGAGCTCCACTAAGTTGTCCGGTGTACCCGGTACATAGGCCTAACAGCCCCAGTTGAGAGGCGCGTCAAGGGACACAGTTGAAACGGAAACGAAACCAAAAACTGATGTCGCATTATCTTTTTTTAAATAGCCATGCAAATGAGTTATATGCACACTTTTAATTCATCATAGACGCATAAAAAGCCTTCTTTTTTGTTTTTAGAGTAAAGAGGCGACAATCAGAACGTTTCACACGAAGTCAAGCAAGACAGACACAACGAAAATCTTAAGGGCACCGACATTACAATGGCCGCCCCACTGATCCCTATGACAATAGACGCTTTGTAGCAGCTGTGCATGGGCGGTGCCATAACCGACCTTTAGTTTTTCTTTCCTCTTATTCCGTTCGCTTCACTTTGTCTATCTTTTGTCTATCGTCGACTCCTCCAAGTTGGCTCGAAGCTGTGAAAGCACAAACTTGAAGCCTGGAAAGGTTCGCTCTACCCTGACTTGCGTAGCTGGCGCTGCCAGAGGAACCTTGGCTAGCTGATAGGAAGTTCTGGTCGTTCAAGCTCGTAATTCCCCCAGGAACGAATAACGTCTTTGTTTTTGTTGAGGCGCGGCTCCTCAAGAAAAGATTCCAGTAGCACGTGGTGCGCTATCGCTACCCGATTGGCTAAATGGCTTACCGACTGCAACTGCGGTCCATCCTGAGGTCAAACATTAGCGGACGCGTAGGCCTAATGCCAAGCGGCCAAGCGGCGCTTTGAAATCGCCGCCGCCGCTGCCGCGCCGCAAGGGTCAATCCAAAAAGCGAAGTAAAGTTGAAGCTCTTTAGATGCCTAAGTAGAGGCAGACACTGAAGTAGCTCGCTGACCACGCGGTCTCTTCGTGTCTCTGATTTTGATGATGATGCCTTTTTTTTACATATGCAAAAAAAAATGTAAAAAATATCTGAGAGTATGTAGGATTAGTCTCGGCAATATAAGAAAGAAATACGGCCGCAACTTTTCCCATTAAGACCAATTATTCACGCAATTGGCCTTGAACCGCTTCCGTTGAACCGGTAACCGCCACATCAGATTATGGTTTCGTTCCGGTTCGGGTTCAATATGAAGAGTTCGATTTCGGGTTCGGTTTTCTATCGGTTCAGTCAAAAATAACGGTTTTGATCCGGTTTTCGGTTCGGGATCAGGTTCGGTTCGGCCCCTGCCTCAAAGCCGCGCATTCTAAAGGACATACATGTACATGAGGACGTAATCTTCACAACAATAAACCAGATCACACACACGCACACAACAAAAAGAAGTTGACAAAAGTCTTTGTACGGATGTTCCCCCACACAAAAGTGAGAGGTTAAAGAGGCACTGACACCCCAAAGGTCGTTTCTTTTTTTATTGTCTAAAACGATGCAAATTGTAGTCATAAACACGCAAAAAAAAAACGCCTTTTTATTTTTGGCGTTTTTCTCTCCTGCTCCTCACCTCCTCGCTTCTTTTGATTCGCGACGTCGAAAATCATGAAATTTAGAAGCTTTGTAGGCGCCATTTCGATAACATTTATTAACGGCAACCGTAAAACATGTTTTTTAACGCAATTGCGAACGCACTACGACCCTTCTTTTTGAGATACCGAAACTCGGAGTCCGGTGTGATGTCGCCTCCTGGATTTGTATCCACCCTCGGAAAACATGCCGCCTGGGCAGGCGGCACCGCTGGCACGGAATAAAAGCGGTTTTTCCCGGTCCGCCGGCACCCTTCTTTCCCGCTCCTCACCTCCTCGTTTCGGGTCGCCGTGGCAACAGCAGCTCGGAGAACGGAGTCGTGAAAGAAAGTCGACTCGCAGGACTCCGCAATATTTGACGTCAACGCACCGGCGCGGAACGCGCAGGAATTTCAAACTCGGCATTTGGAATTTTTTTTTTTACTTCACAAATGCTGAATTTTCAAGTTTTGAATTTTGAAGGTAATGTCCCGGTATCGTTTTCAATCGTTTCGAATAAAAATAATAATAAAAAAAGATTTTGATGTGTCAGTACTTCTTTAAGAAAGCTTTTCCACTCGGCCTCCAAACAACGGCATTTTGTAATCGGCTATTTTATTTTTCCCGGAGAACGCGCGCAGTGGGCATCGAATGTTGTTCACGCTGGGTTGCACGCCTCCGCTTCGCACGCAGCGGCTCCGAGACTGATTCCCGCGGGGCGATCTTTTCAAGGATTTCGATGACGTACGCTTTGCAACGCAAACTACAACATCAACAAATACATCATCGACGGACGTCATTTCCAGTGGTGAGAATGGCCCATAACAGCTCTCGCTGTTTCACGCGCTCCGGAACAACACAAGAAACGAAAGCGTTCGGAACCACATGGTTCCATGTCTATTTTGTTCCGAACGCTTTTGTTCCCGCATCCCGCGGTGCGCGAACGCGACGCCGATCCCCGACGACTTGGCCGCCGCGTGTCTGAGCTCTCGCTCTGACTGCAATACGGATGAAGACGGGACTGCTCAATTTTATTCGCACGCACGGAAGCGATTCCTCGTTAGCTTTCGTCATTGGTGTTGGTAACACGCAGAAGCAAACCAGACTGATACGTCGAAACACAAGCTTATCTCCGCTTTGACGCGACAATAGGGACTTTTAACGAATCGTTACCGTGTCCCGCGTGAACTACCGGAGCCTTTGAGGCGTGCTTTAAGCGTGACACAGTGCGGTACGCGGTACACGGTTCGCTAAAAGTCCCTATTGTCTCACCCGAAGGATTGTATGTACGGAAACTTTGTACAACGAAAACAGACCTCATATAACAACTACACAGTACTGTCGCTTTAAACCACAAGGCAATAAATTATATGTAAAAATAAAAGCGCCATCTAGTGTACTCTGCACCAATTATCTAATATGCGCCATATTGGGTGGTTCCCGTACCGACAGTTTCGCCCGAGAGACAATGGTCCGGGCAAAGTGGGAGTCGTAGATCTAAAGTATGATCACGTGCTGCAAGTCCAGTACGAACACAACGTCTTGGATAAAGACCGTTCACTGACTTGGATGGCCCAATCACTGATTGAAAGACCAGTATTGTGACCTCGATGCTGACAATTCTTTTTCCAGAATTTCGCGGCGGTCTTTCTTTTCTTCTTTGAACCAGAATTAAACAGCAGCGCACTAAGTGCTCAAATACGCTGTCCTAATATCATGAAACCGAGTTCAATGCAGATGCGCCTCCTCTACAGCTGGAAGATGTGGGGAAAAAACATTATGACAGTTGGTTTTGTGTAATTCTTTATTTATTTCTTTACTTGTTTAAACACTTTAAGCAACCCCGGGCAGCATTTTCTAAGAGATGGGTTACAATGAAAACAGGTAACAAACTCGTAGCAGCGCGCAAACAAACACGGGCGAAGGAAAAAGCGGACAAGACTAGCGCTGGACTTGAACTAAACATTTAATGAAAACAGAAAACCAGAAAAAATAACCAAATCACCAGACTGTCACTGCATCAACACGTGCTCAAAAAAGCTCTTTCTTTTTAATGTAAATATATCAAGGTTTGGCTGACGCCCCCATAGGACTCCTTCCTTCCATATCTCGTAGCAGTTCGAGTGCAGTCTTGTCAGCCCCCCCCCCCCCCCAAATCGTGATGCTCTCGAATTGCACACACAAGCAAGTGACGCAGTGTAAAGGAAGGTGGTTTCCCGAGGTGGACCGCAGCGCCAGTGCGTGCTCACGTGCCCGGTCGTTGACACATCAGCCAGTCTGGCCGACACGACCACAGCTAGACGGGATTCAATAAACTATACCTCAACTGCGCACTCGATGTACCTGCTTCCGTGTTTTACCGTCAGCCACTCTGGGGCATAGCTGCAGAATCTTACTGGGCACCGAAAACCCGAAAACAGGTTGCATGTCTAAAAACACGTGTGTGCAGAGCAAAACAAACAAAAACATCTAGAGGGGAAGCAATCTAGCTCGAGACCTTTTTACTGTTTACAGAATCACAGTCCTGCGTGCGATCTTCACAGCCCAGCACGTCCGTGTTCGTAGCTTCGGAAAGCGAGCAAAGCATGCGCTATACGCACAAACACTAAAGATGGCACCGGCCACAAGCTCTTTTTTGGAAAGGTCTATAGACCCATCCCGAAATTACGCCCTCTTCTGGCAGAGTACTGCACAGCATAAAAATGGAAAGCCGATCGCTTATATCGCTTAAGAATAGTATTATACAAGTAATAGCCCTGCCACATTAATGGAGTCTTTTGCGCACGTCCCTGTGCAGGGTTTCCAGATCTGCCTGAAGAGGGAGTAGTTTTGGGGTGTTGGTCTATGGCAAATATCTCGTGCTCAGAAAAGGCTGCAGGAAGTGCTCGGACAATATTCAAAGCTCGCGTTAGGAACCGGTTCGCGCTTATTAAAACCGGTAACTGGAGTGATATTATGTGCGCTACCTTAAACCAGAACGGAACCGGAACGTAATACAATGCTACTAAACCCGGAACCGAACCGAAATATAGACCAGTTCGACACCCTGATTGTATCATTTCTGGGAAGGAGGGAGCTCGTCAAGTTGCTTTTTCAGTATTTTTTTCCCTCGAACCTCAACGATCGCTTTGAGGGGCAATAGAGGTGTTATTAGGGAGTTTTCGTAGACCGCATTTCTCTCTCCGCTAAGCCCTCCGCAACGAAGAAGCCGCTACTTTTCCTGCGCGCCGGTGGCCTCGACAGTAGAATTCCGGGTATCGTAGCGGATTGAGGAGAACGTTGCGGGACGGCGAAAACCATCTACGAAAACTCTCCGTTACATGCCCAGCCTCTAAAAAGCGCTTATCCGGAGACAGCTTCGGCTTGCCAACGACAAACGTTCTTCTGAATAGCCGAGTACGGCGCGGACACCGGCCGAGGCCTGCCTTCCGCCCCCAGACGGTCGGAGCCCAATGGTCCCATATCTCCCTGCGCTGCCGGTTCCCGAAAGAGCGGCCCTCTTCGCGGCTAATCCAAAGCCAAAGTAGCAAGACATAAAAATAAGACGAGAAGGCGCGGTCACAACGAAAACCATATGACTGTTGCAAAGGACAAAAAAACGCTATATCTTTTCAGACAGACCAGGACGGCTATCAAAATCAAGTAGCAGCCGATGCTCCTCTATCTTGACCTCGCTGGCGTAGTAGATTCCGACGCCAAAGAACTCAATCCATCTGGAAACCACTGCCTCCGTGTGTAGAAAGACATGGCGGACATGCATGAAAGAAAGCTGACGCCATGTGGCCGACATGGATTCCAGCGATGAATCCGGAAGCAGCCTTGTATCTTTCCCTTCCGAGACACGCGGGCGTGGCGCTTCCGGCTTCCATGTCGGGGCAGGACGGTCCTTGCGCCACTCGACGACGGCCACCAGAGCCCGTGACCCGGCCCCGCCCGCCCCGAGAAGGCGCCGGGAGTGCCAGCGAGCACCAGACGGCCGCGCCCGCTCGGACTTTCGACATGCGTCGAAGGGGCTGCGGGCGTCGGTCTCGCTCGATCGTTGCACGCGCGCTCTAGACAGAAATACCTACTTCCTTCAGGCGGCGGGCCGATCCTTGCAACCTGGATACGATGCACACAAAGTTACCTAGCTCAAAAAGCGTAGAGACTTTCGTCGATTGTTCTCGCCGTCCGCTGCGCGATCGGTAACCATCTTAAAGAACCGAAACTCACGAAGCTACCGGCGCCCATGTGCTGAAGCGGCGTTGTTGTTGCGTGATGGGGGAGAAACGGTCTCCGAAATAAGGGACTTATAGTGGATCGCCTTCCGATATTTGATAATTCTACGATGCACACGCCAAGGCGCCGGCCGCCCAGGCAGCACAAGACGTCGAGAGGACGTCGAAATAAGGTCCTAGACGTTGGGCGACGTCGAAGTCCTTAACAAACTTTTTATCGACGGCATTTGTACGTCCACATGAGAGGTTCCGACACCGTCAAACACGCGACGTAGTGACAACGTCATAAGCTTCACCTCGACGTCTTCAACAGTAATCGACGTCTGTTGGACGACTTGTATGAGAAGTTCGTTGAACGTCGAGCACGAGACGTCATAACAATGTCCTGAACAACATCTTGACGTCTTCGACATGAATCGACGTCAGTTCTACGTTTTCTCCGGGAAGTTATTTGAACGTCGAGCACGACACGTCCCAACAATGTCCTGAGCAACACCTTGACGTCATCGAGATTATTCGACGTCAGTTCTACGTTTTTTCGGGAGGTTCTTCGAACGTTGAGCGAGAGACGTCCCAACAACGTCTGAGCAACACCTTGACGTCATTGGCAATATTAGACGTCAGTTCTACGTTTTTTCCGAAACGTTCTTTTAACGCGGAGTACGCGACGTCCCAACTGTTGTATACTGGCAAAGACGGTATGCCAGTAGGCGGCGATGGCGCGAGCGCGGCGCATACCATGCTGCCAGAGCTCGCGCAGTGCTCGCGATCGGTTTCGACAGATCATTAAAAATGGAGCCTTTCATCTGGAACGACCTGGTCTCGGCTCTCTCGTTCGCGTCTTAACATTGGCGACGAGAATACTGGTTACCTGTCGTCGGAGGTCATCGGCATCTCACGAAGGAACGGGGACCTGGATCACGGCTACCACGGTGCTAAGCCAAGAACCCGTAGCGAGCAACGGGAAGAGCCACTGCTGAAAGGACCCCAAGGAAATAGTATGTGCAGCAGTTCTCTCTACTTGTCAACGTAGTGAACGTCGCAGTGTACGAAAATGCCACACCTCGGGAAGGTGCTAGAATTCGACGAGGCCTCTCAGAGTTTCGAGACCTACGTTGAGCGTTTTGAGCTTTTCGTCGCTGCGAACAGCATCAAAGAAGAGAAAAAGGCAGTAACATTCCTAACAGTCATCGGCGATCGAACATACGAAGTCCTCAAAAACCTAGCAGCCCCAGACTTGCCAGGCTCTAAGACGTACAGCGAGATCAAGACTCTATTAGAGGAGCACTACGGGCCACAACGGTCTGTAATAGCCGAACGCTGTAAATTCAACCAACGGAGTCGGCTAGAACATGAATCCGTGGAGGATTTCATTTTGGCCCTCAAGAGTTTGTCTCGATTTTGCAATTTTGGAACATTTTTGCAGAGTGCTCTCAGGGACAGGCTGGTAGCTGGCCTGAGGGACGAAGAAACTCAGAAGGAACTGTTTGCGTTTGCTGAAGAAAAGCTAAGTTTCGCAGTCGCTTGCAAGATAGCGCGGGAAAAAGAAGCAGCAGCAAAACAAACGGCGGACATGCACAAAGAATCCAAAGCAGTGAACGCTATTCATAAAAAGGTGTCACCTCCTGAGAACAGAGGTCATAGGAGAAGCACGTCTCATGATCATGGGTCCAGTACTTCGCAACCAAGTTGCTATCGTTGCGGAAATGAGCATGAACACCGCGAATGTCGTTTTAAAACGTATCGCTGCAAGATCTGCTACAAGACTGGACATCTCAGGAAGATGTGTCGCAACACGCCTGGGAAGACTTCAGAGCGCCACGTTCAAGTCCTCGAGGATTCCGATGATGAGGATGAAGACCTACTGACCGTGTACACTTGTATGAAATCTTCACCGGGATTTCAAGTTCTCGTAGAGGTGGAGAGAGTTCCTCTACTCATGTTGATCGACACGGGAGCGGCGGTCTCTATCATACCAGAAGAAGTTTTCATGAAACACTTTCCCCAGAAAGAGCTCCTGGAAACCAAAGTAGCCCTTCGCACTTACTCCGGTGAGCGACTGTCGGTAAAAGGAAAGATCTCAGCAAAAGTCCAATATAACGGGCAAGAGGAAACACTTGACTTGTTTGTAGTAGCTAGCGAAGGTCGAAGTCCACCAGTGCTCCTAGGTCGCGACTGGCTGCGGAAGCTGAAGCTGGACTGGACGGCTATCTGCAGCATCACTGTTCAAGACCAAGTGGAACAGCTTCGAAAGAAGTATCCGAACGTCTTCGACAGTTCCCCTGGCATGGTACGCGATTATCAGGCACAGGTCATCATCAAGGAAAACAGCACTCCAGTCTTTTGCAAGGCACGTCCTGTTCCTCTGCCCCTCAAGGAAGCGGTGACAGCACAACTGCGAAAGCTTGAAACAGATGGCATATTGCGTCACGTTTCTCAAAGCGACTGGGCCACTCCTTTAGTTGTGGTACCGAAAAACGGAGGAGAAAGCCTTCGGTTGTGCGGTGACTATAAGGTGACCATCAACCCGGTTCTTAAGATGGATCACTACCCGTTGCCACATCCAGAGGACATCTTCAGCACGTTGGTCGGGGGAGAGTGTTTTGCGTTCTCGACCTGTCGTCAGCGTACCAGCAAATCCAGCTCAGCGACACGTCGAAACACCTGCTGACCATCAATACACACCTGGGACTGTTTGAGTACCAGCGACTTCCTTTTGGAGTAGCAAGTGCACCTGCCATTTTTCAATCGTTGATGGACCGTGTCCTGCAAGGAATTGCACAGACGTGTTGTTACATCGATGACATCATCATCGCTGGCAGAGATATGGCAGAGTGCAGCAAAATCCTGGACTCTGTTCTACAAAGACTGTCCGAGTCTAACTTGACCCTCAGAAAAGAGAAGTGCAAGTTTTTTGCGGACTCAGTTGTGTACTTGGGACACCAAATTTCCGCACAAGGCATCCAGCCAACACAAAGCAAGGTCAAGGCAATCACAGAAGCGCCAGAACCTACCAACGTGACGGAACTTAAAGGGGCCCTGCAATCATAATTAAGCGTCTACCTTTTTGCGGTTTCCACGTCTCTGGGGTTCGGGCAAGCCAGCGGGCACGGAGAGAGTCACTAAATATCAGTGCGTCATATTTTAACCGGACGAGGCGGAAACCTCCTCCACCGACGGGGGCGACCCGCGGTACCGAAAGCGCGCGTAATGTGACGTCTTAGGTCCTGGGCTTACTACTGGTCAGAGCCGCTAAAAGCTTCTTTTTAGTCGAAATCCAAAATATAAGTGGCGCGAACCGTTTCAATTATTTATAAAAGTAGTTTTTGTTCAGTATTCGAGATCAGAAAAGAAACAAATGCAGTTTATAAAGTACGGAAACAAGAAATGATCCGTCGACATACCCGCCACCAATTGGTGGAAAAGGCGGCGCCTACTAGAAAAGAGTAGTGGGATCAGGCGCCGACACGGAAAGGTCCCGGATGTACGCGGCGGCGCTGCGGCCGTAGGGACCGAAGGACCCGGCCGGCTCTGAGCGTTCCCAAGGCCTTCGGTGAGCAGCTTTGTCTTGCGGTTTGGCCGTTTCGCGGTATGCCAGCGCGAAGTGGCTCCTATTCTGAACTGATCTTTACCCCGTGTTTGCTGTCGTTTGTGGCCAACGAAGTGTCATGCCGAATTTGTGTTTAATCGCGCAGCAAATGCAATGAGAGCCGCTCTAGCTGCCCGCTACATACAGCCTATCCAGAACACGCTTTAGTGGCGCCCTCTCGCGCCGTCGACACGGAGTACGGCAGCCGTGAGCGCTCGCTCAGCTCACCACCCCTCGTCTAGTTCACGGCCACCCAAGCAACCAAGGACGTCATGAAGGAGATTATTTTTTGCTTGTTTTTGTAATTTTAATTTGCCTATAACTTCTAAAATAAATCGAAATTCGAGAAAAGAAAAGTGTCATTAAGTTACTACGTTCAGTGCGCTCAGGTTTGGTGCAAATTAAAAATTAGTAAAAAAGCCATTGCAGGGCCCCTTTAAGGCTTATCTCGGAATGCTGACCTTTTACGGAAAGTTTCTGCGCAATCTAGCTGAAACGGCGTCGCCATTGTACGAGCTCCTGAAGAAAGGACATCACTGGAAATGGGACAGCAGCTGCAAGAAAGCCTTCCAAGCAACAAAGGATCTGCTAGTCAACAGCTCAGCTTTGGCATATTATGACGTAGACAAACCGATCGGGGTGGTTTGCGATGCATCAGCCTACGGTCTTGGAGCTGTTCTGTTCCACAAGACGTCAGAGGGTGCGGAAGTGCCTATTGCCTTTGCGTCGCGAACATTAACACCCGCGGAAAAAAACTACGCTCAAGGAGAAAGAGAGGCCCTGGCTGTCATATTTTGCCTCAAACGATTTCACCGTTATCTCTATGGAAGATTCTTCACAATATACACAGACCACCAGCCTCTTTTGGGGATTCTGTCTCACGACAAGGCCGCTCCAACCTTGGCCGCTGCTCGAATGCAACGATGGGCGTTGCTTCTGTCAGGCTACAACTACCGACTCTGTTATCGACGTGGCAAGGACAACGAAGCAGCAGACGCCCTCTCACGTCTTCCTTTGCCTAGGTTGTCTGAAGACGCAGAGAAAGAGTGTTTGGCGCTCTTCGATGCCACACCCATAACTGCCATGGAAGTAAGCAAAGCAACCTCGGTGGATAACTTGCTTAGCTGAGTACTACACTTCACGCTGCGAGGGTGGCCAACGTCTGGAACATGCGACAGAGCTGCAGCCATTTTATGTTCGTAGAAGGGAACTCTCAGTAGAAGAAGGTTGCCTGACATGGGGGCGGCGTGTCATAATACCGAGAAAACTTCAAAGTACAGTCCTCTCCTTGCTATACGAAGAACACCCCGGCATGTGCCGCATGAAGATGCAAGCACGAGGATTCGTCTGGTGGCCGAATCTCGACAAAGACATCGAAGAGTGTGTTCGAGGCTGCAAGGTTTGCCAAGTTGTTCAGGCAGCCGCTCCGGTCATATCTCTACATCCATGGACGTATCCACAACAAATCTGGCAACGCATCCACATTGACTTTGCAACCAAGAATGACGTCAACTTCTTGATTATCGTGGATGCTTATTCTAAGTGGCTGGAAGTCTTTCCAATGCGTTCCACGACCACCACCAAGACACTGGAAAAACTCCACATTGTCTTTGCAAACTTCGGACTGCCGGAGGAAATTGTGAGTGACAAGGGGCCACAATTTTCACCTCATGAATTTGCGGAATTCATGAAACGAAATCTAATTAAACACATAAAAACGCCTCCTTACCATCCCGCTTCAAACGGAGCAGCCTAAAGGGTAGTCCAAACCACAAAAAAAGCGTTGCTCAAGCAAGTTCTTCATGATCAGTTCACCAAGTCCATGCGAAGCTTACAAGAGGAGCTCTCCGACTTCCTTATGGCTTACAGAAACACGCCATCAACGGTGACAAAACTATCTCCATCAGAACTCTTTCTGAAAAGGCAACCACGAATTCAACTGTCGTTGTTGAGGCCCAACTCTACTGGTGCCATGTGCGACAAACAGTCGCGACAGAAACAAACAATCGACTTGGATCGTGCTCCAATGCGATCATTCACACTGGGCGACAACGTGTTTGTCAAGACGGTACAAGGCCAGTGTTCCTGGGAGGAAGGGTGTGGGAACCATTGGGTTCCCTCTATCCCTATCTAGGCCTAGCTTCAAGCAGGCCGCGGGAGCCGTCGTCATCAATGGCGTCGGGCTCCCCGATACAAGGAACCATGAGGTCGAATTCCCCGAAGGGGCCGGCTCTCCCTTGCCCATTTTGGGTGAACGCGCCATCGGCACACCCTTGGGAGTGATTATGGACGCGTCCCGTTTTGGAGTGACCTTCTACCGGCCTCCCCGGGCGCGTCTATTTCCCGCAGGCTACATAAGCCGGCCACACCCTGTGGCCGGGGCTCTTGGTTAGGGGTGGCTACGCTCGACGGAGCATTCATCGTTATTTTACTGCTACCCCTTTTCCGTGATCCTGCCAGTTACGGCAGCGCGGACCCTTCTCCTGGTGATCCTGTCAAATAAGGCAGCGCCAACCTCATTTCTCTGTTGTTTCGCCTACGGGCGCAAAGCGTGTGGCGTAAGGCCAATAAACACGTTTCTACGGTATCCCTGTGTTTGGTGTGTTCTCCCGTCCATCGGAGCCTAACGGCAGTCAGCGGACGGACCCGGCCGTAGCCGCTATAGCAGCGGACTACGGAGTGGGTGTTACCTCACAGCGATCAGCAAGGTAAGTGGAAACCCACATTTTGCAACCGACGAGTTACGGAGTGGGTATTTGCCTCATTGAGGACTTTGGGGTAAACTAGAATCCCACAAGGGGTGGTGGTAAAGGTCGTCAGCCCTGTGACCTATCTGGTACAGGTAGAAGGAAAGGTACGCTTCGTGCATGCAGACCACATGAGACGTCGGCAGACACCTCGGGAGCCAACCAGTACCTCGCCGTGCGAAGCACAAAGCGACTGTCCATTCGGCGATTTGCCGTGTGAAGCACAAAGCGACTGTCCATTCGGTGATTCGCCGGCATCTCAAGAAATGCCTGACAGTCCCACGACAAGCCAGGCTAGTTCAATGGTCGATGACCCTGCTTCAAGGTCAAAGTTTAAAGTCGACCCTGCTTCAACAGCCTCAGCTTCGTCATCGGAAGCATCGCCACTTCAAGGGAACCCAGAAGTTCTGCTGCGACGACGTTCTCGAGCCCGGAGGCCCCCTTCCCGGTTCGCTTCGGACAACTTGTCCTGAGGGGAGAAGAATGTTGTCTACTGGCCAAGACGGTATGCCAGTAGGCGGCGATGGCGCGAGCTCGGCGCATACCATGCTGCCAGAGCTCGCGCAGTGCTCGCGATCGGCTTGGACGGATCATTAAAAATGGAGCCTTTCGTCTGGAACGACCTGGTCTCGGCTCTCTCGTTCGCGTCTTAACACCAACAATGTCCTGAGCAACTCCTGGACGTCATCGACATTATTCGACACCATTTCTACGTTTTGTTTTTGGAGGTTCCTCGAACGTTGAGCGCGAGACGTCCCAACAATGTCCGAGCAACACCTTGACGTCATTGGCATTAATAGACGTCAGTTCTACGTTTTCTCTGGGAAGTTCTTTGAACGTGGAGCACGAGACGTACCAACAATGTCCTGAACAACACCTTGACGTCATCGACATTACTCGACGTCAGTTCTACGTTTTGTTCCGGGAGGTTCTTTAAACGTTGAGCGCGAGACGTCCCAACAGTGTCTGAGCGAACATCTTGATCACCCTGAACAAGCACCTTAATAGAGCCCAAGGTGCTGCATATCACTTTTAAATTTCTCGTCAATGTCACCATTTTTGATACTGTGTATGCAATCCAACTTTCAACCTGGCTGAGCTGCAGAAATCTCTTTACAATATTATCATTCTCGTGATTGTTGTTTTAGCAGGAATCGCTTGAAATGCCGAGAATTCACAACAAAAACCAGGTTTTAGCTCGGAGTCAGCGGGACTGTTTATAGCATTTTTAGCGTTTGTAACTTCATATCAGCGTCATTTAAGCTTTAATAGAATGTTAATAATGTAAGAGATTTCTGCAGCTGAGCCAGGTTGAAGGGTGCACAGCATGCACGGTACCGAAAACGCTGTCATTGACGAGAAATCTTAGAAGTGATATGACAGGTCCTTGGGCACTATAGGATGCTTGTTTAGGGTGACTCCGATTTACACACAAAACTGCGTAACCATGGAAGTGGCTGAAATTACCGATCACTAGGGAGCTGAAGCAACACCGTTCCCATAATTCCTGGAGTGCGGGCGGGGGCGCTTGGAGGGTTTAGCAAATGGTCTTTTCCGTCCGAATATACATGCTTTCGCGAACATACCTTCGAGCAACGAAGCCAGATCCGGTTGACTCCATTGTTCCACGGTGACCCAGGTCGAGGCCGTTATCAAATGACATCCCGTTCAGTCTCGACGTATGCTAGACGTTTTATGGTCGTTAAAATGGGACGTTATTTCAACGTCGACATAACGTTATCACAGACGTGCGCTCGAAAGTTTGTCGTTAAATGGGACGTTATGATGTCGTTAATATGACCTTCTCAATTGACATACCGTTCAGTTTAGACGTATACTCGACGTTTTATAGTCGTTTAATGGGACATTGTGTCAATGTTGATATAACGTTATCACTTGACTTCCCGTCCAATTCAGACGTGCACTCGACGTTCTATGGTCGTTACGTGGGACGTTTTGTCGACGTAAAATCCACGCTTTTTTCCAGACATTGACCTTTCCATATTACGTCTAAGGGACCTGACGTTCAGACTTTCGACGTTCTTTGGACATGTGGTTCCTGACGTCATCGACGCTCTTTCGACGTCTTTTCAACGTGTCCGTGCTGCCTGGGCGAGTATCAGGTGTCGTTATTGGAACGAAACCTTCTATTCTCCCCGATCGCGTACGTCGTTGAATCAGATCGCTTCCTCTGCCTCGATATTCGGTAAGTTATTTAGTTTGAAATTAGGTTATACACCCCCAGTTGTATCGGTGCTACTGCTCTGGCAACCTGCTGCAACGTGGGCAGCGCCACCGCAGGCTATTTAAGGGACGCCACATTTAGCTTCATTCGCTTTTCTTCAATCTTAGCCCACTGCTCGTGTCATTCTTCGATACAGCAGTCTTTATTTCGCGTTGCATCCTGATTTTGAAGACAGGCGGCACCGACGACGACTGACGGGCTGAGAAGGGCAGGGCGTGTCCTTCGGAAGCCTTCGGCACGCGCTCCTTGTCGTGTTTTCCTGCACTCCCGAAGCCCGAGCGCGCTGGAAGGAACTGAAGGACCTCCCTGCCGTTCCACATAGACCGCAGTTCTTTCGGGGAAGAAACGCGACTGCGTGTAGAGCAATCAAGGGTTGAGGACACGAAACGGGTAGATTATTCTTAGAATAGAATGCTCATGGCAGTATAGTTTCGCGATTGTTGGAGCTCGAGTAATTGCAATATTCAATTTACTGACGTTGATCATTTTCATCTTTCGACCAGGTAACACTGCCCCAGTTAGTCACACCATGGTGACAATACACCACGTAATCATGATGTGTAGTTGAACGCTCATCTCCTTCTGGGCGCCCCCTTTTCGCCCAAGATCGCCCCTTCCAAGCACCCCGTGAGGCGACACGACTCCGACATAAGTTGTACGGCGGTCTGTTTCCGTCCGTTTCTATTTTTTTTTTATATTGCCGTGGAGAAAGTTTTTTTTGTTTGTGTAAAATTTCGTTTGTGTTTTGTAGGGGCCTTGCTCATCACGTGTGTCCGGACAGCAGTGTTGTAGGCGTTACCGAAAAAAGTAACTAAATACGTTACTCGTTACTTGCAAATAAAAGTAACGCGTTACCGACCTACGTTACCTCAAAATAAAAGGAACGCGTTACCGTTACCGTTACTGATAAAAAGTAACGCACGTTACTGTTGCGTTACTTTTTATTCACGAACTAAAACATTTGCTGTTTCCACGTTTGGTATGTGCGTAAGCGCCATAGCTAAAATATGTCCATGCGGAAACTTAATTACCCTCTCTTTTTAGGGTTTCACCCGAATAGTTACAAGAAAAAACGCGGAAGTATATATGAAGCTGATTTATAACATGTTGGCACGGAACTTAACAGAAGAACCGGACTCCCTCATTAGCACAGAAATTAAGACCAGCCGAGATTGAAACTTCGAATATATTTTATTCACAACATGTCGAAGTACAGATAGTTGCTGTGACCAAGTTCCTCCGTTACCCGAAGCACAGTCCTCTGTTGTACTTCAGCAACAGCTGAATTTCGAAGTTGGCATCTGACATTCTACCTCGCTTCTTGGTAAACACGTCCGCGCCTACGCTAAATAGGCGTTCAACGGATGCGCTCGATGTGGAGGACAGCGGCATTTTTTGACTAAGGAATTTATGACTGGGCACTTAAAAACACACAAAAAAATTTGTTTTTTAAGTTTTAGGAAGTAAAGTAACGTAACGTAATTTCGTTACACGTTACTCAAAATAAGTAACGTAAGTACGTTACCCGTTACTTCTTTGGAAAAGTAACGAGTACGTTACTTCGTTACCAAAAAGTAACGCGTTACCGGTAACGCCGTTACATGCGGACAGTCACTCACAAGCTAAGTTGGTTGTCGGTCAATCGCTCAAAGCCTCCGCTCCTCTTCAGAGGCCAGATTCATAAAAAACCTCTTACCTACGACAACTTAGCTACGAAGTTCGTAAAGTTACGATCATCGTAAGATGAGGCGAAAACGGTATTCACAAACGCGTTCTTAAGTGAGAGGAGGAAAGTTACGACCTCCTACAGAGAAACAACGACTTCCGGTGCTGTTGCTATGGCGACGGCGTCTTCGGCAACACGAACAACCAATCGGAGAGCTCGGCATAGTTCGGAGCACGTGGATTTTTAATAACAAACACAGGCTAACTACTCGTTGATAGTCAGCTCGGTGTATGTCCTGTCCTGTCTATGTGCAAATGTTTAGTGTTCAAGCTGTTTCTCATAAACACAGATGGCCTTTCCACCACCACTTGTCTGGGGTTCGTGTCCGTGCAGTGATAAATTGACGCTAACACGATTTAAACGCTTCGTTGACTGCTACGAACTCGATCGCTACGAAGTCAACACAACTGTCATCGTTGGTAAAAGCCCCGTGCCAGTCGTTTGCAAAGCGACGTAGAGAGAAACAAACCGCCGCGGCGTTTTTCGCGGCCTCGGAAATGCAGGAGCGAGCCGACGTTAAAAAAGATACGTTTGAACTACGAGAGTGTCAGCAAGAGTCGCGCAAATACCTGTTCACACTCGGAGCGGACGCGCGCGTTTGATCGAAGTGCTGGATTCGCTCTATTAGACCGCGCCTTGGTAAGCGCTTCGGGGCCGATCTTTTACGATTGCAACTCGATACTGACGTGACACTCGGCAAAGAAAGGTTGGACCGTCATCGCGTAGCTCCCACGAACTGTTATAGCTCGACAGTGACGTAGCGTCGTGTCAGAATAAAAATGGCATACTAATAACAAAGTGTACATACCGTGTTGCGAAGGTAATCCACACGGCGTTTATTTGAGCTCTATATCACACAAAACAAGTCGATAGAATCAATGAGAGTCCCTTTTCGACGACAGCGTTCGTCACCGCTGCCTCAGAAAACAAGGAGATCGAGATGACAAGGGGAAGAGATTGACCTCTGAAATTAAGTTCAGCGATCAAACTATTCATACGGGAAGAGTCCACAAGGGTCGCGCGGGCATATTCCATTCAGCAAGCCAGCCGGTCGTGGGCAGACGGTCTTGGCCAGGGACCGTCGGAGTGCCTCCTAGGCCTATATTTTGCCGAGATCGCTTGGTCGGTGGGATCGTTGCCTTCGTTGCTTTTCCCGGGTGTTTGCGGATCCAGCGTTCATGTTCGTCCTGGTCGATTTCAAGTACATTTCCCTTTTTTCTTGCTGCTTGAAGTCGGGACGCGCGAGAAGAGCACGTAGAAAAATAAATGTCTGTTGGTTGTCGCGACCGAGTAACTGAGCAACGCTGTTGGCCATGTCGATTTGATCGTAAAAAGTGCGTAAGACAGCTTCGGAGCTGTCGTAGGATTCTGTCGTAACCTGCGCAAAAGTTACGACAATTTCGTTTCGAGAATACGGATTTTCTCTCAAATTTGTCGTACGCACTTTTTTCGTCGTAAGTTCGCTTCGAGAATCCGGCCTCAGGTCCCGAAAATGGGAAAGGGAAGGGCTGTCTTCCAAACCTTACCCAAATAGATCCGAGCTACTCCGGCGGGTCGTGTCAAGTGATAACACATATGAAGCGGCACTGGACGCTGGTAGGTTTTCGATCGCAAAGATACAAAATCCTTACCCTGGAGTCAGATCGAGTATAGTTTGGAAGACGCGCAAGGATACGAGGGCCCGGCACAACAGATGGACTGCATTGGCAGGTGTCGTGCGGCGTCAAGTATGACGAGCAGCGAGGTCACCGAAAAGCGGAAGAAGCGAGGAAGAAAGCCGTGATGTTTTCTTGGGGGTGTTCGAACAGACATCGGACTGCCGGACGCCTCAACTTGTACGATTTTTGCCGGAGTCGTGTCGTCTCACGATTTCTAAAGTGTCCGGACAGGCCTTCACGCTACTCGGCTACCTGAGCTCTCGCCCCTTTGACCTCCACCCTGCATGCATGACTGGAGCTGGCCACCAGAGGGTTGAAATGAAAATGACCAGCTTCCACCATCTCCCGATAACAATCAGCCTCATCGAGCGATGCCGTAGACCTCGTCGTCTTGAACCGCCTGCTCGAAATGCGGAAGGTAGACACGAGGAAGCTGAAGCGCGATACGCCGAGCGAGCCAATTTTGCGAGTGCGTGCAAGGGGACGCCGTGCGTTGGGCGAGGTACGTCACCGACCCACCAAGCATGGCGGCCTTCCCGAATGTGCTGGATCCGAGGGTCCCGCGTATAAATCAATTTATTCACGGAACTATTGCGCCATTACTGAGGAAAGAAATTTATCAGTAATACAGGAACGTACAATAGATCTTAGCAGTATTAGAGAGTTTTAGTAGATCGTTCCGATGACTCCGATAACGATACCCGATACTCTGCCTCCGCCTTTGCGCTATACATATATAGTATCGTTATCGGGGGTATCGGAGGTATCGGAACGATCTACTAAAACTCTCTATTGGCAACTTTCAGCGAGTGTGGTACCGTGGTGTGAGAATCGTGCATGCTAGCTCCTCAATGATCGGCTTCCGAATGACGGTGCATGCTTACCCCTTCCTGACGTACAACTATCAGCATACGACTCTTATATCGGTCGTATTTCACAAAATTAAAATTGCCTACGCGTTGCAGACCTAACCTCGTACTGCTGTTCTACGGCGATCATCCTGATGACAGCCATTTTTATACAGAGCCCTTTATTGCGAGAGTTTGGCCAATGGGCGGAGCAAAACCCACCGCCAGCGCCGAATATTCCCCCCGCGGTTAGAGCGTAAACTAAAAGTGCGACAAAGCGTCGACCAATCAACGGACCGCGACGTCACAATATTTGAAACGACATTTAAAGCGTGAAATAGAAGCGTTCAATCTCGCAGCAGCAATGGTCGCAACTTCGCAGTTTGCTCTGGTTTGGAGCGCACGTTCGTTTATTCTACCGTTGAATTTGGACGAGCCGAAAACCTTACATGCGCCAAGTTCTCAGTCACCGAGAGTTATACCTTTTTACTTTAGAGACGCTAAAACGGTTTAAGTTAGTCGAGTCGCATTTTTAGAGCTCACGACCACCGCTAGGGGCTGTTTCGCGTCCTGTGGTTGGCCACGAGATTCTCGCCTATTCAAACCAATGAATCGCCAAACTCTCGCAATTCACGGTGTTTTCATAAGAACTAGCGCGCCCCCACAGGCCGCGAAAGTTGCGAATAGTTGTCATATTTCATTTTTGGCGAGTCCTAACTATGAGGGACAAATGAGCCTGCCGCGTGAGATTGCGGGGGTTGAAGGAACAAGCACCAAGGAAAACATCGCTGAGGATGAATTCCGGCTCGTTGAGCGGTTCTGAAGGGCTTGATGCGCTCGGGAAGCATCACCGTCCAATTCATCATGTTCGTGCTCATTGCCAGCACACCCGTCAAGGAAAGTTTCTTTCCCCTCGACCCCGCACAGATTGGCTGCGGGTTGTCAGATGTGCTCACAGGAAGCCAGTGGAGGGCAACGCCTCGCCCTTTCTCCGAGCTTCCCAGCAGACGACGTTTTGTCAGTCCGGCCATCTGTCCTTGGACGTCTCGAAGCGGGTCACGTTCCGACGCACCATCCGTCACTCGGCCGACGACGGGAAATGAGCGCCACGTTGGTCACGCGCACCGCAACCGCGCGCGCGCCGAGGCACGAAGCCGCCATTGCGAGAAATCCTTTCGCTTTCCCACAAACGCCATTTTAAAAGACCGTTAAAACACTTGCAACCGCGTACTAACGAATGAGACAAGACCGGTTTTTAAGCCTCTTTCGACCGGATGCGCTGCTGCGAAACTGGTCGTAAGCTGTCACAAGAGGCTTAAAAACCGGTCTTGTCTCAATCGGTTGTAGTCAAACGGAAGAGTGTGAACAGGGCTTTAAGAACGCCGAAAGAGGCAGCGTTCGGCAGTCCCAGTCGACGCAGAACTCGCCTGCAATCCGTGCACCTTTTTGGGCGACGATGATCCCTGGGCGCTATCCACTACACAAGAAAGCGGGAAGCAAGGCACCGAGTCGAGGCTCTGGAGGTTCTCGTTACTTTTTCGGCGCGGACTGGAGTCCTTCCTTCTTGTTGGCACCGGCCGCTGTCTTGGTGCTCGGTGCGGAGCGACTGTCCAACGTACGATTCCAAAATATACTTTTGGGGGTTCTAATTGGCTTTTGGAAAGCTCGGGCGAATACCTTTCTTCATGTCGCGGACTGTTGTAATATTTCTGAGAGATTCGTCTTGTGCGATTCAACTCAGACAACTAGCAACCATTATGTTAAGAGAATATCGCGGGAGGGCTTTTATCTCCGATTCAAGATATTTACAAATCTAGATGGCGCCACCGCTCTGGCTTGGCAAAAGACGCTTTGAAGGCCAAGAGAATCCGACACCTCCTCCGCACGAAATAAGCCCAATTCAACTTCCGGTTGGTGTTCTTTGATAGTGTGTCGGCGCACTATGCTCAAAGACAACTTTAAAAGGGAATAAAAATGAATTGGGGTGTGTGTATGTCTATACAGCCCAGAACTTAGTCTGCCTCAGTGGGCGTCTGGATAGCCTGGGGTTTTTAGCGTGCACCACGCAGTAGTGATACGCGACCGCACGCCGGCACGATGCTCATCCAGATCGAAACGGGCAGTGGTGGGGATTGAGCCCAGCATCCTGGTCAGCGAGCTTGCTGCACGCGCTCGAGCTGGTATGCCAGACCACCTGGCCGCCGATCCCTATAGACCTTCAAAGAGCTGGTATGCGCCAGACCACTCACGCGATCCCCCCATAGACCTCTCCAAAAAGAGCGCGGCCGGTGCCATCTTGACTGTTCGTGCGTATGGCGCGTGCTTTCCTCGCTTTCCAGTCGACGAACACGCACGTGCGTGAGATGTGCAGAGACCGCACGCGGGACCGCGATTTTGTAAACATTAAAAAAGTCTATACCCGCTGCCCCCGGGCAGGCGCGAGCGCGCGTCCGCAAGACGCGACCATGTTATGCTGGCAGCACCACCCAGGCGGCGCTGTGACGTTCGAGTTTGCACGTGCCACGTTCGAATGCAAGCATCTGTCAGTATCCGTAGACGCGCGATAACAAAACGCATTAAAGAAAAAAACTAAAATAAAAAAAGAATTATGCAGCTCGCGGCCTCAGCGTCCCATTAAACATTCCTTTCAGCTTTTTTTTTATTTTATTGCTTTCTTTGATGGCTTCCGTGAGCCCGTATGTTTCACTGAAGCCGAAGCTACTTGCTATGGCATGTTCCCCTGAGCGATGCTCGCACTGCACGAGCGCGCGTGCTTGGTAGGGACACTGAAAGCTCGGAGCTCGCTCTTCTAGCCTCTCCTACACTGGCACTTATACTTCGTTTCAGCTTGGGTCCAGACGCAGCCGGTGCTACAAGCACGAGCGTATGGCCCTGAACAGTGCCTGTACTGCACGAGCGCGCGTGCTTGGCAGGGACGCTGGAAGCCCGGAGCTCGCGCTTGTAGCATCGGCTGCGTCTGGACCCAAGCTGAAACGAAGTATAGAATGGAACGGAGTACAAAAAAACTGTAGTGGGGAAGCATATTGACGCATGTTCGAAACGCGAGCCAAATATTCTATTTTGCTCCCCTGGAGCGCTGCTCAAAACCTTGAGAGCTACGGGCCATGAGAAAACGCGAACGGCGTGAACGAAGTGATTAAGCCTCTTCCTCTGTTCCTGCATTCTTGGTGCTATTTGGGGCATTTGGCGTGGTAGCTGCCGTGCACCTGTGGCCGTGCACTGTGGCGGTCGGACTGGACGGACCAAAATTGTCTCCTGGGGGCTTTCACGACAGGCCCAAACATCAACATCGTAGGGACGAACTCATCTTACCTGGCACCAATCCCAGTGCACTGCCAGATTGCCCGGCGGGGACTGTTTTACTCACTATGCATGTTATCTCGCTCACTTTTTATCCTGCTGTCAGTTGTGGCGTATTGCCGAAAATGGCCCGCGTCGATATGGAGCGCAGTCGATGGCGCGAAACCGCCAAGTGCCCCACAAACAGCTATCGCTGTAAAAGCGTCCACAGTAGAGGAGCCCGAAGGCGCGGAGATGGACGTCCAGTCCAAATCCTGCCTTGTGGAGCAGCTGCCCCGGTCCGAAGCTCCACCGAATCCCGGACCGAAGCAAGACTTCACCGGACCGAAGTGCACCAGACAGAAGCTGATCGGGCATAAGCTAACTTCCATCGTAAACCGGAGACACGGCAAAATAAAATAAAAAAACGGACACAACAACAACAAGGCTCGAACACAGCTAATTGGAGGAAAAACTCGTAAATCTTCGCGCGACCCGGACAAAAGTGTCGCCCATTCTTTTTCTTGCACTCGAACAAAGCTCACCGAGCGACGCCGCTCGTTTTCACGACTCTGAATATCACTTCCTCATTGAAGTGTGTGCGTTTCCAAAAGTGCGATCATCTTTCCTCCGACATCGTTGCTGCTGCGTGTCTGTGCTCGGGGGCCACGCACTTGCGAGTTTAGGAAAGTTACACTCGGGCGCTTCACTGCGCGTGCAAGCTCGGGACACCAGTCGGGACGACGTCCATGCAGCGAAGACTCGCGCACATTCACGACGTTTCCTCGCTTTCGAGGCTCGAGCGCTATGCCCCCGTTTCTCACGTCATGCCGAGCCTTACGAAGGGAGCGCGAGCAGACAATCGAAGAAACGTTCCCGCGCATGCGCAGTACAGCGGGTGTCTGGCAACGCGTCGGCCCGCGACAGACTTTGGTCGGATAAACTTTTCGTCGTGGCTGGACGAAAAGAGCGACGAGCTCCCGTCGTCCGTGAGGATGTCTGCGGGTGCGGCGAGCATTGACCGGAGTCGGCCCGCGTGAGCAGTCCGTTCCGGAAGCCCGCGTTCGTGACCCGCCGGGAAAGTTCGGTCGGGGAAACGGAAGGCTTCCAGCTCCGCTGGTCCGGCGGCCCAGGAGCGGGTGTCCCGTGCGAGGCGCGTCCCTCGGCACGCGAGCTGTCCCGCCGCCGACCAGGAAAGCGACCGCGAGCACTGAGCCCCGCAACCGAGCACCGCCGTGAAGAGCTTCCCCGCCGCCGGAGCGTGGCAGGCGCTGCCTGTCTGCTCACGCAGTGCTCACGCGGGACTTTCTGCCTGCGCTTTCTTTTGTCGGGGCAGCTCCGGGAGCAGGCTGCAGCGCCACGCGCCCGGGACGCGTCGGTCCGCGTCTCTCCCTGTACGCCATTTCGGTGACGTCGTTGGCCATCCTTGCGATTGGAAACATGCCTCGGCTTTCGAGCCAGGGAGCCCAGGCGTCTTGCTCCGTCGCCGACTTGTCTTGACATTTCACGCGGACGGCCCCTTTCAGATAGACTTTCTGACAGCTGGAAACGATGCTTTTAAAGCGGCGATGTAAACAATCTTCGTAGTACTACTGTTTAGAAGCACTCCTTGAAATGCCTAACCCATACAACACGCGTTACTCTTTTTGTCCACGCGATGACAGTCGTGGTAAAAATCGGAGGAAAACGAGCAGCGTTCAAACCAGAAGGAGCGGCCAGCCGATTGAATGCCGGCTCCTTTTCCTCCGACGTTCATCATAGTCACGCGCTGGAGTTGAGAGCATGGAGTTCCAGAGATTGTTAGAGGCTGGGTCTACACGGATGCAATCGTAGCGCATGGAATCGAGCAGGGACCAAACATACGCATCCTGTCTCCCTTCCTCTTCTACTACCAACCAAAATAGTCGAATCTCGATTCGATGGGCTACGGACGCATCCATGGAAATGTAGTCGCCTATATTGGCTGCGTTTCCATGGATGCGACCGTAGCGCATCGAATCGGGATTTGACGATTTTGATTGGTAGATGAGTAGAAGAGGAAGGAAGACAGGGTGCGCCTGATTGGCCCCTGTCCGCATCCAATACATGTCAATCCCGCCATTGAAGCGATTAGACACAAGCCACAACCCGAATGCTCGTCGAGGTATTGATTGTCACGAGCCCAAATCCAATGCTCACGTGGTGCTCCTATCCACTGTAAAAGTCGTATTCAAATAGTGTCATCGCGAGGATCGCAGCACGATGCCAAAATCAAGGGAATCGCATCGTTGACAACGCCAACGACGCCATCCTCGTGACTTGGTCATCGTGCCCTCCGAAGGAGAGAGAACGTCCGCTTTGATAGTCGAAATTCGCAACTTTCAGCGATAGTGGTACCGCGGTGTGAGAATCGCGCTCCTAGCTCCTGGATGATTGGACTCCTAATAAACGGGCTTACCTACACCTTCCTGGCGTAAAAAAATAACGTAAGGCTCTAATACTGCTCGTATATAGCAAAACTAGAATTACTTACGCGTCGCTGACCCAGCCTCGTACCGCTGTTCTACGACGATCATCCAGATGACAGCCATTTTGATAAAAAGTGGCGCCATTCATTGTTGTAGAAATGCTCGAGGCTCGTGCCGCGCGCCACTTCTGGGAAATTCATGGCGTCTGAAATCTAGCTTTGTGCTGCGCTCTGCCGCCATGATCTTCCCAAGGGCTGCACGTTGCACGTGCCTCGTGCATTGACGAACATTGCGCTATTTTGATAGGCACCAGTGCGCCCTCTATAGGTCGTGAAAGTTGCGAATTATGCCACCACAAAAAGCTTCTTGGTCAGTGGCATTGCGCGCGCGTATACTTGGGCACCGCCTACTTTTGATATTGCCACGATGGTGGAGACCGAAACGGGCGCAGCACGACGCCATACGAGGGGATGGGACCAATCAAACAGCATCAAAATCGGACCAACATGTCACGTGTTCTCTCATTACTATTCCAATCATGTACAGGGAAGGCCTCGTGACTTTTGACACCTTTTGATTATCCACTCGTAGCATTGGCTTGCGTCCGCGGGCCTGGAACCAAGTATAGTGCCAAAGTGAGAAACATTCTTACCCCGAATTCCGTCGTTCATTTGATATCGTGGCTCTCAGCCAATGACAAGTCGAATCGGTGTTTCGCTCCAACGGGACGCGATACTGCTCCAGATGCGAGTGGAGCTCCAAGTGCTCAGCAACGCACTTTCCTCTCGGGGACGTCTGAGCGGGCGGAATGCCGCCATCTTCACCACGCCACCTTGTTTCAAGCTGAAATAAACGCTGATTGATTGATTGATTGATCTTGTCTCCGACGAGAAAGAAAAAATGCGAACGAAGGTGTGCTTCGACTGACAGCGGTAGCTGCTGTGTTGTGGAAAGACGTGCTTTACGAGACTCGTTTTAAACCACTTGGGGGCTTAAGGAGTTTAGCGTTTAGTGGAATAGTTGTAGTTCCTATAGATGACGTGGTTGTGCAACGGGCGATGGCGGATTTCTCTGGAAACTAAGAGCTGTCGCTGTGAAACAGCAGGACAACAACCAAGGCGAGCCAACGTTCTTCATGGCGCCGGCGGGGCCCAATTTCTCGTCGCACTTCGCCGCGCGAGCGAAGCCCGCCCGAAGCCCGCCAGCACGCGGCTCTCGACTGCGTGAGAGCGCATTTGACGACGTTCTTCTTCTCTTTGTCTAGTCGTCGACTGTTGTTGGTTTTCACAGTTTTCGCTTTTCTTTGTGCGGTGTAAAGCCTCGTAGGGCCTGGTATAGAGCATGCACGTGTTTTTTCCGCTCGAGTGGGTCTTTTTTTCGTTCGCATTGTTGGCGCCGCAGTCGTCTCGCGCTACGTGATCCGTGTAGTCCCGGCGTGGCGCCGCAGTGGCGACGAGCAATGGAGAACCTACGAGGTATTCCGATCGTTTGGGCTGTCTGCCAGCCGATTACTGGCTGCAAGTTCACCACCTAGAAACAGCCAGGTTTACACTGATCGGTCTTATTTCCCGGCCAGAGGGAAGGAAGGTGAACTTTATCTAAAGCCGGAGACTCGCGAGAAAGGGCGATTTTAGGCCTGGACTCGAGCGCCTCATTGCGCGTCAATTGTGCCTAACTACCAACTTGGTGCGAAGAATTAGAAGCGCAGGGTTTGTAAAACTAAATTCTACTAAATAAACCTTGGAAACCATCAGCATCTGGAGCCCCGTTCCCGTCCCCCGCCTCAGTGTCGACACCATGGAAGGAACACGCTCTGCCTGCGCCGAGCTGCCATTCCGAAAATTCAATGAATTCTTCTGGCACCCAAAGCAAGCGGCGTCCACCAGCGAGTCCGAACCCGCCGCACGAACGGGCGCAGCGAGCGGTCCGCGAAACAATCAAACGAGCGAACGCCGCGCAAAACGCCAGGCGTGGGAGCCTCGCCAAAGTTTGGTGCGGGGAACGATGGCGAGGGGAAAGGGTCTCCATGATCGCCTGGGTTTCAGCGTACGAACATCGCCGTCTTTTTCGCCGGAAAAGGGCACTAATGGCGTGTGGAAAGGGGAAAGCACAACGCAACTCTCGAGCGCCAGGCATGAGGGCACCGCAACACGATCGAGGCAGCTCCACGAAAGGTTTCGCGACCACGTGGCCGCCTAATCCGCGCCGTGTAAAGGCATGCTTAAACAGGATATACTTCGAAAATCGTGAGGCGATACAACTCCGACATAAACCGTGCGGGGCTTCGCTTCCGTCCGTTTAGTTTTTTTTTTTTTTGGGGCCGGGGGGAATGTTTTTATTTTGTCAAATTTCGCCCGTGTTCTCCACGGGGGCATTGGTCATGCTCATCACGTGGGTCCGGACAGTCACTCACAAGCTTTGTTCGCTGTCGGTCAATCGCTCAAGGCCTCCGCTCCTGTTCAGGTTCCGAAAAAGTGAAAGGGAAGGGCTGTGTTCCAAATCTTACCCAAATAGATCCGAGTTACTCCGGCGTGTCGTCTCAAGTGATAACACAGATGAAGCGGCACTGGACGCTGGTAGGTTTTCGATCGCAAAGGTGCGACAACCCTTCAGCGCCGTTCACACATATGCAACCGAGTAAGACCGAGAGAGACGAGACCCGTTTTTAAGCCTCCTGCGACGTCTTAGAACCGGATGCGCTGCAGCGGAGCTGGTCCTAAGACGTCGCAAGAGGCTTAAAAACCGGTCTTGTCTGTCTCCGACCTACTCGGCTGCATATGTGTGAACGACGCTTTACCCCGGAGTAAGATGGAGTAAATCTTGGAACACGGCCAAGGATACGAGGGCCCGGCAGAACAGATGGACAGCATTGGCAGGTGGCGTGTGACGTCAAGTCTGACGAGCACCGAGGTCATCGAAAAGTGGAGTAAACGAGGAGGAAAGCCGAGATGTTTGCTCGGTGATGTTCAAACAGACATCGAGACTGCCGGACGCTTCAACTTCTCCGATTGTTGGCGGAGTCGTGTCGTCTCACGATTTCTGCAGTGTCCTGTTTGGACAGGCGTTTAGGCCGAACCACATGGAGGCGTTTTTCAGGCGTTTCGTCGGCGTCAGCGACAACTGACGAAAGAAAGGGTGACCAACCGAACGCACGCCAGCCCGCGTCGGGCGCTGCGCAGCGTCGCCAGATCGACTAGGCCTAAATCAGGGCACAACCGGTGACTACCGCCTGTGTACAGTGTATTAGTGCTGCACAAGAAGTTTATTTACAGGTTAGAACTCCTTTTAATTGTACGTAAAAGCAGAGGGCGCGTCCGGACTCCGCCCCGCGTGATTCCGAATGGTCGCTGCCTGGCAAGTCACTTCTGGCGCGGCGCCGAGACCTGGCCGAGCCAGATATCGGCACCTCGCGCGCGTCGCATTGTTGTGTGTGATCTCGAGCGACGGGCTCCGACTCTGGGAGACGCGACTGAGGCGCCTGAAGAACGCCTCATGTGGTCGGGGCTTAGGGGGGAGAGGGAGCGGAATAGGACATTTTTCACACTATCATCTTGCTGCGTAGTTTAGGGGGCACAAAGATGCCAGGTAAATGGTCCGAAATGTAGCGTGAAAGACCCTTCCCATCAGCTGAACAGCACTTTGTCCTAACTCTCGTAGAAATGTAAACAGCAAAGATAGAGGAACAAAAATGTGTTTTATTCCGCCATCCTCCCAGGGAGGAATGGCACACAGGCTGCAGGATTGGGCTAGAACCTGTACTACATAATATTATAGGCAGACGGGTCTTCATCAGACATAAAGCCCCATTGCAGTCGCCTTTTTTTCCTACGATCGTCGCGTGGTCTTGGACCGGGGATTAAGAGTGCGGTAGCATTTTACGCGAAACAAATAATTGAAGGCCTAGGTGCAATACGAACTAAGATTAAATGTTTAACCATTAGTACAGATTAACGTTGGTGTGGATCTACCAGTCATGTCATGGTGGAAGAAATGAGACGCTGTCCCATTTCTCCCACCGTCTCGATCATTGCCCCATTTCTCCCAGACTGCTCTGCACACGGTAAGGTGTCAATTGTGACAACAGGTGAAAGGTTAAGCTTAATATAGCGGTCGCTAAAGCAACGTTTCAGCGCAGATTTCAATGTTAATTTTCTACAGCCGTCGTTCAAACCGTTTTGGTTCAAGGATCGAGCAAAACGAATGTGTGCTACTTACTTTTGAGCGCCTAAGTGGCAACCACTGACTCAAATAGTGTACACCCCGCCAAGCAGGTACGCCGTTACAGTTGAAAGTATACCGCTACCACGGCGTCAACATTTTGGAACTATTCACTGAGGAAATATGTCAACTGTCACACTCCTCACACCGTTCCATTCCACTCCCTATACAACCTCGGTTTTCTGCGAGGAAGATAATTAGAGCCCTACGCGGATAACAGTTTGATCATCCGCATCCGCAACCGCAGACCTCGTATCGGCATCTGAGCAGAATCCGCAAAATTCGGAACCTCATTCCACCCTCATCCGCTCATACATTTTACATTATGAAATCAAGCTTGAATAAAAATTAAGAAAGCACCTGCATGGTATCCCATAAGCCGTCTGCTAACTTTTCTACAACGAACTCTTCACATCAGAATACGGTGAAAGTCATTTTATAGTGCTTTATCGCATTTATAAAATAAGCGATCATCCTTCCAGAGACACTTGGCATCGCTCGAAAGATGATCTCAGTTATGAGATCGTCTAGGAGTCCGACACTTACATTCAGTCCAAGAGATGTGGTCAAAAGAGAGAAAATTTTAACATATATTTTTCTTTTTGCTTCGTAAAACTCATTTCAAGCAGACACCCATTTTATGAACAAGAAAATTAACTAATGACAGACTAATAACACTGTGTCATTTTATTTAGGCCAGAAAACAAAAAGAGTGGGAAAGGAAAGGCGCTCCCTCCTCGCAGCAAATTACTCGTGTATATGTGGTAAGGCGCGAGTACACCGTGAAAATATCACAATATTCAATGACACCTCCTATCGGTTTGAGTTTGAAACACGGACTCTCAACTGCATGCTCGGAACCATATACAACTCGGACGACATCAAGGACGACTTCTAGGACGACCTCGAGGACGATGCCTAGAGATGATAATAAGGAATTAGGACCTCACTATAATGACAAGGAAGGCTGACTCACAAAGGTTGCCCCCCCCCCTTTTATTTTTATTTATTCATACTTATTCTTTATTTATTCATACTTATTCATAACAGGGAGTCTTCTGTCAACATCCGCGGACGCATTTTTTCCCAGATCCTAGCGCATAATAGCTTCGCTGTAAAAAAGATCGAGGTACACCGAAGCATTCCTTATAAGTTGTGAATGCGAAAGCATGCAAGCCGCTCGTCCGCTCCCTTTTACAGCGGAGCAGTTAAGGGCTAGTTTCCCCAGGATCGTGTCCCATTGCAAACAAATGTCGACACAATTCTCTAGACAGCTACCGCCATCTATGAGCGACGGCGGCAACCAGACAACCCGCTTGCCGGCCTTGCTCAAAGATAGGGGCAACCTTTTCCAGCCTTTCCACTCTGGTTTTCACCAGAGTGGAAAGGCTGAATTCTCTAGGCGTCGGCCTAGATGTCGCCCTCGAGGTCATTCTAGAAGTTATCCTTGAGGTCATCCTTGACGTCGTCCTTGAGGTCGTCATTGAGGTCGTCCTCGAGATCGTACTAGAAGTCGTCTTCGAGGTCGTCCTAGAAGTCATCCTTGAGATCGTCCGGATGGTCGTCCTCGAGGTCGTCCAAGAAGCCATCCTTGAGGCCGTCCAAGACGTCGCCCTCGAGGTAGTCCTTGAAGTCGTCCTTAAGGTTCTCCTAGACGCTGTCTTCGAAATCGTCCTAGAAGTCGTCCTTGAGGTCGTTTCACACGTCGTCTTTGAGGTCGGCCTAAACATCGTCCCTGAGGTCGTTCTAGGTGTCGTCCTTGAGGTCGTCTAGATGTCGTCCCTGAGGTCGTCCTTTAGGCGTTGTCCTCGAGATCGTCCTAGAAGTCGTACTTGAGGTCGTCCTAGACATTTTCCTTGAAGTCGTCCTAGACGTCGTCCTAGATGTCGTCCTAGACGTCGTCCTTAGGCGTCTTCCTTGAGGTCGTCCGAGAAGTCGTCCTCGAGGTCGTCTGACCATACTACAGCTTCGCTAGTCTTCCTACTTGAAAGGCTGAACAATTTTTCGTCTGCTGCGTACTTTTCGTCGCCGGTCAGCGCGTGTGCTCCCTCGGGCACGGCGACCTTGGACGCTCCGTGTTAATGGCACGATGATGATGATGTTGATGGTTTGCGGCTCTTCCCTTTTGAATCGGGCGGTCCCGTAGAGTTTGGGACCTAGCCAGTGGGGATTCGGTTATCCCCGTTGGTGAACTA
Source organism: Ixodes ricinus (assembly GCA_037355805.1). Lineage (NCBI taxonomy): Eukaryota > Metazoa > Arthropoda > Arachnida > Ixodida > Ixodidae > Ixodes > Ixodes ricinus. The sequence continues at coordinate 311,647 of JAZHYW010009757.1, forward strand.
GCATCCACCAGTTCTCTAATCTTCGCTTCGTGGCTTCCACCCGCTCACGCCACCCTCCGTTGGTTATAGGTGTAGCGTCGGCGTAGCACGCTGATGGACACGCAGCGCCATGGGGTGAGCGGTCTTGGAAACTGACGAGCGCAGCAGCCAATGGAAGCCCCCTCGACGCGCGCAAGCCAATGGAACCAAAGTAAACTAGGTGCCGTTTTCGCGCTTCAAACTGATGACCTCAGCTCGCTCCATGAGACGGTTAATGCTTTCGCATTAACAAAGCCCGTGGCCGCGTGACAGATTAAAATACCTAAAACTCCAGAGGGTCGGAATCGCTAGAGTCGCTTAGGACTTGCCGCTTCTTTTTGAAGGTTGTGGGAGCCACTGGTTTCCCTCCCCGAGAAGGCGTAAGCTGCGGACGTTTCGGGCGAAGCCGTCGGACTTCGAGCTCGGTCGCTCCGTATCGTGTCGGGGAGAGTCCGTCACCATGCTGGCCTATTCTCTCACACCTCTCCGCGCGTCTCCCGTTTTCGGGGACGAGCGAGATCGCCCGGGAGAGTCGGGCCTGTCCTCCGAGCGGACGGCTGTCTCGTCGAGGAGTCCTGGATTGGACTCCGGGCAACGGGTCGAGTCGCGGCGTACGAGCCCGTCCGACGGGCAATGATTCGACGCTAGCGTTCCCCCTGGCTCTGACAGTCGGCGTCCTCTCCCCTAGTGGACGTCCGTCTGCCGAGAGCCGTGGCCCCGAACTCCTGCGACGACTGGTAGCGGCGTGAGCTCGGCCCACCGGCGATGACTCCTCTCGCAATTAGCCCTTGGCTCTCAGGTCGGCGGGCGCTGCGGGCACTCTGTGTCCACGTCTCGCTTGGCCGCAGTGTCTTGTTGGGGACCCCTGGTACTCAATAAACGCTGTTTGATACCGGGATCATCGTTGTTGGCATGGCGTTGGTGAACCCGGCGCGGCGACCGCCCTCGCTGTTAGCCGTCGGCCGCGCGGTGGGGCGGGCATCGGATTCCCTTTGAGCACCGGTCCCCGGACGTAAAAGGTACGTAATCTTCCTTTTATCCCCACAAGCTCGAGGCGCGAGGAACGTACGATTCGCTGCACGAGAGCTCGCGGGTCGTTTCTTTGAAGCTTTCTTCCGCAGAACGAGCACTCGCGCTAGAAAGGCAGTCTCAAAGCCAGGAGCGCGAGCTACCTCGCGCTTGCAGCGTTGGCTATAGACTCAGCTTAAGGGGTATTCACACGAGGGAGAAATCCCGGGGATTTCTTTCCGGCACGCGCGCATCACGAGACGAAAATGCGAGGCTTTTGCGCATCGCAAAGCCTGACGTTTTCGTCGCAGGATGCACGTGCCGTGGAGAAATCCCCGGGATTTCTCCCTCGTGTGAATACCCCTTAACGGTGGACAGAGTCAAGATGCGCTTGGCCTAAGAGCGGCCACGCGGCATGTCTTCAGTAGAGGTCGAGTCCATGGACGACCCACTTGTCGAGGTTGTGACGGCTGGTCCTTCTGGGGTCGTCCTTCTCAGCGATGACGAGATGCTCGGTGTCTCTCCGGAGACAGGATGGTGACGGCCGGGTCACCTTGACGAGGGGGCGGATCCCGCTGAAAGTCAGGCTGTAACGGGCCGTCCGCTGATTGCCCTGGGGCCAAAACGGCAACGGAGACAGCGTCTTTGGGCGGCAGACGTGGTCGGGAAAGCCAACGGATGGGTGGCGGCAGGTTTTGCTCTGCGTGCAGCCCACCATCGCGTGGGCGTGTCCGCATCGCTGGCATGACTCAATAAAGCAGGCCGTCGCGTGACTGAAAATGCCACACCGCTCACAGCGTCTTGCAGGCAGGCCCGATGTAGCCCTCCTGGCCGCAAATGCTGCAGACGCGCCGGAGTCCACGGTAGTCGATCATGACGTGGTGGCCTTGGACGAAGTTGGGGACGGGCTTTCCATCTCCGTCTTGACCTCTCGGGTGCCGGTCTTCACGTCAGGGCGGTCACGAAATATCATGAAGGAAATGCCCTTGACTTTGCCATACGGGCTGAGGGCCTGCATGAGGGTCTCCTCCGTCACGTAGGGCGGGAGACGGAAGGCATGGAAGGGACGGACGCCGACAGGTTCTAAGGCGACCTCCACGTCGCCGATCTTCGAAATGCCTTGGGCTGCTAGATGGTCTGTAGCAGGCATGCTGCTGGCAGGCGCAATGAACCTCACGCAACCGTTGTGTTGGAGGTACTTCAAACCGCCGGAGCCGATGGCTACTTGGAATGCATCCACGATGACATCTACACTCGTGTCAGATAATACACTAAAAACCACACTGGGCCTTGGATGGCACCGACGACGTCGCCATGACGCAGAAGTAGAAAAACAGAACCCAGGGGACCGCGATAAAAACGGGGTGCGTCTTTTCCATAGGGGCATTTTCCTTTGGCCGCCCCACTCTCAGTGAGCCACCCCAAATTCGCGATTACAAGTAGTTTTCAAAAACAATTTCTCCTACACCGCAATTTCATTACGCCTGTATTTGATTAATGTATGCACGCACCTATCATTCTTTATTGACCTCTAACGATATAACTTACAAAGAACCTTTTTACTGTTGTTCTCAAGGAAAACATGCTTTTACGAGCGAAAAATTGCTAAGTATTGAGCGTACTGTTTTGCAGTGACTCTACTAGATGGCGCTAGCCGGAGCGCTGAATTATGACACTGACGATGTGACCCTCTGGACTGCAGAGGGCATGGCGAGTGAACAAGAGACCAAGCTACAAGATGCCCTGAACACCACCAGGAGATTCTGCGGGACGCAGAAATTAAGATTTCTGCGGAGAAGACATTGTAGTGTCAAACAAGAGAGCAAGAAAACTCAACATAGGGGACTCCTAGCACCTGTACGTGGATGGCACCTGAATCCAACGGGAATCAAAAGTGAAGGTGTCGGGCCTCGCAAGTGACAAGGACGGAGGGGTCAAAAGCTGTCTGAACCGGATTAAGACCCAATGAAAACAGGGACTGGACCACATTAAGAGAGCCACCAGCAAGGCGTGGGCCCCGGAGAAGGCACCGATAGACTCTTGGTACGCGCCCCGCTGGTCTCGAAAGCACTCTGGGCACAACTATCTCAGACTCAGGAAAGGACAAAAGGAAAAACTAGAAATCTCTAACAGGACAGCAACGAGAGTAAACTCATCCGCGTAACGGACCTAGAGCCCAGATTCACCCGCGTAACAGACCTAGAACAGGCTGCTCAAAGTAACAACATTAACGATCTGGCGGAGGAGGCTAACAAAGGACAAAGACTCTGCGTGCTAAAAACCTTCCCAGGGAGGATCATCCTCGGTCACTTTTGAGAAAGAGACTTCGAAATCTCCAGCATGGCATCACCACAACCGCCGTGGGAAGATGAAATAACAGTCGCAAGTAAGCCCACATTAAAAAAAAAGGACACGAACAGACGGGAAGGAAACGTACAGCCAAAAGACGACAAGAAATCGAGGAGATCATCCTGCAGGAAAACAAGAAAATCATTTACACGGATGCAATCAGAGGTGAAGACTGTACCACAGCAATAGCATGGTGCTCGACGAGAACAGGCCTTGCGGAAAGCAAATTTCTCGCATACAGCAGGGGCGTGAAAGCCGCAGAACTTGAGGCTAACTTTTTCTCTCGAAGAGAGCGCCGAGAAGAGAAAGCGAAAATCCACATATTTACGGACTCGAAAGAGGCCGTAAGGGAATGCAGAAAAAACGAACAGCAGAAGCGACGTTGTTAAGAAAATTAAAACAATCGCAAAAACACTCCGGTCCACCGGAGAGTTTTTGATTTCATGCCGGGTGAGAACATCCTGGGCGACGAGGAGGCCCCCGAAGCCACGCGAAAAGAGCTACATGCATCGAACTCCGCACAAAGCATCGAAAACCCCTCGAAAGGGACTAGCGCAGAAAGGGCAGATCCTGAAGAAATCAAGGAGGCCAAAATTAAGGAAGAAAGGCAACGCTTATAGCACTACTGCCTCAGGAGGAAAACCAGATTCGAACCAAGTACTCCAGGGGATAGAAGGTCTGCCTCCGAAAAATAGCAACAGATATCAGACCCGCGATCCGTAAGAGGCTCCACAGGGAGGCCAACCTCTGAGGAGGCCGAGGAACCGCACCGCAGATGTAAGGCCTGCAAACAACCTGCCACCTGCAAAGGCCTGATTTGGGACTGCAAGAGAACAAATAAGCAACGACAGGATGCAATCCAAGGTCTTTCGCAAGATATAGGGACACATCAATACGAAGACTGGGTAACCTCAAGCACCATCCTAGACCACAGGAAGCGGATTACAGACTCGCTCGTTGACTTTGTCATGAAAGCAGTTCTAATAGAGCTCTTTTAAACCCACCCATACTCCAATTCAAGTCAAGAGATCATGGTGAAACATCCCTCTTTATAAACTTATTCTGACTGACTGACGGTGATGAAGGTATCGAAAGGTCATTTTTAGAAAAGAAAAAGGAATAAAAGTTCTATTATTTTGGAAATCGTCGCAGATAAACAAGATTGGATAGTTGATTGTGTGTACAGAGCTAAAGACGCTTACATTAACGAGAAACGCTGCCCGTGAATGCGCTGACATGTTATTTTGATGTATTGATGGCTCCTTCGAAGGGGCTTCGAAATTCCAACACACTTTAGAGTTGCCAGATTCTCCAGCACCGCAATTTAGATTGGAGGCTCCTAGCCTCCTTGCCGAAGCCAGCGCCGTGCGTGGTCACGTACCAAGCTCTCCCATAGCGTTACGGAGAAGTTTCGTGGCCAGGGGCGTATCAGACAAATATCGCCTTCTCCGCGCTGCCATCTTTGACGGCTGTGGAATGCCTTCTGAGCACGCTCTGTATATCAGAGGCTGCGTCCACAGCTTAGTGACTCAGCATTTTTCGCCAAGGTGATAAGTGCTGGTATATAGAAAGGATAGAGACGCGGATGGGAAAAGCGCAAGGTCGCGGCGTATTCACTGCGCTTGATCGGTGGCCATTGGAGGACGACGAACTGCACGAGGCTTTCGGAGCTGTTTGACTGGCCACTCGTGGCCTGGACTGACTTCCGGTGAAACGAAATAGGAATCGCGACACGAGTCGGATACCTCTCACATGGCAAGGCCGCAAACTTGCGGCGTCCTCTCTTCGTTTGAAGTCCAGAAGCAGCCTACGCTAGAGGCGTCCCTGTAGGACCACCAGAGCCTACCAAGACACCATTCTCTGAAGTGTCTGCATGCTTCATGAGGAAGAGAATGACGATGACGGACCCGAGCTCGCGGCAGCGCTGCGCGAGGATATAGAAGAACGACCGGCCTGACGGTGAAGAGACCGCACTGCGAGTTCCGGCTGACTGGCCCATGCCCAAACTCTGGTTCCTTTCAGAGTAAAATATTTTAGTTAGGTTTCCCGACTCTGTTGGTCCATACCCGACGCGCTCACGAGAGCAGTCTGGAAAGCCATAGTGGTGACCTTTTGAAGCATGCAGACAGTTCAGAGAATGGTGTCTTGGTAGGCTCAAGTCGTCCTACAGGGACGCACCGCCACACAGGTAATCGCACCAACCAAGCAGCGTCACTTTTCTGTTCCGTTCAGCGTTGCAGGTAGAGAAGCGTGACGAACATCCTTACGATGCAATTTCGAGGCTGCCTGATTGATCCGATCAGCTCGTAGCGTCGGCTAGCCGCCGACTGGAGCTGGAACCGGAGAGGCTGGCTCACAAATTGGGCTCGAGTACCGTGCCAGCGATCGAGACTGGAGTGGGTGACGCCGTGTCCAGTGTGCCACACGCTGAAAGCACTCCGGCATTGTCTTCCGGACTCGAGGGCCTGTCGCGGCTCGGTGTTGGGCGGCAAGCCCGAGGCGGTGTCGAAGGGGCATCGGCGCGTGGCCTCTGACTCCATCGGGGTCCGGGCTCGGTGGAGCGGCGCGGGTCCGGCGACGGAGAGCGCGGAGAAGCGGGAACGGGGTCAGCGCCGTTTTCATGCCTCCCTGGATCCGCGAGGGGCCACCTGGCGACCGAACGCTTATAAGAGTGCGCCCACGGACCCTCGCCGACAAGGCGGGGATTACTGGCAGCGGACGGCCGACCCAGGAGCAGCCGGGACACACAGGTGGGAGAGTGCGCAGCCAACCTTGGGCCCTTCTCGACCTTTCCTCGCGCCGCGCTCACGCCGGACGCGCCTGTCGTAGAATCCGCCGGCTGACGTCCGGACACGCCACGTAACCTGGAGCGCGACCGAGGTTCGCCACTGCCTTACGAACGAGTTCTCGCACGGACGGCACGTGCCCATGGGCGACGGCAGCGTTCCCGAGTGTCGCCCGCCTCCCTGGTCGAGGCTCCCGAGCCCGTCCAGACGTTGCCGTCAGGGATCGCGCAACGGGGCCTTTCTCGTGCCTCGAAACGGGAGCAGCCACAAATAGGCCGCACCCGAAAGTTGGCCGACGTGCTGCGGCCGTCGGCGGCGGCCATGGCCCGCGGTGACTGCATGCACGGCTGCAGCTTTCGACTCGGCCTTTTCTCGGCCCGTTTTTCCTCCGGGCTTTCCTTCTGCCCAGATATGTGCCGTCCAGAAAAATCGGCTCGCTGAATCGGTAGCTTGTCCCCGATTGGCCCGGGATCGGCCCGATGGACGTGATACCATCTCGACGCTATGCCGCACCGCGCTGTCCACGACGGCGAATTTCCCCGCGTAGGCGACGAGAGGCGTCCGCGCCGAGCCGTCCTCGTGCCGCTCGACTGTTCGGTCCCGGACAGAAGCCCTCAGAGCCCGAGCGGCTTAATACTTTCCCGCGTGAGAATCTCGAGGGAACTCGGAGGAGCGGGCCGCGAGGCGGGCTGCGTCGAACACGTGGTGGCCGCCTCCTCCCCAGAGAGGCGTCCACATTCCGGCGCTATTCCGGCCGTCTGAGAACGGGGAAACCTCCGCGTCGCCCTGGATTCGCTCCAACGGGGCCGGCCAGAGAGGAGCGCGTCTCGACACTCAGTGAAAGCGCCTCCAGAAGGACGCCGTCCGCCCGAGTTCCCAGGTGAGCACACCGCCCACGCGTGCCCCCCTTCTCCCGCCCGCACTGTGCGGACCGACAGCAATCTCGCGACCTTCGGCGCCTTGGAAATTATCGGCGAGGCAAAAAAAAAGCAATTAGACGTCGCCAATGTTGATACAGCGAGAGGCCAGTGTGCACGTAAGGTGTGGCGACACCTCGGGAACCAATTCTTCTTCGACGGTGCTGCGGCGTCCGGTGGCGATGGGCTTTGCCCGCAACGCGGAAAAGCGATCGCCTGCTCCAGCGCTCGTCTCTACCTCCGCCACTCCGGCCTTGCTCTCTTCTTTCTCGGTGCCATTATTGGTCATTAGTTGACATCAGACGCTACGTGCGAGTCAATGAAAGAAACGCAAAAAAGGGCATCGAAGCTTATGTAAGCCCGATGGCAACTGCTTTTTAATAGGCTCAGGACCGCTGATGCGAAAATTTCGCGACCGAAATAGAACCTCGCGAAGCCGTCGGTCGCTCATTGCAAAGATGCGACGTGGCAGAGGACCCACGCTCGAGGTTGGCAAATAAACGACTCAATCCGACTTTGCGTTCGTAGCGGAAGCCTTCACCTTGCCTGGACCAAATCTTTGAACCGAAAGCACTCGACGCGGGCGTTCAAATGTTGCGTACTTCGCTCCGTGACCACGAATTGAGGATAGTGCAGACGGAGATTACGCTTTTAACGCAACGAGACATTAACGTAAAAGAAAGAATGAAACCATTATGAGTAGACGCGGGTTCAGTTCTTTATTTCAATACGGCCGCTCAGATTCGTGCTGTCCACGCAACTTTTCGGTTTGTGATCACCAGTCAGTGATCTGCATTAGTACAAACTAAAACTTAGACACCACTGTCCACACACTTTCAACATCCCTATTTTGAGAGCGTTTAGAATCACCTCGAAAGTGGAGTTATTCTCTCAAGGGTGCCAAAAGAGTGCAGAAAAGGGTGTTGTGCTGCAGTGCGGCAAAGCAACGACACACCCGTTTCAAACAGCTTTAGCGGAGGTTGCTTTTGCAACGATATAGCGTCGAATAATTCTTGCCTGTACCAATGTTTTTTTTTTTTTTTTTACTTGGAGATGCATTTCCTGGACGTCCAGATGCTCTATGTCAAATGTGGGTAGGCGAAGACAAGTATTACAATGGGCGCGATGCCTCGGTCAGCCTGTGGCGGTTAATAATGGACGCGAACGGAGCAACGCGCTTGGTAATTGCGGTCACCTTGGAATCTTTCAATAGACCATTTGCAGTATTCCCAAGCGCCCCGGCCCGCACTCAAGGAATCATGGGAACGGTGTTCCTTCAGCTCCCTAGTGATTACTAATTTTCGAACAACTTCGTGGTTACGCAGTTTTTGAACGTAATTCGAGGTCACCCTGAACAAGCGCCTGATATACCCAATGACCTGTCATATTGCTTTTAAAATTTCTCCTCAATGTCAGCGTTTTTTATACTGCGCATGCGATCCACCTTTCAACCTGGCTGAGCTGCAGAAATCTCTTACAATATTATGATTCTCGTGATTGTTGTTTGAGCAGGAATCGCCTAAAAAGCCGATAATTCACAAAAATAAAAACCAGGATTTAGCTCGGAGTCCGCGGGGCTGTTTATAGTATTTTTAGCGTTTCTAACTTAATATCAGCATGATAATAATGTAAGAGATTTCTGCAGCCCATCCAGGTTGAAGGGTGGACAGCATGCACAGTTTCAAAAACGCTGACATTGAGGAGAAATTTTAAAAGTTATATGACAGGTCATTGGGTATATCAGACGCTTGTTCAGGGTGACTCCGAATTACGCTCAAAACCTATGTAACCAAGGATAGGGTTGAAATTACCGATCACTAGGGAGCTGAAGGCACACCGTTCCCATGATTCTTTTAGCGCGGGCCGGGGCACTTGGGGAAACAGCAAATGGTATATTGGCCCAGGGAGCAGTGCACAGTGTCTCGTCGTGCTTCCTTGTCTCCATTATATATTGTCATAACTCTAGTGCGCCTATTACTCGTAAAAAGAGACATATAAGATGCTGTCAGGACCGCCAGCACAGTATTTTAGCAAATTCACCAGACCCCCAAGGGTCTTGGTTCAAGCTTCGGGTGTTGCGACAAGCTGATTCGCATCCTGCATTTATGGATGAAATTTTTTCAACCTTAGTTCGTTGTTATTAACTGCGGGTGAGCACCACTGTCACTGAATACACGGTAACAGCGGTTTCCCAAGAGTGGGCAAACCCTACGAACCAAGCCTTCAAACCTAAGGTCCGCTGAGTTCTGCTCATTTGGACCTCGACTACAAGATTTATAAACGTTCGGTGGCCTCACCTATACCAGTTTGGATATTTCAGCACGAAATATTCTACGCTATTCCCAAGAAATACTACGAAAGTTTCATTGTCAATTAGAACCAACCGATAAACGAGGATAAACGACATCTTGAAAACCCGGAAAACAAAAAGTGGACAACGCACAATTTTTCTTTTCCTAAGTTTTGGGTTTTGTAGGTCTTTGGCCTGCTCGGCCGGATGTTCTTTGTTATTTGGAGAAATTTCTCGCCAGCCTCCATGGCGTCCTCCATCTGGAGATTTGTCGGACTTGCAGCGATCCGAATGGGAAATTCCCAAGGTCGTTAAGGATTCGCGCACGCGCAGTGGCGTCGGCGATCGTTTCGGCACGAACCATTCGTGTTCGAATCGGCTCGCTAAACCCCCAGAAACCTCTCTCTCTCTCATACTTTTCGCGTCTTTTTCTTTCCCTCGTCACTCGCTGCACGGGTCGTTCACTGTTCCGCTCACCGCGCCTGCAAAGCGAAGAGATTGCTTTTAGGTCAAAGAATCCCTCTTCAGCTGAAGGTTGCCTGTGTTCCCTCGGTTTATTTTATACACGGGGTGCGTGATTTCAATACGATCAGAGTAAAAAAGGATGAGAGATACACAGTCTTCACCTTGTTTTTTTTTTTTCCAAGCTCGGTGGTCATTGACTGAGGGAATAATCGTTACGCTAAATTGGCTAATTGACTAAAATCGGTTCATTAACTTTTTAATTCTTAGTTTTAGGGATCATCCTGATGTTAAAATCCTGAGGCTGGGAAGGAAAATTGAGAGAAAAAGTGTACGAAGACACAGAAATAAGGAGACAGACAAACGCCTCAAACTCGGCTAACAAATTTTATTCCGTCCACAACTTTTCTAACCAGCTCCCGAGGTCACCGCCAACGCACACCGATGCGCTTCTCCCTTTCCAGTACAACCACAAAGACATTCCCCAAGAGTTCACCATTGTGCTGTTGGGGGATAAAGCTCTTCTTTGTGGTTGTACTGGAAGCGCATCAGTGTGCGTTGGCGGTGACCTCGGGAGGTGGTTAGAAAAGTTGTGGACGGAATAAAATTTGTTAGCCGAGTCTGGGGCGTTTGTCTGCACCCTTTTTTCTGTGTCTTCGTACACTTTTTCCCTCACTTTTCCTTCCCAGTCTCAGGATTTTAACATCACGATCAACATACACGTAGCTCGCCTGCACCTTGACAATTTTTTCGTTAGGTATCATGATGTAATTGCAGTATTGACGGCAGTTACAATGGGAGACCAAATCAATTTAAAGAATCTGCGGCCATGGTTTTTGTAGATATTGCTCGATCAATTTTCGCGCTTGCTCAACCGATTTCGAAATTAGGCGTTAAAAAACTCCGCAAGCCCTACCCACAATGGCGCTTTGGAAGAGGTCTTCACCACTTGCGTCGCCGGCAAATCCACCAAGACGCGCTGCCGAGATGGGGACGACGTCACTCTTCAAAACGCGGATTGCGACGCTGTTTCTACGCGCTATTTTAAGAAAACGCGAGAATTATACGAATATTAAAACAAAAAAATCGTTACCTTCGCGCAAATCTTTTAAATTGCTCAAGCCTCTTATAGTAATTGTCGTTATCACTATAATTGTAACACGATCCATATCACCCACAATAAAAAGTTACTCGACAGATTTTAATTTATTAATCAATTTACCGTGACGGTTATTCCCATAGTTGATGTCCCCCGAGCCCGATGAAAAGAGGCCGATAATAAGACCCGCGTACCTTTGACCATTTTTTAGGTTCGAATTAAAACTTAACATACCGTATAGTGTTAGCATGTTTTATGTGTGTGTTTGTTCCCTCTACTGCGTTGCGACGTAGCACCAGAGGGGTGGTTGGTGGGCATCGTGAATAAACGAACAAATCCCCCGCACGGCGGGCAGCGTCTCGATCGGCCCAAGACTGGCCTACGGCGCCTTCTCCGTGTCCTCCTACTGAAAAGCGATTTGGTTAGCGATCGGAGCTGGGAAACGCTGGAACGGATCGTGTTCGCGAGTCGGATAACGGTCGCGTTTAGCTGGAAGCAGCGAAAGCTCACGCTACCCAAACTGCTTTAGGAAAATGTACTAAACCTGTCAGAACTACTATGTTTAGGCGGTCCTGTTGTTCCTTCCGTCTTCCGGAAAGAGGGCGAGGGCCTTTATTGCCGAGCAGAGAATGAGCACCGATGTGCGCGCCTGTCTGGAGAAGGCCACGTGCCGAGCGATTTACTAGGTCCTAAGCTGACGCGTAAACACGAACGTGTTCTGGCCACCAAATGTTTCGATCCTTTCTCTGACGCCACGACCAGGATTATCAATTGCCTGTTTTGGACGGTGTACGTGAATAAGCCAGCACTATCAAAGTTGACAATATATTATATGCATTATTAAACGAAGAATTCATCATACTCACAACACGTCATTGTTAGGGTTTGGTCGAAATTCGACCTGTTGGTCATTCATGTCGCCAATACAGCGATGGAAAGCCGTTGTTCGACGAACTGAAACGAAGACTTTAGACACCTCCGATCCTCGGACATTTCGACCAGCACGCCGAAACCTAAATTCACACGGATGCAAGTAACTCCGGACTTGGCGCGGTATTGGTACGGCCACAGGAAGGCACGGAGCGAGTCATTGCCTACGCAAGTCGGACACTGTCGAAGGCGGGGAAAAATTATTCCACGACAAAAAAGAATGTCTCGCGGTCGCATGGGCGATCACAAAGTTTCGTCCGTATATATATACGGGAATCCGTTCCGCGTGGTCACAGACCACCACTCGCTCTGTTGGCTCGCAAATCTCTAAGACCTTTCAGGACGCTTTGCTCGATGAAGTCTTCGACTGCAACAATTCGACATGACCGTGGTCTACAAGTCAGGACGAAAACATTGTGACGCCGACTGCCTGTCCAGAGCTCCCGTCGAAACGCCAGGCTGTGCTGACGACGATGACGACGAATGTTTCCTAGGTGCCGTGGACACCGACAACATGGCAGGACTTCAACGAGGCGATCCGGAGCTGCGCGCCCTGATTGAGCATCTAGAAAGACGAGGAAGTACCGTTCCTCGTGTCTTTTCACGAGCCCTGCCGACCTTCGCTATTCGACGAGATGTACTTTATACGGAGAATTTCGGAACCAGTAATTCGCCGTACAGCTTCTGGTAGTTCCTACCAGCCTTCGAGAAGAGATTTTTCCAGCATGCCACGACGACCCGACTTCAGGACACCTCGGTTACAGCCGGACGCTAGCCCGAATACGTGAAAAATACTACTGGCCCAAGCTTCCGAAGACCGTCCATCTCTACACACGATCGTGCCATGATTGCCAGCGACGCAAGAAACCGCTTCAAAGCCAGCACGTCTCCTTCAGCCGATTACCCCTCCAACCAAGCCCTTCCAGCAAATTGGAATGGATTTCCTGGGTCCTTTTCTACTGTCGACGATGGGGAACCGCTGGATAATCGTTGACACAGAATATCTTACTCGTCACGCCGAGACGAAAGCCCTTCCGTCGGGGACTGCTGTCGAAGTCGCCAAGTTCTTCATCGAGTCCGTCGTCCTCCGGCATGGCACCCCAAAAGTCCCGATCACAGACTGAGGGTCATCGTTCATGGCACAATTGAACCAAAAGATCCTTCGTCTAAGCCACACGGACCACCGTCGAACAACTGCATACCATCCGCAGACCAACGGGTTGACGGAGCGGCTCAACAAAACAATCGCCGACATGGTCTCTATGTACGTCGACGTGGAGCACAAGACCTGGGACGAAGTACTGCCCTACGTCACGTTTACCTACAACACGGCAGTGCAAGAGACCACAGGAGTAACGCGCTTCTAGCTGATCTATGGCCGGACGGCGACGACTATGCTAGACTCCATGTTGCCGCACGAGCCAGTCGACGACGGGAGCGTTGACGCCCAGGTGGTTGTTCAACGGGCAGAAGACGTCCGCCAGCTAGCCAGATTATGGATTCAAGACCAGCAACATGTCGACGCCGGCCGCTACAATCTTCGCCGGCGTGACGTCCACTTTCATCCCGGCGGCAGAGTATGGGTTTGGACAGCTATTCGGCGACGTGGGCTCAGCGAGAAGCTTCTCAAGCGCATTTATATGACTCGTGCAAGTTTGCTCTGGGACACACGTGGAAACAAAGAAAAATGTACTCATTTTTGTTTGCGTATCTCTAAAACCACAGTGGCAGACAGGTGGGCAGGGAGGGAGGCAAAGACGCGAGTAGAGCACGGCAAACGGTAAGCTTCAGCATCGGTGGTCCCGGCACGAAAAATGAGAGCGATAGAAAAGCGGAGAGGTTAGGTTAAATTAGATTAAATTTTGCACTTTTTTTGCGCTGTTTTATTTATATGTTTACGACGAGCACCTACCCGAGTGTCCGCCGAGGCATTGATTGTTCTGAGCTGAAGTTGAGTGCTCACACGGTTCTCGTGTCCAATCCATGAGCCGCGCTCGACTGCCGCCAGGCGGGTGGTTTCGATTCCACAATTAAGTCGTCAAGCTTTGCGAAGGCAAGGCTGAAAGAAATAGTCCCCTTTTATCCGCGCAATTTCACAGCGAAAAAGAAGCTTCTGAATCAGTGGTGGTCTGTGCCAGTATACTTGGGCCAGACTAGGACCAGTACGCCTCTGCAAAGTCACGAACATTCCAACCCGATATCGTTTCATGATTCCTTTAAGGCGGTAGTCGACCGGCAGTCTGTAATATTCTGCCGGACACCACCGCATTCGCTCGTCAACAGCAGTCGAGAATAGGTTTTTACCTTACAGTTCTTTCTGGATCTCCCAGTTTCGATGGTGACAGATAGACAACCGGTAAGGACGACGCACCGCCCCTGCATATTGAAGCCGCGGTAACATTTTATACATCAAGGGGCTGTAAAGATTGTGGGCCGCCAACACTGGACCCGAGTTAGAAATGAACTCTTACGCAGCTCTTGTATTCAATATCCTGCGTCGCGTCGTCTAACCTCTCAAATAGCCTCCCATCATCCGCTTCGGAGCATCTTCCATCATCAGTCAAGAAGAAGGTCGCCATTAGTACAACATATATGCCATTCCTGATATGATGATAGTAAATTTGGTGATAGGTATCAAAGCGGCCATACTGAATTTCGGAAATAGTCTACTGTAGCGAGGATGATATCGCGCGAGAAAAGCGAGGGGAGGCGGTTGGAGGGCTCGCGACAGCCAGACTTGGAACTTGGAAGGAGCAAAGAAAGCGGAAAACCTGTCATAAACGTCAGCGGAAGACGCCCCACTAGGAACCTTGTGGGCCTCGTTGCGCCCAGGCTTGCCTGATCGTGATATTGTCACGAATGATGAGGCGATAATAACTGAAGAAACTAAACGTTTAATGGGGCGAACTTGTGCCCAAGAAGTAAAAAAGGAAACAGAAGAGAATAACAGAGCGTCGCGGGCGTCGAAAGCGGCGAAGCAGCAGGATCGAACGCTGAGGCGAAACTAACTGCGGCTCGCCACGCGGAGCCCTTTATGTACATGCGTGGGCTTCTGGAATAATCGGCCCAGAAGGTTCGGCGTGTAGAACTTTCTGACCTCGAACAAGCAACACGGTTCTCGAATTCACCAGAACATTACATTAGATGTCAACAAAAAGGCGTCCCCGCGGCCAGGAATCGAACCCTGGCTTTTCGCGTGGGAGGCAGGCGCTATAACCGTTAGGCCACGCGCGCGCTGCCTACTTGGCAAGCTGCGCGCGCGGCAATATTGGCGCCCAAACCGTCAAATTAAATATACATGGTTTATGCCCCAGGTATTGCAAGTTTTTTGAGAGTTACTCATCTGAACGCGAGAACCTGGTGCGTTTGCCTAGTTGCCTATCTAATCCTTTCTTGGCTACATCCTGGCTACGGCCACGAGGAAGCAATCTTGGCCCTTTTTTTTGTTTTAAATATTTGTAAACGTTTTACTCCGTGCGTGAAATACAAAAAAAAATGATGTTGTTTGCCGACGACATAAAATTGTATAGACTGTTTTCAGCGTGATGTAGGCTTTATTTCTCTTTGTGCTCGTCCGATGGTCTAGTATTGAGCCAATCGAAAACTGAAGTTACTTCTGTGTGCAGGAAACGTGACGTTTCGCAACTTTTCTCTGCTGTAGACACTATACCGTTATCTGCCGTGTGTCTCCGATTAGGGATTGGGGGTGTATATTTAGATACCGAAATTTCTTCTAACCTTCAGGTTACAAATATTGTCAACTCGTCTCTAAGTGATCTCGGTATCATAACACGTATATCGAGCAATTTTAAAAGTCCACTATGTTTTTTTTGTTTTTGTGTTAAATCTTATTTCGCTCTGTTGTGCGAAGCCGACTTGAGTTTTCTCCGAAGTTCGAAGAAAATATATACGTGCCTTTTATGATCGTTACTTACAACGAGGAAATATGTCAACTGATTGGTGTACAATCTTCGTGTAAAAGACGGATGTTGAGCGATTTCATGCTTTTGCATAAAGTTGTTAACGGTGCTGCTGATTGCGCAACTAAAGCGCGCGCTGGCTGAGCGCGCGCAAGCTGCTACTATACTCTGTTTCAGCTTGTGTTGTACCGCAGGAAAGGCTACAAGCGCGAGCTCCTTGCTCTAAAGCACATCTCGGCGGCACACGCTCTCGTGCACCAAGTGCAGCTGCCAACGCTATGAGCTCGCGCTTCTAGCCTTCGCTGCGGTACAAGATAAGGTGAAACGAAGTATAGCGGCGAGCTTCCTCGCTCCGCACGCGTCGAGCGAGCAAAGATAGCGGTGATAGCTTTCAGCGCGCTAACCGCTCATTCACACTGGAAGCGGATCCGCGTTCGCAAAGCGGTTGCGAACGCGGTTGTATAAAGATCACGTACAATTGCACGCGCATTTGATGACATCGAGTGCGCGTGCAATTGTACTCCCTCTTTATACAACCGCGCTCGCAACCGCTTTGCGAACGCGGATCCGCTTCCAGTGTGAATGAGCGGTAAGAGGTGGGGAGCGCCGAGCGAAGGGCGTAAACACATCGGAGTAGGCCACGCACCCTCACCCCTGGGCTCACTTCCAGGTGCCGCAGCCTCTACCGCGAGCCACGCGATCCTCTGTTCGTATTTCATTTTTCCCCGATCGTATAACACGGGTGCTACCCACGTGAAGTCGGAAGTCCAACTGCTCAGGAGAGTGGCGCGATGTTCGGCAGGTGGCCGCCGAAGAGCGCGCAGCATTGCGCAATTTCAAGGGGGAGAGAGACGCCGCGCGAGGGGAAGGCGCGCGCGTGCAGCCTCTGCAGCAGCAACTGGATTCGGTCTGACCCCGGAGACGATCTGCCAGAAACTCGCCAGAAACAGCTTCGCTGTCAAAACAGGATTGATGGCAATCTGAAAGACAGCCACTAATTGGTAGTGCGAGCCTGAGGAATGTACCATGTTTCGCTGTTGCGAGCCTTATTGTTTCCACTTTCGCGCTAAGTTCCATATTTATTCGATAAAGTGGATTCTGTTCCGCCTAATGACGCTGCTAGTCTATGGGTAATGACTTGTGCGCACTCCGAGGCTTCTGGAAATTGGTTCTCTGTGAGAGTCGTATTTCAATTTAGAAATAGCAGCTTTTTTTTTCTTTAGTAGAAAAATTTGAAAAATATTGCACACGGTAGTGTTCCCCCTGACTAAATGATAGTAGTTAAAGTGCGAAAAAAAAAGGCGAGTAGTAAGCGATCAATTTTATCTTAGTGGGTAGAAAAAAAAAACACAACCTCGTAGGAGCACCAACAACGCGGGAAAGTTTGTTAGCACCAATGGCAATATCTCCGTTCCAAAGGAGATTCTCCGGGAAAATTACTCCGAGGTCCTTTGCCGAGTGTACGATATCCGCCTTTGACGTACCAATCGTAAGTCTTTTCTTATTACCTTCTCGACAATTTTTGACGCCTGAAAAGCACAACCTTGGATTTCCTATGACTGTCAATGAATTGAATGTGGTCCATTCGTTTAGCTTACTCCACACGTTATTTGGACGACCACGTAGAGGAAAAATAAGCTCGTGTCCCGAGCATAAATGACGTGTAATGTGCGCGTGGGTAGAAGCATTTAGCGCGGTCATCGTGCGTAGCAGCCGACTTTAGTTTATAACCGGCTTCCCTGAGCGCTCATACTTGCGATGTCACTGCCGTGGCGCTGCTGTTGGTACTGGGCAAGCCCAAACGCGCAGAATCTTGTTCCTTCGCAGGCGCGGTGCCAGCAGGTGTGAGTAAGCAGCGGGTACATAAAACGTCCGGAGGGAGCCACAGTTGGCGGTAAACAAGAGGCAATCTCCTCGGCAATCACCTCAATCCATCTAGCCAAGCCGTCAGCGAGCGAAGATATAAGAAGAGGAGCGAAAGTACTTCTTACGTAGATTTTATCTGGCACCGGTGAATGTCGTCCCGTACAGTGATTTGCAGAGACGCTTCGCAGAGGAGACATCTGCCACCGGGGATCAACGAAAAACATGGCGGTGCGTTAGCGTCGTTCAGTTCCCAGCAACTCCCGCTGACCGAAAGAACAGAAACAGAGGAACGCGGGGATGCCAAGGAGCGGGCGGGAAGGTCTCTGCGGGCAGATTCGAAGAGCTGGCAGCCGGCTTCACAATGCGACGTGGACGATGTCGTTCGTGGCGCTGCCAAGCTAAAGCCTCCGGATAAAATACACGCTTAGCGTTTCTTACAAGTCCACCAAAGACACGTGTCAGGAGCGAGTGCTCCGCCGCCATTTGCTTCGAAGGGCCGCTCCAGGCCTCGTGCAGTGTCGCATTTGACGTTACTCGCAAACCCAAACGCACCAAGGGGCTTTATGCCGGGGTAGACCGTCTTCATACGCAGGCAAGCTTTGGCTTCTATTTTGAAGTGCGTATAATCCGGTGTGACTCAGCTTGAGCGCGTAGCTCTGGTTAATGCTGAGACGCCATTTTAGCGCACAAATCACGCACCAAGTGCCCGCTCGGTGCAACCAGTGACGTCTTCACCCTGTGACAGACAGACACGCAGACACCCTATGTTAGATACACGGCCGCTGGCTTCTGCTTCCCGCGGGAAGCGGACTGCCCAAGGGCTCTTTTTGCCGGGGAAAGCGCTCGAGGAGACCGCAGGGAGTGGTATTGAAGAGAGGTCAAAGGGGCCGGTGCAAAGGAGCGGCGTGAGGGCCGAAAAAGCCTCGCTCGCGACCGCCTTCCTGCGATGGGAAAGTCCCGGTCACGCGGCAGGCCGTCATCGAGCGGTTATCTTTCGTGTCCGTCGAAAGGGCACACAGCAGAGTTTTCGTACCTCCCCGATACACTGGTGTCCCGAACCTGGAACAGATGTCCCGGTCACTTGTGGCGTAAGCAGACGTAAACTTTCGTGACGTAAGGTCGGGGCTGCGTGGATTAAAGCGGTATACTTTCCTGGTCAAATGAAGAGTCAGTCAGACTACGTGTGGCGGGGCGCCGCTTGCTCCCGACTGGTGCGCACCGAGTGCACCGCGGGGCGGCATCCAACCAGGAGCCTCCGAGAGCGAGCCCGACGTCATCCGCTCGCTACCCGCACGCAGTCGTATCAGCGCGCATCGAGCGACTGGTGCACCCTTTCTGCCGACAAACAGGCGCTCGGCGGGAGAATCGCCGGAGGCCGAGGAAAGGAGCAGGGGAGACCAAACTGGATCATCGGCGAACACACGGGCGAGCTATTCTGATCCGAGAAACTAGGACGTCTTCCTCGCCTTCTGCTGCCAAATGCTAATGGAGGCACCCCAATCCCCGCGCGTCTCGGACGAGACGGTGTCCTGCTTCGGCGAAATCTCGGCGACTCACGCCTCGCCCGCCGGACGAGCGTCGAGGGGCTTCCTTCGTGACGGAGACGCTCTTCCTGAGACGCGAAAACTGAAAACAGGAAAGAAATGCCGTCGGGTTTTATTAACGGGTCAGCGATCCGCGCGGATCCGAGATCTCGGAGAAGTGTTCGAACGAGCGTCGTCGTTCCTGTTCCGGCCGGCCGCTTCCGCAGAAGCAAAAACGGACGCGACCCGCTTCCTCCACCCGATTCGAGCTGCCGAACAGGTTGGCTCCGAGGAACAGAGCGACCGGACAGTGGCTTTCTTCGCTGCCCCGGGAACCGCGATCAAAGTGCAACAGAGACTTTCTTTAGCCGCCTTAAAGGGACACTCCGGTCGAAAACGAAACCAAAATAAATTACTGGTATCGCTTTAGTGGCACGAAATACGATCACAGCCCAAATATTACGTGGAAGTGAATTGCCGCGTACTCCACTGAGGCCGATTTTCAAGATGGGACCAGCTGCTCTTTAGAGGGCGGCAAGTGGGTTCACACTGGCGCAGTACCCTCGTGACGCCACGTTGCGGCCGTACGACTGATGGTCAGTAGCTTCGTTCGATTTAGCTGCACCGCCTGCGCCGGTCCACAAAAGTGCAGAGCGGAGTACTTCCGGTTGTATCTCAATGCACATAGCGGAAGTACACTGCATGCGTACCATTTTTGTTTGCACCCGTGCAGGAGGTACAGGGGACGAAGCTAGTGTTGCCATCCCTCCAGCAGATAGTTTCGGTTTTGCCCTAGACGCCCCAAACCAAACTTTCAGCCGTCATATTTATAAAGCTACACGCAATAGTATGAGAAAATTATACCTGTTAATTCAGGGACACTGGTTTAGCTGAAAACTGTCGTACTCCCAAACTAAACAATATTAACCGGAGTTGCCCTTTAAGGTCTGTCCATTGGTCTGTCCAAACAGAAATCGGGAGGCGACATAACTCCGTCATATGCCGTGCAACGCTCTGCTACCGTTTTTTTTTTTTTTTTTTTTTTGGGGGGGGGGAGGGAAAAAAGGGGGGGGTAAATGTTTTTTTTTTTTCGTCAAAGTTCGCTTGTGTACTTGACGGGGGCCTCGAGTATGCTCATCACGTGGGTCCGGACAGCTACTCACACAATCTGTCGGCGGTCGGTCAATCGTTCCGAGGCCTCCGCTGCTCTTCAACTCCCGAGAACGGGGAAGGGAAGGGCTGTGTTCCAAATCACACCCAAATAGCATGTTTACGGGTAAAACAGCGCGAAAAAGGACACAGGACAGGGAAGATGCTCACAGACGGAGCGCTCCGTCTGCGTGCATCTTCTCTGTCCTGCCTCCTTGTTCCGCGCTGTTTTACCGGTAAACATGCTTCACCAACTAGCCGAAATATTTCAACAGTATTATCCAAATAGATCCGAGTTACTCCGGCGGGTCTTGTCACGTGATAACACAGATAGATCGACGCTGGACGCGGGTAGGTTCTCGAACGCGAAGGTACAAAATACTTACCCTGGTGTCAGATCGAGTATAGTTTGGAAGACGCGCAAGGATACGAAGGCCCGGCAGAACGGATGGGCAGCATTGGCAGGTGGCGTGTGACGTCAAGTATGACGAGCAGCGAGGTCATCGAAAAGTGGAGTAAACGAGGAGGAAAGCCGAGATGTCTGCTCGGTGGTGTTCAAACAGACATGGGACTGCCGGACTTCAACCGCTTTAACTTCCACGACTTTTGATGGAGTTGTGTCGCCTCAGGATTTCGAAAGTGTCCTGTTTGGACAGCCCCTTAGAGTGCTCTTGAAGCGCAGGAAGAGAGGGCATTTCATTGCTTTCCCGGAGAGCTGCTGGGTGGTCTGGAAAGGGGGAAGAGGGGAGGGGGATTACCGGGAGCTCGGGGGTCCAAGCCCTCCGTAGTCGACGCCTATGGTCAAGCTCAAAACAACCACCGAGTGGAGATATCCCGCAAACGACGGAAGCAGCTCCCGAAGCTAAGAGCTATCCCCGTCGGAAGCGTAGATCCCTGCTGTGTGGGCACGAGAGAATCGTCAATAAGCCACTGGGAACAATGGCTGAACAGATAGCAGGCTTGGCACCAATTTGCCAGCCTTCCCGTGGCGATTTTCAATCGTCGTATGGGAGCAATGGCCCCGGCCCGGAGCTCGCGATTCGCGCCGAGTCGTTGCGCCACCGAATCCCCCAAAGGAAAGATGACCTCCCCCGCAGGAGCGGCCGTGGGAGAGGCAGACGCGTCCCTCCCGGAAAGCACATGCTCTTGCGCTCTCACATCACGTGTTCGACGTCCACCATAATCACAATACTACCGAACGAAAAAACACGATACCCAAATCATTGCTGTCGTTACGCTGATTTTCGCCAAAATGCGTTAGCATTTAGCGCAGGGGTTCCGACTCAGCGAAAGATGAGATTTCCAACCTCGGAACGGTCCGCATACTGCTGTCTTCGGAGAGCCAGTCTGTTCTCCCGGGCGTCGGCGGTTTCAGATGCAGCTACCGCAGCTTTCCTCGATCGTTGACTACGGTCCGCACACTGCTGTCTTCGAAGAGCCAATCTTTCCTCCCGGGTGTCGGTGGTTTCGCGCAAACGGCGTCGTCGCTGCGCCTCGTTTCTTTTTTTTTCTTTTTTTTTACTTTGTCGCGTACGTTGTGCCACGGCCGCTCGATCCCTCCTCTCCCTCGGCTTGTCATTGGAAGCGTGCCAGAAGAGTGGACGTAACGATCGAACGAATGGAACGAAAGATCGCGGCGGGAACCGCGCATCGGCCTCAAGACACCGGCCAAGTCCAAACGAAGGACGACTGCATTTACCGGGGCAATAAATGCTGACGCATTTAAAATGAGCGACACAAGACGACTCTCAGTGACCGGAGTGTGAACGCACACGCGCCAGTCGCATTTCTTATGCTAGAAGGTATAAGACGGACATGGAGAATGTCTGAAAACCTTGCCAGTGTTAGGAGAAGAAAGCGAACACATGCAGCGTGCAAGTGTGTCTGCTCCTGGCGCATCTCGTGCCTTTGTTTACTCCCCAAATGCGTCCATGTGTTTTTGTTTTCCCCGACGACAACCAATAACGTCGCGCACTCGGATGCCTCGTCATCGTGCGCTCCCTACGAGTGATCTATGTTGTCCTTCGATTGGCGTGCTCCTCGAATAACATCGATTATCCCGGTCCAATCTCAGTTCGGCTTTGCGCCACGCTGCACGAAACGTTTGATTGTCTAGTCTGTGCTAATCACTTTTACACTGAACATGGGTGTTGTGAAAAGTCAGAACCACCCCGGACAATTCGCAACGTCGCACTAGCGAGCCCGCTGCAAGCCGCTGCCCTGGGCGACCAATGCCTCCGAATCCCCTCTCCAGCGGGAGGGGATCGATCGGCCAAATATTTGGAGCGGCCGTGCCAATGCTCTGGCTGCCGACTCGCAGCGATCGCTCGTGTCGCCTTTGGAACCACCCTTGGGCCCTAGAGGAGGCGGTGGGCGTCCACCTGGCGGAGCGCTTCCCTGCCGGGCACGTCGGGCCCACCACGCTCCGTGGACATTCTTGGCGAACTGTCGCCGGTGTTCGCCCTGCAACCACCGTTTTCACCTCAAGAACCGCAGTAAAAGAGGTCCGGCTCCTCGCGGAGCATTACTAATTCGCAGAGAATTTTAGATTACATTCTGTTATCAAGACGTACACGTTCCAAACGCCAAGAGCATCGCTTTTTCCTCCGACAACCAAATCTCGTAAGAACTACTTCGCGCCGCGTATTAACAATACACATAACTTGATTTTTTCTTCAGGTCGAAACGGGTATAGAAGATTTCTCCGTCACACGTCATCCCTTCCAGGCAGTGAGCTTGCGTCGCCGCCCAAGCGTCTCGCAGCGTCTCAGAACGAGCGCGACACCAGAAGGCGGCCACGCCAAGACGAACGCGTCTGCAGGTCCCTGGTATACAGCTCCAGCGTGCCTCGAGACGGGGGTCTTCTAGGTGGCAGCTCGATGGTCCCCCGGGCGAGAGGGCTGCGCCACTCGACGGAGAGGAGCCCGCTACGGTCGTCGGCTATCTTCGCACCGACGCCCGCGAGCCGCTGGCGTGGCAGGCGCCGTCTATTTCTGTCCGCTTCCGTCCGAAGGCGTGGGTCAGCGAAAGTGACCGGGGCGGCGAAAGTGGCGCCGCAACGGGGTCGGGCCGGTCCTCGACCGCGCCGATGCGGGTCAAGGAGGCCGCCGACCGTGAGCGAAGTCCGAGGGTACTGCCAGCGAAGGCCGCTCGGCAACGCCGGCTCTTCCAGCCCCGACGCTCGAGTAAACTCGTTCACGAGGGATAGCCGTGGCATTCTGCCCCATCTGCAGACGCGTCTGAGACGGGCTTCGCAGCGCCAAGGACCGCTGAAACGGGCCCGACGAGGAGAGGATAGCGGCAACGACATCCCCTAACGACGCGAGGCGAAGAAGATGTGGCACTCTTGATGGGCCTGCAGCTCTCTATTTTTGAGCCGCGCCCCAAGCGAGCAAAATCGAACGCTTTTGGGTCGCGTTTCGATTGCGCGTTCTTACGCTGCCTCGAGTTCCTCAAAGGCGCTATGAAGCAAAACACGAACAATGCAGCTGAAAGGTATCCATTCTTGGCGTTTCGATAGGACGGTAAAGCCACAAGCCGATTACTTTTTTTGTTCTTCCTTTACGGGCATGAACAGACATTGGCACAGTCTGCATTCGAACGTGGCTCGTGCATTATCGAACGCTACAACGCCGCCTTCGTGTCTCGCAGACGCCGAAGCCAACGTTACGTGGGCGCGTTTTGTGGGCGCGCCCCCTGGTCGAGTGCACCAGTCCTATGCGGAGCGCAAGTTCGTCTGCTTCTCTTGCAGGTGTTGCGGTGACGTCAGAATGACGCCGAGCTCTGATTGGCTCTGACTGGAAGGAGAGAGTGGGGAGACCTCGACGCCTTGAGGTCTACCCACTATCTCTCCTTCCAGTCAGAGCCAATCAGAGCTCGGCTTCGTCGGACATCATCGGAAGGCCTGTACAAGAAGCAGACCGACTTGGCGCTCCGCATAGCGTTCGTTTTGCTCCCAGCATCGTCGGAAAAAGAGGCAGGCGCTCGAAGAAGTGTGACGGATGTTGAGACGGCGGAAGGTTCGTTTTCCTCAGAAAGCTTCCCGTGTTTCCGCTGCAGATGAACAATCTGCACGTGCATCGTGCACCAGTGATTACACGAACACACGATGCTTATGCAGATCGGGCAGGAGGGCGGACTCAGCATCCCGGGGTTCTGCGCAGTCTCGTGTCCGTCACCCAAAATAAGTAACGAAGGAGCGTTACCCGCTAGTTCGGAAAAACATCAACGTCTTACTGAGATTTGTTACCGTCCTCAAAACGTAACCAATGTACTGCGGCCCTTACTTTGAAAACTAACGACCGTTACTTTGGCGTTACTTGGAATTTTAGTATTCATTGGCAGCAATAAGCCGCGGACAGAGACTTTGAAAGAGTATATATTTTACGGAAGGATTTAACACCGCCTCTCACGGAGTCCCATATGGTTTCGAGGCTGCCGGCAGCTAGAGTTAGGCTGCCTGGCATCGCTGTTCCTTTTGCGAGGAAATCCGTGAAAGATTCACGCCTTGAAAGGGAGGGTGAACCTTCAAAGGCCTACTGCTACATTCTTGAGATCTTTACAGAGAAAGACCGGGTTTTGTTCGCGGTGACCAAAGTACGTCCGGCACAAGAACAGTCAGGATTTATTTTAGACGAAAGGACGGGGAAAGAGCGCTCCTTGTTAGAAATGACCTGGACAAAAATTCTTGCTCACACTTGCTGTTCTGTTAATTGTGATCCTCGATAATGACGGTTATGTTTGTGGATATGCACAATCTTTAACACTGTTTCACTTATATCCACAGTCCGCGAGAAACGAGCTACACAGCTTGAAGCGTCCTTTGGTCGGTTCGAATCGACGTGATCATGTTAACTGAGCCTTCGTACGTCGAAGACATCGCTGCTTTCAACCATACACATTTTTCTTTCTAAACCAAACCACCAGTCACGTAAGTGGGGTCTTAATAATTAAAAAAAGCTTCTTTTTTTTTGCGAAATTTTGCTTGATTACTTGCGTGTTAATTGAGACTACGAAGTTCTATTTTCTTGCATTAATCGAAAAGTGATAGCCGTTGTGTACCACACTCCAGACAAAAACCATCAGGATATTTTTTCTGTCTTTTTTTAACTTGATTTAGTTTTTTGCGAGTGAAAATAGATCCAATGCGGCGATTTGAAGAGAAACGTGCTCTTCTCCACTCCTGCCAAGCATGAGCAGCTGATCCAACAAGTCGGATGCGTGCAATAATAATACTACTACTATTTATTCTTGCATCTGTAAAGGTTACAGACGCCGGAGCGGCGGGCAAAACGTCAACGAGCGTTGACTTGACGGGGTCCGCGCCCCGCGCACTTTGCAGGCGGCTACAGTTAGAACTACGGAGATGTCAGCAACAAAATAAATACATACATGGAAGAGATAAAGGTTTCACGGGTTTACATCACATACTATACAAAAAAGTAGATACAATGATTTGGGATATTTATAGAGTAAATGTCCACGCCATTTAACGCCATTTATGCAATAGTTATTGATCAATGAGAATAGATTATGTTTTCAAGAATGGAAACTGTAGTTTGTGCGAATAGGAAACACCTTCCATTCCTCGGGGGCGGGGCGTACGTATGGTGGGTATATTTTTAATTAATCCCGATGTTCGTTTAAGAAAGGTAATGAATTCAGGAAAATAAAGCGAACACGAAATGTGATTACCTCACATACCCGAATCCCTCCTACATCTTCTTCGTTCCTAGATCTATTCATAAATAACCAATACGCACAGATATTATTTCAAAGCAGGAACAATAAGTACGGACGTAAGCGATCATCGCGATATCTCTTTGGGTCTTTATAAAAGCATTGCATAAGAGAAACGCTGAACCAGGATTTTTTCGAGACATTAACCACCTGGACACCTTTGAACAGAAAATGTACAACCTTGATTGGAGTGATGTCTTTCAGGAAACTGACGCACATCAATAATAAAATATTTTCTTAAGCAAGTTTCAAAAGGGGTACCATGAATGATTTCCATGTTAGCAACTCCAACGCCCTACAGTTCCAAGATGTAGTTCCAAGATGGCGGAAGAGACGGGGCTATAGATTGTCCAGGATTCCCCGTCCGCCTGCTCGCTGATGCTGGTCAGTGGGCTAAAAATACCTCATCTGTCTACAAATGCGAATCGGTCAGGGCAGGCGCACATGACAGGTGACAGAGATGTTAATGTGCGTGAGGAAAACGAGCATGTTGATATCTAAAAGTTGCAGAAACTTCAACTTGCGAAGCTTTGTGGAGGCCGGGCGCGTTTTGGGAACCAGCCGCAATGTTTTTATGAGGTTCATGAAGAAATGGTTTTAGCTTTGCCTGGCCATTATTGCTCTAAGTGAACCGCACACGGTGACCGTCAAGCTCCAGAAGGGCAGCGCTCACGCAGCATTGATGCCTTCGTGTCACAGACTCACGACTCGCTGCTCGCCGTCACGGTTTTAGTGTTTTGCAACAGGTCATCAAACTGCGCTATGGTTAATGAGAGGAAGTTTCAGGGTAGCGTGACCGCAGGCACGGTGCAGCATTGCAACCGGAAGCTCGCGCTGCGCCTTTGAAGCATAATGTTCAGTGCGCGCCAGGACTGTTGCCGGAATCGCGGTAACCTGCGGTAACGCTATGCGAGAACTGCCTATTAACGTCATCGGCATGTCTAGGGGTTTTATTTTTTGCTCCATCATAAAGAAATATTTGAATGTACCGTACATGACAGACTTGTACACGTTACTGAAAAATAGTAAGGAATTACATTTACAATTACTCAAGGCTAAATTGTAATTTATTACAATTACAATTACCCTCACATAAAAGTAACTGACCGTTACCGCAAAAAGTAATCCGTTACTTTCGTGGCGTTACTTTCAACATTATTGTCCTCAAGTAAGAAAAAAGGGAAGCGAGTTATTCAAGTTCTTATTGTTGCAACCTGTTCCATTTAATGACCTTGAGTATTTTGAGCAACAACTGACTCTCGAAAGCCTCGTCAGACATTTTGCGTTATTTCTTACTCAATATGTCGACTGCTACGCTGAACACCCTCTGAACTGAGGCACTGGATGGGAGTGCCATATTGTTCCTCACGAATGCTTCATGCTCTGCAATAAGCTTTTTCAGCGAAGCAATGGAAGTACTATTTACCTCGAAGATAGAGCAAAGCTTCCTCGTTGCAGCCGTTGCCGCGAAGCTGTGGAAGTCATCATACATCTAGCCAAAACTAGAATAAGTATTGATTTATGTCCAACTTACTATACCGACATATATTGCCAGACAATAGCAAAACATATAGTTGTAACAGTATAGGTTATAATTAAATAATAAATAAGGTTTGGCTCGATATTCTTCTTCCTTTGGTTCTGAACAGGTCGAGCCTCGGTTGAGACGTTGGTGAATAAAAAAAAAGTTTCCAGTATATAAATATAAGTAATAAAAAAGGACACTCATAACAACAATTAATTAGAACGTCGGTTAAAACAAGGAAATGTAAACGCACGTTTGCCGTGTGTACCTTTCTTGGTGCCGTTCAAAAACGCACGGAGCACGAACCGACTGCAGTTTACTCCGGTGTTCTCCAGGTAGACGTCCGCTGATGCCACGGGCAGCGAAGGGCAGAGTACTAAGTAAGCCGCGCTATGGCCCCACTCACGACTCACGAGTTTCACTCTCTCCTCAAGCCCAGAATATCAAGTCTACGTCAGCCACCATTATGTTTTATTTGTAAAAATATCTGTTTGAGATAAGATGCGTCCTGCTGGGGTAAAAACAGGAAGAAGAAGAAAGGAAGGACTGTTACCATTTTCCAAGTGCTCGCAAAAAGCTGACTCACAAAAAGGGTGACTGAGATGGAGATAACCTGGCTGGAATTCACAAATAAAGTGGGCCAACCCTAGAAGTTCGACTACAAAAAAGTAGGTAGCTTTTAAAACAGGGTAAAATAATGTGAAAGAAACAGAAAAAAAATACATCCTGGTTTACAAGAGAAGATGATAAGTGTGCAGCAACGAACGAGGATGCTTGTGGCAATGACACCTTCACATATTATCACATCTCTTTTAGTGGATTTTAGGGTAAACGGAGCGTTGTCTCGTGTTGTGACATTATGAAAATGGTCGTAGTCACTATAACCGAGAAGGACATCGTTAATTCTTGTCTGTGCACTTACCACCTCGAGCTTCTCGAAGAGGCACACAATCACTTGGTGTCCTTCTCTCCCCGTCTTCGATCGCAAAGAAAAAACAAAGGGACTAAAAAAGCGGATATAACTTGTCCCCCCCCCCTTCCCCCTTCTCATTTTTTTTTGTGTGTAGAAATGTTTATTTGGATTTTTCGACATTGTTATTAGGGTCTAAAAAAATAGATTCAGGGGCTTGGTGTTGCAAACAAAGGCTTTGCGAAACTGAAGAGTGCCAAGCCTCCCTTTGCGCTGGTCCATTCGCGCGACAGTGTCACTGCGCTCGACTTCACCAAAATAAAAACAACCCTTTCTTTAAAAAGAAGAGAGGGAGGGGGTCGGTCCTGAAAAAAAATGTAACGGATTACAAGGAATCCGTTACGTAAAAAATGTAAGGGAATTACTTTAAAATTACTCCAGGAAATATGTAATTATTCCGTTACAAAATTACTGATAAATGTAAGGGATTACAAGTAATTCCGTTACTTGTAACGGATTACGTACAAGTCTGCATTTGTGTACCGTGTTATTTGCAACGTTGCGACCTGCCTCGCCAAAACTGCCCGTTCTAAGCTCTCGTCACGAACGGCTAGCTAACACAAACGTGGTGAAAAAGTTTCGAGGATTTCTTTCTTTGCCTTCGGAATCACCTGAGAGCAAGTAGAGAGCAAGAGACGCAGCAGCCATGGCGCCGCGTCTCTCGAAACGATGAAGAGCCGGTCGACAGACCAGGGAGCACCTGGCCCGCGAAGAAGATCGGAGATGCAACTGCCAACCCCCGCCCGCCCAAGCGGACGCGCCGCGATTGACCACCGAAGCTAGGACGCGCCCAGGTTAGGACGCGCTACCTGATATCAGCGGTGAGATATGGTTGTATAAAAACAATACCAATTGTGCCGCAAAAAACCTTGTAAACTAATTTTTATTTTAATAAAATATCAAGCTTCTGTCATTCTGTACTAATCTCCAATAAACTTTCCTCCAAAAATAGCTTTTTTCTGTTTGTTTATACGCAAAAACATGCTTCCTAAAAGCTCATGTTGACCACAGTAAAAAGAAAAAGAAAGAAGGTTCAGTTGTTATTTTGGCGTTTCGAGCCTGGGTGTTACGGTACTCTAAGAACATTCAGTGACTCTAGCAGTAGCCGTATACACGAACTCATCTCTGTGACGTCACGGCGCGGTGGTGGCAGCGCCGGTCGCACTTCCGGTCTGGGGCTGTGGGCAGAAGTCCCCATGCCAGACGTGTATTCCTGCGTTGTTTTGAAAGGAATCAGACAAAAACCTGCCTTATCGTCAAAACGCCGCGACTGGGGCCGTACCAAAAGTGTCGAGAAAGGTTTGAAGGTCAGTTTTCACGTGCTCGGTTCGTCCGAGAATCTGGATATGTGCCGGGAAAAGGGAAAAGCAGACGCCGTCGGACAACGATTGCTTGGGCGGGAAGCACTTTGGGTTGAATTCACGGATACTTGTGGTCATCAGATTTATTTGTTTTGTTCCAACATGAACGCCAGAAAACCGCCAAGTTGTGCGGACCACCTGCGGACTACGTTCAGTGCGTCTTCGAGTTCAAACGACCGCCTGATCGTTCGAACTGTCGTCTGCTCTTTCAAACGTTTCTGTTTGTCGTCTGCTCTCTTAGACGACGCCGGCCCGTAGACCAAAAGTTGGCCCGGTCCTTGCGATAAGAAGTAAGTGCAGGCCTCAAAAGACTTAAATTTGAAGGTTGGTAAGCAGGCTCGTCATAAACAGTAGATACAAGGAGATGTTGATTACTGTTACCCGCGGCCATCACCGACTTGTTATGCCTGATTCACTTGGTCCGATTCTGCTTGCCATTTTCAGTATTGACGTCGACCATCTCAGCTACGGTTCACGCTTTTGCAGCCCGAGCGACGTCGCGACTGAAAATTGCGAGCGAAATCTCATCAAGTGAATCAGGCTTTAGCGTACATTCTGCGGCGTCCACGCGGAATGAATCGCCGCATGTCAGGTTATTCACTCGAAGTTTTGCGGTGTAACGAGCCTCGTTAATTTCGCTGACGCCGCTCATGTAGTCAGACATTGCCAGGAAGACGTAGAATCAACAATTCGAATGCGAAAAAGGGCAGGGGGACTCACACTGACGCCGATAACATCGCGTTTCAATGGTTTGTTTATGGGCGACGGCGAGCTTGTTGCCCACACCCCCATCGCGCATGCGCGGCGCCGGTGGCGTCCGCTAGGGGCGCTCCGGGCGCTCCGGTTTGTTTGTAAACATGAGTTGGTGTATAACTCAACTTTAATGCTTTTAACTCGTCGCTAAAGCGTGGCGCTGTTATCGTATTTAGTTTGGTCTCGGTGGACGCCAGCGTGCCAGGTTTCAGGGGTGGGTTTCCCGGCTGAGTGTTTAAGTACCGTTGTAGGGAGTATTCCCTGGCGGCCAAAGCTGTGTGCGCGACTGCTGAGCGCGTTCTGATGGTGATGTTCCACAGTTCTTTTGCAACGTGCATTCCACGCCATTCAGATTACCGGTTTTGGCAGCCTATTCATGGGAGCTCGTTCTGAGCTTGCGCTCTAAACAGCGTCCTCAAATATGGCGCCCAGCGAATACCCCTTATAGACGCTTTGCTGCACGCGTGCATGGGCGCCGCCATAACCGACCTTCAATTTATGTTTCCTCTTATTAGATTTACTTCACTTCGTCGTGACCATAGCAAGGAAGGTAATTGGCATTTTAGAATCTAGCGTGTCCTTCCCCCCAGCGTTGACCTTTGTGTAAGCTCGTCAAGGCCCGCTTTACTGGCTCGTCATCTGGTCAGACGGGAGAAGGTCAGCAATGGCGGCTGGAATCTGGCGCATGTGCAGAGCGTCTCTAGGGACTTTGCGTGTGCTCAATCTCCGTTGCAAGCGATGGCACGAGTTCTCTCGACACTCTTGCCGGCGATTGAGAAAAAAGGGAACGTACCACTGGAGCAACGTAATTCTTATATAGCCCGGCATTCGCGCAGCTCTCTCTTTAGAAAACAACACGCGTAGAAAACAACGCTCCATGCTTTCTTTACTTTTATAACGCTATTCTTTAAATCTGACATCACCTCGTCTTTGTTGACATGACCTCGTCTCAAGTTCGGCGTCCTTGCCACACGAATGTGCAATAGCGGGCAGTAGTACGTAAACATAAACGAGACACACCCGCTCGTATGGCGCTAGTATACGGTGGGCACGCTCGGAGAGGAAACCCGATCCAGCCGAATCCACCCGGTGCTAGGGTTCCCCACGGCTTGGCGGAGCCATTCCTCATCTTCGAAGGAAATCGAACGAAAAACGGTCGCGCCGAACCTTACGCTAGTTCTGGAACTTTGACATCTGGTCCCGAGCGGCTACATTTGGTGCACACTGAGCGGTCGGCGGGCCGCAATTTATTATCGCGCTGAAATTTTTTTTTTTTCTTTTTTTTCTGAGACACGGGTTATAAAGATTGCCGTGCAGCCCAGGCTTCCAGACTGCAGGGCCACAAGTTGGGAGAGCGTCAAAGGGTCTCTAGGGTTTGCGGTCGACAAGCTCGTCGCCAGTGCAGCGGTTCTTTGCGGCGGGTCGCTTCATTAAACCGAGCGTTCTCGAAGCACGTGGCGTTTCTCTAGACCGCCGCCAAGAAGTGTGCTGCGGGTCGTTGGGCGGCGTGAGGCGAGAACTGGCCGAGGGCAGGCGGCGATCGTGGCCGGAACTCCGGTCCGATATGATCTCGGGCCCAAGTGGAACGGAAGGAGTTTCGCGATCGGTCGCCCTCTCTGTCTCGCAGAATGAGGTCGAGCACCGTGGTGAGCGCGGCCGCCCTGACGCTGGTCTTGCTGGCGGTCAAGTCGGGCCCCATGCAAGCCCGGGCATCCGTCATCCTGCCGCTCATTCTGGTCAAGAAGCACCCGCTCAAGCAGTGAGTACCCGACCAGCCTCCAGGTCGCCGCGGTCGCCCCCTCCGCATCTCCCGAGTAACCGCCTCCTTTGGGGGCCGAAACATCACTTCAAACGCGACCATCACTTCTTGTTTCCCTCGGCAGGAGTGACGCGTCCCTCGTGAACAACATAACGACCCATATTCCATCACACCATAGGAGAGACCAGTATGACGAAAAATCTGAAAATTAAGTCGATTTACCATTCGACTTCACAGTTCTAAAGGGTTCGAGACAATATTCAATCTCTTATAACTAGGGTTCCGTTTTGTTTTTCGGATAAATCTAATAAACTCCGAAATACACTCGCCAGTCAAATTTTTGGCAATGCGGATTTATCCGAGAAACTCCAAATTTAAAATTTACAATAGCAAAATAAAAAAATTAATAAAAAACAAATCTGAAAAGACGGTATTTTAAAAATAAAGTTCGTCGAAGCACAAGGCTAGCGGTCCCGAGAAAAGTCTTCAGTTATATATATATTATATATATATATATATATATCTTAGACTATTGACAAAAAGGAGTTTCCCGCTTATCTCGCCGGGGTTCGTTCTGTACGATATGGGCCCATGTACTTCTGGACCACGGTCTACTACAAAAGGCCAGTGTTCCAGATTTCAGTTTGGACAATTGTGCTTCTTATAGGGAGGTAGGGTTGCGTTTTTATACCACTGAAAGATGTGAACCTGTAGATATCCTAGGATGGGGAGGCCAGCTGAAGGTTTAATGCGTACCCGAGTTTGGTTATTTCAAAGCGCCGACGTTTGTTGAAGTAATACTTGTTTTCAAGATTTGTCGCGGGACGGTTAGTACTGCCAATCGGAAGGGTGCCAATGTCAAATGCAGCTGCAGAAATATCTTTCGATACCGGCGATTGTTTTCATAAATTTAGTAAACGCATTTGTCCAGACATTTTTTGTCAATAAGAACAGAGCAAAATAATCTTAGAATTTCGGAAAAGTGCTAATCTAACAGAAATAAACTCCAATAAACCACAAATTTCAAGCGAAAAATACATTCCAAAAATCACTCCCTGAATTTTATTAAAAAAAAAACAAAAACTCGGTAAACACGGAATCCTACTTATAATCCCGCATACATAAAACAGGCAATATTGTCGGCTGCTTCGCGCCACATCCATTTAAATATCGGTATTTGAAGAAGAAAAAATCAAGCTTGAACACGACTGGAAGAAAACAATGCCATTGATGCTACATTTATCGAACAGGCTAATCATGGTATTAGATAACCATTGCCAAATATCAAATTGATCCGCGCGTTCTTCATCGATAAACACAGAGGCGATGCCTCGCGTATATTTGTTTTTTTGCGCGGTATTACCGGATATTCGATAGGGTTTGACGCGGGTAAAATCTCCCGAGAATCGATACATTCCGCGCACAGCCATCCGGAGCGGGGACGCAGGAGGCAGACGCTGCCGTCCCCTCCGTGGGGGCCCTGTCGTCGCCCCCTCGGCGTCAGTCCTGGGTCAGCCCAGGGACGTGGTTCACGCCCTGGGCTGGCCGCAATTGCCCCCGAGTGCAGACGACGCGCACCGTCGGGCTCTTCCAAAAGCGTACCAGAAACTCTGCTCCGCAGAAAGAGGTGCAATGTTCGCGATATTCGAGACAGCCCCAGACCGCAAACTAGCTGTAGAGTTACACGAGTAAATTTACCGTACTTTGTTACAATTTTAGTTCCTCCTAAGTTACAATGAAACCTTATCTCGACCTGTAACTTGGTTATATTACTGGAGTGACTCGTCCCAATTGGATCAGTGAGTTACTTTGTTTCAGAATTATTTTAACGCGCATGTGCCGAGAAGCTGACGGAGAGGACGAGAGACGAGAGGGACCGTCAGAACGTCGAGCTCTGATCAGAAAGATTAAAGCGGGTGTTTCGTTGACGTAATGTAAGAAAAACGCAAGCAAACGCTCCATGTGTGAATGGGCCTTTCCACAGAGCCTATGAAACTAGGCAGAGCCAGCCGCTTCTTCTTTGGCCGCATGGCGTAAAGCGTTTGGCTAGCCAGAGCCGGCGATCCCCAGCGCGCGCACGGGCGTAGAGCATGGACCCCGACGAGCGATGCATGAGCGGGCACGGCGCCTTTCCCCGGAGTCCCCCGCACGCTGCCTGCTCGCACGTTGCCTGCTCGCTCGCGCTCCATCGGAGCTCCGCCGAAGCGAGACCCCGTTCACGGACAGCAACTTTGGGTGCGTCCCAGAGGGACGTTGGCCGACTACGTCGGAGGCCAATTAGAGCCCCGGTTTTCCCGGGCCCAGGAAGGGCTATCGCTTCCGTTCTGGCGAGGAAGCAAACTCAACGATAGCCGGGAAAGCACGCTCCTTCCGCAGATAGACCGCTTTCTCCCCGCCGATCTCTTCCTGTTCCGGACCGACGAGCGGCCCACTGCTTCCTAAGATGCCAAGACTGCGCTCACCCGGTGACGCGGGGCTCGGCCCCGCTTTGCCTGCTCGTGCCCCGCATGCGGCGACGAACGTCGTCTCAACGCCCCCTGCATGCCGCCCCCCAGCACGAGAAGCATGCCGCCCCGCGGGCAGTGCCGGTCTGAGCCCGACTCGCGACCCGCAGCGACCACGAGCACTTGAAGAAGCTGCTGCAGTTCGTGAACGTGGACGCCATCAAGGGCCTGGTCGGACAGCTGATCAACTTCGACGCCGTGCTCCGGCACCTGGCCCCGAGCAACGGCCAGATGACCAAGCGAGAGCCGCCCCGCATGATGAGCGACCAGCCCTGGGACGTGCCGGCCACCCTGCCGCCCATTCCGGCCACGCCGAGGCCCGAGATGGACACGAGCCCGTCGGAGTCCTCCGGCTGCGCCGAAGGATCTGCCCGCTGCCCGACGAGCGTTGCCCTGGTCAGCGTGAGCAGCGGCTGCGACGAGCCCGACTGGTGTCCCCCCGTGTGGGCGCAGTGAGGCGCTCCCGCCCCGCGTCCCCCTCTGTCCGTCCCTGTGCTCCGGTAAGCCCACCGGCGCGCTCCTCGGGAACGGCCGGGGGCCTCCGCTCGGCGAGGCTCCCTTCCTGTCTGGACCCCGTGTCGTGGTGGCCCGCACCTTTCTGCTTCCGAGGGGCCCCGATGCGTGTGTCTCGGCTTCTTCGGCTCATCCACCGAGCCGATTCCTGAGCGGAGGTCCGTCCCCACGCGAAGCGAGGCCGTGACCCGCCGATGAGCCTCCGCAAATTAGTTTGACGTGACGGACTAAATCGGAGCAGTCGTCAGGAATGAACCGTGTATCTGGACAAAAGCATTTCGTGAAATACGGCCTTGGTTGGTTTCGGAAAGAGGGCTCGTCCAATCAGGGTGACGTCGCACGAGCCTCACCGTTCACCTTTTTTAGGGAAAAAGGAGGTGAGATAAAAGGTGGAGTGGCAAATATGTTTACACGGAGAAAGGCCAAGAAACCGAAACTGCAGAGAAACTGATTCCCATTGTGGCCATCGCCTAGCCAAAGTCGTAAAGCTGTTCTACGGCTTTAGGCACTCGGCGGAGGACCAGGCTCAAGCGAGAGCCTGGAGTGCTGCGTGGACGTGTGCTGTTGCTCACCCGACGTTTCTTTGCTCCCAGTCAGATTTACTCGTGAGGACGCATCAGCTGAAAACCAAACAACTGCACGGCCGAAATAGAGCAGTGAACAGGCCAGAAGCGTTTCGCCCTGCAAGGCGCTTCTGCTGGACGATCTAGACCTCGCGCCCGAAACCTTCGCTAGGCTCCAAGCTAAAGTAAACCGGAGTGTCCGTCCTCCCTTAATCGCAGCGCGAGTAGTGATCAAATGTCGGCATGAATAACGGAACAAATTTTGTTGCATTTCGTGTCTGTCTGTCTGTGCGTCGGGGTGTATGTGTCTGTCTGTCCCGGAGCCGTGGAGTGCCCGAAGCCCCGTGCGGTGCCCCGACCATGGATCTCTCGCGCCGGGGCGTCCCGCTTGTCCTGTTCGTGACACAGCAACGTGGGGCACAGAGAGCTTCAGTAGATGATGTTTTCAGGCCACGCTTTTCTATCGGGAGCTCGCGCTGCCACTTCGATGCATGCCCTGAAGCGCTGACCTGTAGCGGTAGAGGGCCTTTGAATACGATCTACCAAAACTCCCCAATGTCTGTTCCTAGTGCCCCAATGACGCCTCGAGGTAGTGGCAACCCCCAGCTTATACAGGAGGCACGACGCGAAACAAAGGCACGAAAAAAGCGAGGCAGCAAAACAAAATAGCAGCGTGAGGGTGAGAAGGGGGCACTGCACAGGTAAAGTGTTGCTTCATTTATATCTGTAAATGTTCTTGATCGTTCTAACGAGCGCCTGGAATGGTCTCGGCAACCAGTGAGCTCGTAGGACCCATCCGCGTTGAAAGCGATCCGGCAAAGTGGCGTGCCGTTGTACCTGACAGATTTCGAAGACAGCGCACCGAGAAGGGACCGCAATACTCGCAATATTAAAAGGTTTTCCTAGATCGTTTTCGCCGTCCCGCAACGCTCTCCGCCAAACCGCTACGATACTCTACAGCCAAGGCCATCGGCGCGCAGGCGCAGTAGCGGCTTCTTTTTGCGGAGGGCTTAGTAAAGGGGGAAACGCGGCCTACGAAAACACGAATTGATCGGAAGGTTTTCCTTCTTCTGAGAGACAGTCTATTAAACCTCATTTGTCAGAAAGGCCGCTAATGTGAAGGCTTCTGTGTTTTGTTTCGTGTGCATATTGTTCGCCGTCCCAAGCAGTCCGAGTCCTTTGCGACACGCGGAGTTTGGCTTTGGAAGAGGGCGGAAGAAAATAGGGAGTTTTAGAATAGCGCACGCTAAAGCTTTGCGTGCGCAAAAAATAGCGTCGTCGCCACTGCGCATGCTCCGAACGCAAACCAGGTTTTGCGCTTTGCGTGCGCAATTTTAGCGTGCGCTATTTCTCGGAAATAGCGTGCGTACGCAAAGAGTCTTTGCGCTTCTCCAAGGAGGATTCGTGATGAGAAGTTGGCTAAAGCCAAGACGAGCAGAGTTAAAAAAATGGCGGCTTCCAGGATTATGGCGGCGGCTGCTTTGGCAGCGTCGTGAGTGCGACGTCGGCGGCATCCTCGCGACTGCGATTTTCAATACGGGACGACATTGTACTCGGTTTGGCAACGATCACCGGCAACTTGATGCTTGTGACGCGCGAACATTTCTGGGCGAAGGTACGATGTGCGAAGGTCAGTACCCGAGACCTCTCTTGCCGAGGCGACGCAAGCGGACACGACCGGTCAACCGCTCGCGTCGCATTCTCATGTTTAAACAAATCTAAAATGCTACTCTGGACCAAAAAACTTGTTTTTTTCTTAAGTTACAGCATTTTGTGTGTGAAATAAAAATTGTGATTGTATCTTGGTGGCGTCGCAATCGCGAGATGCTTGGGATGTTGCGTCGCGACGGAGAAACGCTATTCTAAAACTCTCTCGCCTCGCGTGCGCTATTACAAGCGCTAAATTTAGCGGTAGCGTGCGCTAAAATTGCGTACGTTATTCTAAAACTCCCTAATACATGAACCCATAAAGATAGCGTAGAGTCGTATAGACAATCGAAATTTCGTCGTTGTGTGGCTAGCTCGCTCTACTGATATGCGCTAGTGAGACAAAGATTTAGATCGGCACTTTGTAATGCAGAGCGCTTTCTGGAAAGGGGTACCAAGGCAAGTCGTGGCAGTCATTAGATTTCTGCATTCGCCTACAAATAGTAATTTACGAAGTGATTGCAGGATTTCACCCCTTTTAGAGCGCAGCTCTTAGGCGCCCGTTTCCGGCTTGAGCGGCGTCGCCGTCGGCGTCGGCGTAACCACGAGCCCCCACCCCCCGAGGTCATGTGACCAGGGTGTCGAACCGGAACCGAACCGAACCGAAAACCGGAACAGAACCGTTATTTTTAGCCGAACCGGAACTGAACCGAACCGAAATCTTCGCCGCCATCTTGGAACTGAACCGGAACTGAACCGGAAAAAAATATAACGGTAACCGGTTCAAAACGGTTCACGGTAATTTTTTATTACAAAATGAATGTTGGAGAAGTAAAAATGGGCAGCTGCATTTCTATGTAGTGATCAAATTGTCATAAACCGAATTGCAATGTATAAGAAATTGTGGGTTTTCGTGGCGCTTTTGTATTGGCACCACGATTAATCGTGTGTCACGTGACGTCGCGGTCAAGACATGCTGTCAAATAATGTCACGTCACGTGGCCCCGTGGCGTAGATTACTCACCGCGTCCAAGTCGAGTTAAATTCAGAACGTCAATTTCCCCTCTCTTCTCCAACGTTCCGTCTGCTTCTTCCTCCCCGGCCTTCTTTTCCCCCGTTCTACATTCTTGAGTTCCAACGGAATATAGATGTTTTAGCGTTGACACCGTGACGTCATATGCCATCACTAAAGCCCATTTATACAGAAAAGTAGCGACAGCCTTTGAAGAATGACGCCTGCTATCTTGGGCCAAACCAGGCGGCGCTACCGTCGACGCGCGGGTGTTAAAAAGCAAAACAAGAAGATAAAAGGTGTGTGCGTCAAAGGAGGAGGGAGAAAATGTCGCTACCTTTTTTATTCAGGGGCATTAGCCATCACGACTTTTCACCGCGAGTCATGCGACACCGTGACGTACTCGGTTGTCATGAGCCTGAGCCGAGTGCTCGGGTTCTTGACTATCAGCATCGCCAAACATTCGCGTTGGCTCGTGTTCAATCAAAGATGAGAATAGCCGAACTCTAATAAAGCCTAAATCTCAGCCCATGCTTTATTCTTTGCCAGCCCCAGCGCATGACTATGATGAACACTGGCGGCATACAATTAGCGTCAGATCACATTGCCGCCTGTTCTAATAGCAAGTTGAGGAGGAGAAAGCTGTTTTTTTTTTATTTTTTTTGCGTCTGCCGTTGAGCAGAGAGGAAAACTAATGGGTGTTTTTGCAAGCTATCAACGTCAGGGATTACCTCTTAGCGGTATTTACTGAAAGTGAAAAAATTGTTGCATGACATCATTGAGGCACTCAAACATGTTTTCGTTGTTGCTGAACTGTCTGAGAAAGTTGTCCCCGAGAATAGAAGCATTGAAAAGACTGAATATGGCTTATTAATCTGACGATAAATAGAGCTACAAGTTTGTACGGCAGGGATACCTGAAAAGAGATTCTAGTGGCCTTTGACGGACAGCCGAAAGTCGGCAGCCGCTCAAATTCTCGCAGTTTTGATTAAACTTCACAGCTTTTGGATGCAAAAATAAAAGAAATGAAGAATTACAGCAAAACAAATGAAAGTAATATGATTGTCGAACTGGCACCCCCAAACAAAGAAAGGAGTCCCCCAGAAATAAAAAGTATTCTGTTGAGGAGCATTGTCAAATGAAAAAGAAAAAAGGGGGGGGGGGGTGTTAAAAACGTCTCTGTGTTGTAAAGGTTCCTCTGCTCCGCATCTTCGGCACAGAGCAGACAGCGTGATCCTGCAAAACTACCTCGTTTGCGAAATCACCCCTGCCAGAAAGAGCGTTTTCGGGGTGCCAGACGCTCGCGCCGTTCCTCACGACACTACACCAAGCAAGAATAATGTTTGTTTCTGAATACATGGGCTGCACTGAGCGCTAACCTTCTGCAGTGTGCTTCTTGTACCTCGGGATTTGATTTTCTCAGCAAAAAGAAATCTCTGACCATTCGCATATAGTGCGATGATGTCACGTGCAAACCATGTTAAACAGTTCAGTTTTCTGTTAAAATGTGATGTTCTCAACACAATACTCCTTTTCACTTTAAGTGTGAGCGTATCAGAAACTAAAAAAGTGAGCTCCGGGCTTTCAGCGTCCTAGCACGCGCGTTCCTGCAGTGCAAGTGGTAGGGACCAAAGGCTCGTGCTTGTAGCATAGTAAAGTAGAGATTTGGGCCAGTTGGTTCATTGCAAACAAAAAGCGCCGAAAAAATACAGGGACCCGGATGAAGGTAAACAGGACAAGGTGCACTCTCAACTGCAGGTTACTTCACACGTTATATAGCCACAGAATCCTGTTTACCCTATCTGCTCAGCCCGCGTTTCAAAAATTCAAACTCATTTGTAGATAAAGATAGAGACGTGTCACTTTTACATTTCTTCTCCCTGGTCCTAATTTCATATGCCTCGTGTAATTCTCGCGACACTTTATCTTTGTACCTAGCTAAAATCTTAGTGTTTGTTTGTAGCATAGGCTGCATCTGGACTTGAAGGGGCCATGCAAAGCGTTCCTGGCCATTTTTTTTATTTGCATTGCTTTCGCTCGAGTTAGTGGCTGGGACTCTAGCAACACATTAAACATAAAATAAACAAGAAATCTGGCGTATTTCGAACATAATAGCTGAAAGGGGTCCAGAATTTTGAGAGCATTTTCTTTTGTTGATGACGTTATTGGTCTGAGCCAATAGAGAACCTAAACGACAAGAGCGTGAAACAACCATGCGCGATCTTCCTAAGTGTTGGAAATTAACATCCAGTTATGAAGATGTGAGCGCCCCACCAATTTACGGGTGTTCCAAGCAAATATATGAGTGAGAGTCACGTGCTTGAAAGGATCAGAAGGGGTAGTTTGCGCCTATTTAGCCAGTTCTACCTCTACAATTCTATGTCATCATTATCCGACGTTCTAGACCAATGTCGTCACTGAACGCTCACGTTTGACACTGATAGGCACGCCGCTCGAAGCAGCATTTGGTTTTCTTCGTCCCTTTGCAATGCCCCTTTAAGCTGAAACAAAGTATAGACAAAGGGGATGTCCAAATTGTAAAGTTGTGCAGTATGTATAACAGTGTCGCGATGATATGCTGCAGCCTCATAAAATGTTAAAGCGCGCATGACTGATAAAGCACGGAGTTGTAGAATCAGGCCACAAAACAAGTGCCCGTAAAACCAAATATCACTTTAGCCTCCCAAGACAGTATTCTGCGAAGTTTCGAGCTCGTGCAATCCGATGTCCTAATGTGATTTAAATTAGAAATATATTGTCTGTTCTTTGCGATATTTATGTGTAATTAGGAACATCATTACACGCATCTCTACTAGAAAAATACGCACCATAACCAACAAAGTCCTGAACAGTAAAAAATCCAAAGTTTCAAAACCGATTTTTTTTATTAGGGGCGATTATTTGCATGTGGAGAGCAGCGGCTTCTTTTATATCTACAGTGTGTCGTTTGCTTCACTCACTTTTTCTTCTTCAAGTGCCCTAGACCGTTGACAAACGCCGACGGTTAAGTGGCTGTCGACCTATTGAGCCCGACTTATTGAAACGTCGAGCCACTATATGTTTAGGACTTGGTTTGTGTAGGTCTGTATTTCTCAACTTTTTGACCCAACCAGACGGAGTTCCGTCAAACGTGTTTACGTTTAAAACATGCATCCTCATATAGTTCTTATTGCAGTAAGGCGTCGTGTATGACATTATTTAGAATAATATAATTTATTATTTCTCTCTCTGCACATTTCGTGCATTTGCCTTGATCTATAACGTGAGCACACAGTTCTTTTTGGCAAACCCCGCGACCTGGTGTTTCACAATGCCAAACAGCGAACAAATAAGCACGTTCGGCAGACTTAACAGATGGCGTATTTTCGAGTATCGTCCTCCCGTGTCGGTCTGAAGCGGTTATGTGAACTTCATACAGTAAAATTTATTGATGACAATAACAAATATTTTCTTACTACCTGAAGGCTTGACAACATAAATAAACGGCCTATCACCATAAAGATATATATCATAAGTTAATGTACCTACAAATTATCTGAAATATGCTCTGCAAATTTCTTCCGGCGTTTTTATCCTCGAGATCATGTGTATAAGTGATTTGAGAGAAACTTATGCATTTTTCTTTCATTTTGAAGCTGATTTAAATAACTTGTGTTCCTGACGCATATTCAACTTCTCAAACATATAGAAGTTTTTTGTTGTTTTTTATTTGATGAACAACAATTTCATGTGTCTGTGGGCTGGATGAAAACAAAGTACATACACAGTGGCGCGTGGCAGAACTATGACGATTGTGCACGCAGACCGTCAGAAAGTGACCAATTAAGTAGCTGTAATGTCGAGTAGGCTATGAAATACCACTTCTTTGTAGTTAACAACAAATCATCAATCAGCAAGGGTGATGCTTATTTGCAAATTAAATTGACCGGCATCTTGTCAAGAAGAAACATCAAACGTCAAGCTATGTCGAAAAGGTGCACTTCAATGCGCTCTATTTTCGGTCATATCCGAACTGAATGCGAAGGTCACTCTTTTCTGCATTATTATTCGCCTGCATCACGGCGCTGAGTCTAAACAATATTGGTCAGGAGAGCAAGCGTTGTGCTTGCCGCTCAGAGTTTCTATAAAAGGTTGACTGAAAGGGTTTGTCCTAAAACTCTCCTGACATTTTGAAAATATTATTGATTTAAGCTCAGTTGCATCGTCATCATATATATTGTGAAACGTAATTTATACTTAGATTTCAGAATATATATGGCGAGAACGTACCCATTTCATGATTGTATTCACAAACTAATTTCTCAGGACAAGAGCACAGTAGGACTTGACTTTTTATATTGCAACGCAAAGGTTTACTAATCACGCGCATTTTAGACGACCCACCAGACTGATAACTTTTAGATTCAGGCAAAATATGTGCGACTGAGGTAAAAAGAAATAGATGTTGAGTCATATATGTCAATCTAGCTTTTCATGTACTGTTTCATCGAAATTAAACAACGCAATTTAGTTTTGGTACCTGACAAAAAGAAAAAGTGGATTCAACAAATGATTAAAAGCTATATAGTTACTCGTTCCACTCTTGAAAAAGGGCCTATTGCCAAACGAACGCGGAAAATATATTCTCAGTTTAGCGGTTCAAACCGGTTCGAACCGGTTCAAACCGGTTCGAACCGTTATTTTTCGCTCC